>JAFMSR010000002.1:14350886-14360886 GCA_022818135.1 Saxidomus purpurata | reverse complement strand
TTTATTTTATTTGTCTCATTGATTTATTCTTGATTGCCAACAAGTTCTTAAAGTCTGCTGGTCATACTGGAGGTTGTATGTTTGAGTCCCACTGGGGTCACAACCGTACCTCCTCATATGACACCAGTACTGGTTTTTCCAGGAAGCGGACTCGAGGTGACTCGATAAGCTGCAAGCTTTCTTCACAATCGAGCTAAAATGAATTAGTATAAACTAAACTACACTCGACTACAGTCGCCCTTGAGACTCATTCCAGATGGAATCAACATCTAAGATAGAGAGGCAGTGTTTTGCCTAAGGATACTACCACAGTTGCACCGGTGGGCGCTTCACTTGTTCTGTACTGTGCACTAGTTCTTTCTATTTTTCATTTTAAAGGTTTATAATTGGAATTTGGCCATGTAATAGATTTGTTTGAAACTTTAACATCTGATCATTTACACTTATTTATGTTCACTTAGCGCTTAATTCAAGTAAGACTTTCACTGGAGGTATTTTTAAAATTTGATTTCCCTATCCTGGTTGCCCAACCAAGATAGAGTTATTTTATCATAAGTAAAAATTTGATATACACACTTTGCCTGCAGAAAGATATAAATATAAAGACCTATTATATTATATTTGTGAAATATTTGCATTAAATATTATATATTTAGATGGAATTCACTAGAAATTCAAGTTTGAAAAGATATTATTACCTCCCTTTACCTATCTTGGCACCCAAGATAGGTTGGAAATAAATCAATTCAGAACCTACACGTAGGTTTAAAACTTGCATTTTGGTTCAGAATGTTAAGATATTTGTAAATCTATCCAATTCAAATGTAAAAAAAGAAATTATATTAAAATAAAAAAGAAATACTCAACGTTTTAAATACTTTCATATTAAAAGGGAGTAATAACAAAATTTCATCAAAGTTAATAAAATGTAAATTTCTGATTGGGATCTAACTCAATGTAATGGGTCTTTTTGTTCATTGAATTCATCTCTTACAGAATAAACAAAAAGTAAAAATTGTCATAAAATGTTGCTTAAAAGTAATTGACCACCTTTAACAGTGCAGATGAACAGTAATATAGATCTATATTAATATAAAGATCAATATTCAGGACACTAAAGAGTTATAAATAGAAAACATTTTTGAAACTGAATCCTGTAGTAACCTTTCTTTCAATATACATTATAGAAATCTTATAACAAAATTGATAAGTCAACAAGTTATAAAACTCACATGGACACCATTTCTAGCTGATGATAGATGCGGATGCCACCCATAGTGAGAAAACAGATCCATATATACAACCTATAACAATCGTTTGAACTCCAGATGTGATTATAACATATTCTTAAGGCAATTTAACAGCTTGAGATTGTTCAATTGTTGTTTGGTTTTTTTTAAATGTGACACAGCTTTCTCATTACTTTATATTACATGTATGTCCTTACTACAGTTTTTAATCGTATACAGTAAGACCTTACATTACATGTACAGTTTTTTAATCGTATACAGTAAGACCTTACATTACATGTACAGTTTTTTAATCGTATACAGTAAGACCTTACATTACATGTACAGTTTTTTAATCGTATACAGTAAGACCTTACATTACATGTAATGCACTCACTCCAGTTTTTAGACCTGCGTACACCGAACAATCAGTTACAGCAAAACTGGCCACTTTGAAGCTGATGACTACTAAGTACAGGTGCACTTATCTGTGACTGTGAATTCATAGTTAAGTGATTGATTTATACAGGTGTCCACTTACAAAGTTACAGGTCCAACATTAATACTTGCTAGTCATTCGAGTATAACTGTGTGTTTCAAGGACATGAAAGCAGTGATCTGAGAACAACATACGTTAACATACAAGTGATACAGGAAATGAAAGTAAAAATTCGAAGTACAAAGTAATTTTTGACTAACAAAGGACAAATTACATCACATGGTACTCTATCAAAAAGTATGTCATTAAACACTTAAAAGAGAGCTATTGGGAGTGCTGAGACACTCCGAGTTCATGCAGAGTGTAAGATAAGTAGATAGTAACATAACTATTGCAGATACTAAATCTACTTTGTGAATGATCGGTAAAATGAAAGGGATGTACATATTACAAAAGTAATGCTTTATCAGGTTATACCAAAGAAGGAATGACCTACTTGTAAAGCAAACAACTGGGTCTTTTGTCGCATATAATATAGTTAGGCAAACTAGGCTAACCTTTGCTGTTTTTTTAGCATTATGCACACAACAATGTTAGATATTTCTCTTTAGAAAAAGAACTTGACAGCTCATGCTCATTACTGTCATATTTTTCAATCAAATAGTTTAAATTTTACAGCACTGATAATGTTTCCTATATTATGTATGCATCCTACATACAAATTCTGCATATGTCTTTGTGCAAGCCAAGATCGAAGACAACTTCTACACACGCTGCTCAAGCCAAGGTGGCAGACAAATGATCTACCAAGACAAACAATGTCAACCAGCATCTAAATGTTGCAGCTGACTTAACTCACTCCCTACATGTACTATTTCTCTTCTCAAGTTCTAGCATGACTATTTATATTGTTTAGTAATTACCACAGACAACAAAACTGTGTTGGGAACCTCCCAGTACAAGAAGCAGGCCTATCTCTCCATATATCTTGTTGTAACACCTGGATCAATCAACAAATCAAAGCCAATTAATAAAGTATTATCATCCTGTGAACATCTGACAGTTGCAATGATGGACAACATTTGTTCAGCATACAGACATATCAGTAGCCTTGTACAGGTAAACAAACAGCTCCGTCTGCTCTTCTTCATTCAGTCCCAGACAACATAGACAGCAGCTAATAAAGTGTTTCACCTGTAAGCTAGCATTTTCCTCCCAATCACCAGAAAGTATGTTTTCACACAAGACATCATTTCAAACAATAATTTCCTGAAGTACAACCCGACATGACAATTCAAAGTCTGTGTTCATATTTCTTATTCATTCCGATGTATTCTTACAAACCTAATTCAATGTACTTCATCAAAAAACAATGTTCCATTAAATTCTTCTGAATGCATTTACATCCTACCAGGCTTTGAAAATTCCATCATGGGCTGTATAAAGTTTACCAGTAACTCCCGAGGTCAGGTGAGCAAAAATTTGAAAACCCTCATCCTACTGGCTGTGTGATTATTCCAAATTGTCAATGCAAATTCATAAATGGTTGCTAAATGCTACAAAAAAGAAGCGAAAATAAAGTCATGTAGTTGCAAAAATGACAAAAATAAATAGTAGAACATAGTTCTCCCTGTCAGGTATTGTATAGTACAAAATTTGGCAAAAATGACAAAAATATGTAGCAGAACATAGTGGCATGTCCCTTTAGGTACTGTAGTACAAAATTTGGCAAAAATGAAATAGCAGAAATGGTCAAAATAGAGACCTGAAGCCGTCACAGTAGGATTGCACTTGATTCACATATTATGGTTAGATGCTGACCTTTTCATAGTTGTCAACACTCGTTGCTAACCAATATATGGCTATTCAGTTCATCGATATGCTTATTAAAGCAAGATCATATATAAAATGAAAATACAAATATTCAAAAATTGAAGCGAATTTAGCTTTGCATAATTCAAGTGGAAAATGGAAGGTGAACTGTGCATGTACACTTAATCATCAGTCAGTATGACAGTCAAGAAGAATAGAATTCATGTATGAACATCTACAAATTGAACGTCCCCAAAATTTGTGGGGGAAAAAATGCACTGAAATAAATCTTAAATTTGTTTTAAAGCGACTGCACTCCAGATGGAGAAGTTACGCTAAAAAAAGAAAATTTTCAATTTCAAGAAAACAATTGTCATTACTGTATCAGGGGCATTGTATTATGATAACGTGACAAGTTTTCTAACAAAAGAAACAATTAAAATGTGTTGTTTTGCTTACTTTTATTGTAGAAAATATCACCCCGTGACTAACGGGGTGGGCCTTTGGTATATCAAATTTTTAACTCGCATCAAATCAGCTGACTCTGTAGTGTAGTAGGTTAAGCTGCGTAAATTTTTGTAAGCGCAAAGATCCGAGTTCAAAACCTGGCTCGGGTAAATATTTTTTCTACCTTTATTTTTAGCTCAAACACAAAGAAAAAATCTGATGCTGACAAATTGAATATATATTGATTTTACCAAAAAAATAAAATTAACTAAGAATTTGGAGTGCAGTCGCTTTAACATATATTTCATACCATTTATTAAGTTTTGTATAAGAACTATTTCGTGTTCTTTTAATTCTAAAGCATCCCACTTTTCCCCAGTGGGTTGAATATGTTTTAAGAGCTGCGATGAGTGGATTTGGACTTTTTTTTGGATGCCTGCCTATATCCTGACCAATTTTTGCTGTTTGCAATGTAAATGTGTCCTCATATCATTGCCCTTACAATGCAGACATTTTATACTGCCATCTATCTAACCTGTTACTGTTTGTACAGTTGTGAATCATTACCATAATTTGTAATTACAGTGTATTAATGTGTAAGTGTCCACTACTGTGTATAAGTGCATGTCATTACAATCCACTCATGTTGCACTACTTTTATATGGTCCACTCATGTGTCACTGTTTGCCATTACAGTCCACATGTGTGTCAGTATTTGCCATTACAATCCACTCATGTTGTATTGTTTCCCACATTATTACCTATACTTCATTTGTCATTTATACATTTCTAATTGTTATTTAGCTGTGATATTCTAGTTCCTAAATGTGAACATGTCACTGTTGTCAGCAATTTTATATGTCACTGTTTACCATAACAGTGCACTTTTATTAGTCTCATTTCAGTTCACTCATGTGTTAATGTGTCATTACAGTCCATTAGTATGTCATCCATTTATCACTTTCATTCCACAATCATATTTCTCTCATATGTTACCATGTCAACTAATCCACTCATATGTCACTTTGTATTACTGTATCTCTCTTATGTGAAACTCGCTCACTCGAGTGACTTCCATTATACTTTTCATTACTGTCCATCATGTGTTGACAAAGTATTTGTATAAATTCAACAATCTCATTCTTGTCCTTACAGTCTGATAGAGAGTTGCTGTTTGTGCACTTGTATGTCTTTTTGCTGGTACACTGCATGTGGTAGTATGTGACTTTATATGCCAACTGCGATTATACCAATGTTCTTGATACAATTTACTAACCATGTCAGAGTTTCTCGTAACCAATGTCCTGCCATACCAAAGCTTTCCATAACAGTCCACTCACATGGCATTGTTTGACCATATTGTCCATTACTATGTCATTGAGTGCCCTTCCAGTCCAACCACGTGTTACTGCAGGCATATTTGTTTACTTACATGACCCTCCCCATCAGTATAGAGCCAAGGTGGTAACCATACTGAATGACCAAAGACAGTAAAATGTCCTCAACTAACAAAACCTTTCCATCAAGGTCAGTATATAGTGGCATTAAAACTTATTCATATTCTCATAAATACATTAAATTACATGCTAGTCTTTGAAGTATATACACATCTTCAATACCAGTTCTGGAACAAGAAGTTACCGATTTCAAAAATCAGACAATTTTGTCATACATCATTGCTCCATTAACAAATTTCATTTTCTGTACTGCAACAAACATTTCAAACTGAGTTTTTTGTGTGCATGGCAATTACCTTCAATCAGAGATGTAAGAGCAGTTTTAGAACAGTATACACAGTTTTTTTCTGGCATAGACACATGCAAATGAATGAGCCATCTAGGATCAAGCCTATCATATAACAACATGCAAAGCCGCCCTGTGATCTCGCAATCGACAATCTCATTCCAAGGTCTATAATCTCATTATCAGGCCAGTATCTTCACTGTATCTAAATATGATTGAGATGAAATTATCCTGTCAATAGCAATGCCAGGCTTTCAGCACGTAGCCACATCCTGGTCCTCAAACCACGCCTTAACTTTTATCTGGATTATTTTTTAATTTTCTTTTCATTATAGAGAATAAACAGTCTGTGTCCATGAATAGAATCTTACTCAGACATCTACCAGGTTTTATCAACAGTATACCTGCCTTATGTTCAAACTTGAAGTCACTAAACTACTCACTGGTTAAGGGTCATGGGTTCGGGTCCCATTTCCAAACAGACTCTTTGTGAGAAAGTTGGCAGTTCCTAATGAAGGATGTGAGACTTGTACTCAGGCCAACCCTTCCAAAAAAAACAATGTTAAACTGCCTGCCTGTAAATAACTGAAATACTGCTGAAACTGGCATTACCTCCCCTGAATATAATATTTAATTTAGAACCAATTAATTCATTATTGAATATTCAAATTTCATGTATCTCTTAAAATCTGACAGGAAAAACAGAAAGCTGCTGTACTGATTACCACCCACCTATCAAAAACACCCAAAGCATTTTTTTATGATGTTCACAATTGTTTTTATATGAAGGGAGTAGCAATAAGCCTAAAAGATTGCACATGTGAAGGGAAAACAACACTTAAAAACCTGTTACAATTTGTCACACTGAAGAGTTTCTTGTTCAACTTATTACCATGTGACGTACTCTCCCACTAATGACCAGGAATATGCAAGTTTTATCTTTGAAGAATCACTTTCAATTGAATTAATAAGTACAATTTGACTTTGTACCAAGATGTCTTCAATGAACAATATGTCACTTAGCCCATACAGTGTACTGACTAGCATTTTACTGTTCCCTTCTCTAGCAGACACCAAAACAGTTTTTTTCAGTGCCTTCTTAATGAATGAGCCTTGAAAATTCAATGTGGCTTTCACCAAGTGGTGATTTATAATTCATTTATGTCACAAGGTCACTCATATATCAAAGTGCTCCATCTCATCATAATATGTATTTGTATAACAGTAACAAGTTTATTATCAGAGATGCTCAGAGTGTGTGGGGGCCACAACAGAACCAACTAGAGCTATCACTAAATGTGATTAATACCCCCAAAAGACTGCTTTATAAACTGAGGAAGTTCGTAGTAACAGAATACTTTGCAAAAAAAAAAACTAAAATAGAGATATTGTTCTTGGCAATAACTCTGTAATTGGTCAAGATAGAGTTATGGTTCTTGTACACTGCACTTCCTCTCATTGTGCTGGACCATTATATGAAGTTGTATTGCATTCCAACCTGTAGTTTTCAAGTTATGCTCTGCGACAAGGAAAAGTAAAAATGGGCAATAACTCTGTAATTAGTCAAGAGTTATGGTTCCTGTGCACTGCACTTCCTCTCAATGTACTTAACCATTGTATGAAGTTGTATTGAATTCCAACCGGAAGTTTTCAAGTTATGCTCCGGACAAGGAAAAGTAACAAAGGGCAATAACTCTGTAATTACTATAGATAGAGTTATGATTCTTATGCAGAGCACTTCCTCTTATTGTGCTTGATCATTGTATGAAGTTGTTTTGAATTCCAACCAGTAGTTTTGAAGTTATGCTCCGGACAAGGAAAAGTAACAAAGGGCAATAACTGTAAATACTCAAGATAGAGTTGTGGTTCTTGTGCACTGCACTTCCTCGCAATGTGCTTGACCATTGTATGAAGTTGTATTGAATTCCAACTAGTAGTTTTCACGTTATGCTCCAGACCGCCTGACCGACCGACCAACCACAGGGTGACTCCTATAAACCCCCCCCCAAACTTCGTTTCGGGGGTATAATAATGTAAAAACAAGAGGACTGTCAAGGACATATATCACTCACATGAGTACCATTATTCCAGAGACAAAAAGTTACAGGTTAAGTCAGGTCATGATCAAAGTCAGTTGAG
The DNA here is from genome assembly GCA_022818135.1 of Saxidomus purpurata. NCBI lineage: Eukaryota > Metazoa > Mollusca > Bivalvia > Venerida > Veneridae > Saxidomus > Saxidomus purpurata. The sequence goes on along the minus strand of JAFMSR010000002.1, from coordinate 14,353,077 downwards.
GACAAGTTTTTCTTGCATACTGGATCCGCATATCTGGTGATTTTGGCCATGCCGGAAAAAAACGGTCTGGCACCCCTCCTATACCAGACGACTCGTGAATTACTTATTATTTTAACTTTATAAACAATGTGACACAACGTCAGAATATCGTTTGTTTTTTATGATATTTCATCATTTTGATAAGTTTGCATTTAGAAATCTACTTTTAAGTGCAAGACAGTATGCAAGAAAGTTTCAAACATGAAAGACTCGTTCCTGCCTAAAACAGTAACCCTTGGTGACGGATATTTCCATCTGAACCTCATGCTCAGAAACTATTAGTAATCTGCTTACAAAACTGTACAGAGTTGAAATTTCATTACTGTAGCTTTTTAAAAACAATTTTCATGAACATCAACTGAAATGCACACACTACATTTTATCTGAGATTTGACCTGGTGACCTAGTTTACCATCCAAAATCGCCCATTTTTCAACTAGACCAACATTACATCAAGACAACCATTGTGACCAATATTCATAAAGATCAAATACAAAATGCAGCCTGTACTTCGAAAAAAAGGCTAAAATAATATTTTTGCCAGTGCTAGCCCTGCAGACGACAGACATCAAGCAATCACAATAGCTCACTTTGTGCTCAGGTGTGCTAACAAGGGAAATGTCTGTGTCTTTTATAAATAATCATAGTACTAAATGCAATCTTGTTTCCTAATATGGAAATACCTGCTTGCAGTATAAACTAACTTTTCATTTTTAGTTTTGCTGAATTCTAGATTCATTAGAGCAATTTCAGTAAATCAAAGTTATAAATCAAGCCATTATTACGTCTTAAAAGGTATCATTCTGTATCATTCTATCATGAAAGGCCAATAAAAGAAGCGATGTGCAGTCAAATTTTCCACTCTTTAAAAGCATTAATAGCCTTAAAACGTGAAAACACTACAGAAGCTTTCTATATTTACATCTATATATATGAAGTAGTAGCATCAACAAAACGTGAATATATTCAGGTTGGCATGATTTTCATCATTCTGTGAAGGGGAAAATGTTCTGCAAGAAGTGGCAAGACCATTGGAGCTGCATTAAGAAAAACTTAACATTTTGTGGACCATCAACTATTAGTCACATTAAAACAACATATCTGTAAGTAAATACTTGGGAGTTGAGCTCTACAAACCACGGAGAGGAACTATGGAGGTAACAAAGAGTAACCTGGGCCTCAGGGTGTGTATGCATACTTACTAAATCCTCATTGCCACTTCATGAACTATTGCTGACAACCTTCTACAAGAAAGGTGATCATCTCTCATGACCAAAATACAGTTTGCATGCCTGCTATTACTAAAGTTCCTTTATAAGTCAGCCAAGTTCCTGTAAACTATTACGCTACATTAACCTCACCCTAACACCTTCTCTGGTAAGATGCATATATTTTATATCCACTAAAACTTTCTGTAGGATCAGTTCTAGCCTTTTAATAATATTCTGGTTGAATCAAAGCCATCTGACCAGACTATAAACCCATATTACCTCATAAACCTCAATCCCAGTTCTAATGGTAAGAAAAAAGGTAACAATAACATTTAATTCTGAGCAAGCCTTCAGCCATCATAAACCGTGCCTTTGATGTATGCAACTAACAATCTTGTGTTTATAATAAAGACATCCTGGAGGCTAGTACAAACTCTTTTGAAGAAAATATTCCAGAAATACAGTCAAAGAATATAAATGTACATGACAGAAAACACAGAAATAATGGTATAACATTTTTTTGCTCTGAAGAAAAATGCCTTTGATGTTTTTGCTTTACAAACACTGCTTTAAATTTACACTACCATTTTCAAATTAACAATATTATTGACAATTTGGAAATAGCAAAAAGTACAAACTGGAAGGAAAGACATTCTGTATCACACTGTCAAACTGAATGTTACAATTTGCATATGTTATTTTCATATTATTTGTTATTGAATTCCTGATTTTCTTGGAATTGTTTTCTAGACGTTTTCTAGAACATTTTAAGAACAATTCAAGAACTTTACAAATTCTTTAAAAAATGCAAGAACTGATCTTAACGATGTTCGTGAACAGTTCAAGTACAGATGTTTAGACCATTATAGTGTGTTCAAGAACTGTCCAAGAACAGTTCCCAAACATAAGAACCAAATCTCGCAAGGGTGAAGGTGGATCTT
>JAFMSR010000002.1:14288386-14335886 GCA_022818135.1 Saxidomus purpurata | reverse complement strand
CAAGCGTCTCTGCTCAAAGATCATCAAATTTCAATTTGAGTAAATAATCCCAACAAAGTCCTGGGTAGCATGCAACTTTGATCTGATACGACTGGCTTTGCCATTAAACTGAGTCATATCGGTGATCTATCAACCCTTATGGGTAAAAGATCAAAACATTTATGAACACTATCTACTCTTTATGGGTCTAAACTAGTGATTGTGCAAATTGATAAAGCTAAAATAATTAAATTTGATTGTTTTCTACCCAATAACAATTACATTACAATCAATTAAAGAACAATGACTCATTAAAATGAAATTGTTAACTTTCCAATGGTAATACCATCAGTTCTGAATTTTTTAAGGAAGAAATTAAGGATTACAGATTTTCCATATTGCACCTGGCACCAAAGGAAAACTCATTTTAGTGGTGTAGGTAATCCGGTACTTTGGCTCTTTCATGTTGGCGTCCAACTGCTGACACTGACTCTATATTAGAGTTTCCCACACTAATTACAAGGTAATCAAGCAGCTGTAATATATGGATTCGCAGAAAATAAGCTGAAAATGTGCAAGCACAATCCACAATTTACACCAAATTACCAGTCAACTGCCCACCAAATTAAAAGCATTGGGGAAAATCAAGTAATTCTGGAAATTCAACTGGTGTTTATGGCATTTATTCTAAAGATAACATCTTTCTGTGAATTTTTGTAGATAATGAACTATATGAAGATTTGAGGCTACAAAAGAAACTGTTGTGCTATATGGACTTACAGTGCCATCTTTTGCCGTCATCAGTTTCTCAACATAGAACAAGAAACGTAACAATGCCACCGAACCAGGTTTTCAGCAACCATATAACGGCTACATATATACCAAGTTTCATGACAATATCTCATTCCGAAGTAAAGTTATTTACCGGAAACTGCCAGTTTGATGCCGCCCAAAAGCCCACAACATGCCACAATCTAATAACCTGGCTTTACATTGAAAACCCGGTTAAAAAGTGTTTGTGAAAGAAAAGAAACAACAGTTACTGTTGTGGAAGAGATTAAAGTGAAGGGTCAAAGAATATGTTGTTCATGCCGTCTCTCCTCTTGTATCAATGAAAAAGCTAAGTCTTGGTTTGCCAAGATATCAGGATTTTCCCAGGTATCAAGCATGATCATGATGGCGTAATTATGTTGAATCCTATTTTCACATGCTTTTCCAGTGTCTAATGTCAGTGTGCTTAACCTCTCTTGTTTGGCCGTTTCACCAATCAAAAAAAAGATGTATTCCCCCATAACCAGTTAAAGCTAAATAAAAATTAATTAATTAAAAGTATTTTGAAAAGTAATACTTCTGGTTTTTAATGATACAATATTAACCTACATTATTCAGTTTTCTGTTAAGAGTTAAAAAGTTAACACTACATTACAGAATCAACATGTGAATGATAAGGTAATATAATAACAGATGTCTGTAACTTGACAATTATACATGAAGTAATTAGCACTGGGGCAATGTAAGTAATTGATACTAAGTATACAAGTGACATGATCGACAATCCTAGCATCGTACCTGACAAAGTTGACAACAAAACTTTATCATTTAGTAAGTATCCTGTCATATACATAACACTGTCATTAGTTGTTTTTCTCGATACAGACCCATATTGCAATGTCCGCAAACATTTTCTAATATGCTGCTTGCAGAGCAAAATAGAAATGTACTGAAGGCTCTGAAGCCCACAACTTTTTTTAAAACATTCCTGTAGAAGAAATGACTATAAATACTACCAAATTATAAATTATGTCACATTTGTTGCCAGAAAGCTGACTTATATCGTCAGCTGGCATCAAGCATAGGAGATCTTCATCAGAGTTTGTCCAGATCTCAGTGGTACATACATAACTCTTTCCCATCTCAGTGGTACAGAGTTCTTCCCAATCACAGTGGTACATAGGTAACTCTTAATGACCTCAGTGGTACATACGTTACTCTTTCCCATCTCATTGGTACAAGTATTTTCAATCTCAATGGTACATACGTAACTCTTCAGATCCCAGTGGTCCATACATAACTCTTCTGATCCCAGTGGTACATATGTAATTCTTCCCGGTCCGAGTAATACACACAGTTCTTCCAGATCTCAGTGGTACCTGCGTAACTCTTTCCAATCTCAGTGGTACATACACAGTTCTTCCAATTCTCAGTGGTACATACGTGGAACAAACTTCATTAACCCTTACTGTGCTATATCTCTAAAATTGACTTGCATGTCAAAAGGGGGTCCACTGAAGATGTTCTGACCTTATGGCAAACAGTGCAAGTTAGAATCAGACTGCATGCATGAGCTTGCTCAGATTATGATTTGCACAGGTTGTGCAAGCAGAATCATTTGTAAGAAGCAGGACAAAGGTCAAATACCCACAGACTTCTTAAGGCAGTGTTGCATCTAGGCCACTTGATCCACGACTTTTCAGCCAGATTGCGCCAAAATTAGCACATCCAAATGGATATATTAATATGGAGATGAGGTTACACATTTCCAATGTAGGATACATTCACCTAAAAGCAAGATGGAACATCACAAACATACATTACAAAGATACAATCTTTTAAATGAGAACTTATGGTACTTCCATGTTCTTAAAAAATGACAGCTTTTACGTGCAACAGAAGCTGCTACTAAAACAATTGTAAATGAAGCTGTCCATGTACACAGTCAATCATAAAGGCTATCGGGTAATTGACATTTGGCTTATCTAACACGTCATCAGGCAAACATTCTATCAAAGGCTTCAGCAAAATCATTTTTGAATATCAAACAAGTTTTCTAGGCATCATAGATACACTTTCAGTACAATAAATATAATTGATAATAACATTATTTCTGAATATTTGTATTAACTTTTATCTTCCCTGTGCAGTTGACTCCATGCAGTCTTTGGATGTATATAGTCTTGATGACCTTTAGAGATGGTTAGAAAAGAGACAACAGTGTTAGTCATTAATACTAAATATGCAGAGTACAGAGTATGGCCATGGCTTGTCCAACAAAAAGAATATGGTAAATGATCAAATACCAGAACCCATCAACTTCTGTCAACAACCAGATGAGAACTTGGGAATTCCAGATTTCAATGTTGGTAAACAACAAGCACCTGTTCTAAGCTAACAGGCTTAGAGTCCACATCAAAGACAAGGAAAACACATGTTAGAAAACCTCATACATGTTTTACTCAAAGACTGGAATGATAATAAAATCACAAGCATTCAGATGAAATCTACCATGCCATCTGGCTACAAATATAGTTTAAGAAACATGGCAGAAACAAAGAAGTGTCTTGACTTCTCTAAAAAAAAGTATTCAATTCTTTCTCAACCAAGATATAATATACCTTTGCCCTCAGCAATTTTCCTGAATTATTTTAATCTAACAACTGTCCACCTTTTGAAATTTAATGTAATGTACTTCTTCCGAATACTAGACAGGAATCAAGCCTCAGTAATGTTGGAATGCTTAAAATGTTTCAAAGAAAAATCAAATTGAATCAATGTAATATATGATCTGTGATATAGAGGTTCTACAGTAAGCAAAGTCTGTGTGGAAAAATAGCATCTTTACCAAAATCTAAGACTTGACTGACACAGCACTGAAGGGCCACGTCTATTTTGAATGCTATCATTTTTTGTCTTTCAAACAGATGTGTGCTCTAGCTGGAATCATCGAGACCATTGTTCAGGTTTCGCACAATCTTTGAACATGTTAAAGAAATCCATGCAAAGGTTTACAATCCAAATTAAAGCTTCTTCAGTACAGTGAATATTCAAATATTTTTATAAAACATATAAAGATAAAGTAACCTTCATTTAACTATAATAAGACTCAGGTGGCTGTAAGCTGTATGGCAACATTGTACAGTAATATTAGTAAAGTCAACACTATACTAATGTTTCAATACCTGTTGCCACAGTAACACCTGTTATGACAAAAAATGGGGGAATCTGTAATAAACTTCAAACTTGGAGAAAATGAACACTTTCAAAAACCATTGATCAATTAACAGTAAATGATTACAAAAATAAAACTAGAAGCAAAGACATGGATAAAACTGACAAAGACAAAACACAAAGGCCCTGTCCAGGTGTGCTTTATTTTTCAAAAACAATATTTTCTCTCCTTAATCTGGTTTTCACCATCACAATGTAAATAGATTTTTCCACCTCATAAATTCTCTTTTAATGAGTCACTGAAGCTTTTACAAAATGCTACAAATTCTGTTAATATTTAACTGATAAAGAATAATATTTAATCAATTTTTAGCAGTTTCTTGTCAAAACTAAATAAGAAAACTACAAAAGGCATTGTAATTAGATAAATATGTACAGCTGACATTAAGAAGTGTTCTTTCCTTCATGAATAAACCTAAACTAAAAGAGTTTGCTAGAAAAAAAAAATAAATGATGAGAAAAAATACAGCTGATTCTTGCCCGAAACTCCATTATTTTTTATGAATATTTTCTACATATTCTATCAATACTTCCAGTCTTACAGATAGAAAAAGAAAATATTAAAGCAAAGTATAGAGAAAAATCCAAGCTATCCTTTCTTGTCTCTGACAGCAGAACCTTTAAAGTGGTTCAAAATACATGCTATTAAACAGTTAAAATAATTACTGAAAATAAATTCTGGTTTCCATAGCAACATAAACTGTGACTTCACACTACCAGTTAAATAATAAATATTTCATATATGGAGATCACTTTACCAATTCTTATATACTTCAGGAAGATCGTGTACTTTAGTCGGAGTGCTTATAAGGCAGCCGGCAATCAATTACTGTGACTGAGTAACAAGAGGACAATATTTCTGTACACAAAGCTTGAAATACCAGCCATTGAAAATAAGTGTTTCTTAAAATCATGCACACACCTACATAAAATGGATGTTTTATTTATAACTGTATGAATCAACAACGCATTGTAAGGCATGTCATATGTCGGTATTGCTAATAAAGATTGTTGTTGTTGCTGTTATTCGAATATAATGTGAAACCAACTGGAAGAGCATGGCCGTAATTATCTGTGTTGGTTTCACATGATTATTATAGTAAGTTATATATTATGTTGTTCCCTTATACTTAATTTGTGATTCTCATCCTGCACATTTTGGACCACTGGATCGTGTCAGTCAGGGTTTGTATAATAAAACATGTTACTGAGAGTGATCATGGGACTTTAATATAGTGTTTCCGCTAGACCGTTTTTGGATGGCGCAGCGCCGTCCTGCCCTTTGATGGCCGGCCATGCGCCATCCTGCCCGATCAAAGGCCCTTACCGCCACCGCGCCTGTTTTACTAAAAATGAAACTGCCTGCACGCCCTCAATACACGCACGTGTCCGCCGAATTAAATCGATAATCCAAACAGTCGGCAGACATGTGCTCCGCCTCCGACAATCCTTAAAATAAAAAGTGTCAACACGTCGTCTAATACACACCATGTCCGCCGAATTAAATCGATAACCGAAACGGAGTCGGCAGATGTGTGCTCCGCCTCCGATAATAAAGTCACGTTAGATCCGCCTCATGAACTTCTATATTGAATATTACGTGTCAATCACAGCGCCCGCGTCCAGTGAAAACGATGCTGATCAATAGTTTGATTCGCTAGAGGCAAATTAAAATAATCTGTTGGTCATGGTACAAAAAAGTATAGTTAGAGTGTGAAAACTTCATTTAATGACGACACTTATGAATTGTTTAGTTTACAACACGTGTTTTTCTGTTTTCCCGCTAAATTGAAAATTATCAGTATATTTTTCTTTTCATTTTTTTAATCATTATTCTATAATTGCCTGTACATAATTATATGACCGACTCGTATTTGTTTTTTTCTTCTATAATCTTACCTTCCGTAAATGCATATAATTTAGAAGAGAAGGAAAGCATTGGTGGGTCGTTTATTGTTCAGGATATGCTTGGTTATAAGTAACACTGTTTTCTCAAGGTTTCCATGTTATGATTTTGAATAATTTTATTTTAAATTAAAGTTCATCGTACCGTCGGCTGATGACAATTGTTATCATCGAAACAGGATAAAGTCGGTAAAAAGTCAAAATAAATGGCGAAAATCGGCGATAACGGGATCGCGAAAATATGTGATTAACAGAGACAAATACACAAAACCGTTTAAAATTGGTCTAACATAACAAACTCGAAAAGGTGGGAGACATGGGTGTATCATAATCTACATGTATACATGCAGTATTATTAAAAAATACTTCTCTAAAAAAAACTCAAAGGAGGTGAGGGGAAGAGGCCAATCTGATTTACATTTTGTTTTGAGGCCCTCTCCTCAGAATCTAGAAATTCCTAAGCCCAATGGCAATAAATTAAGCCAGATTATGTCATATAAACAAGGCTTTAATTACATGCAGTTACAAAGTGTAAAAGAAAAGAACAATATATATACATGACAAAGTGATCGCGCCCTTATGTACATGAGAAAACAAAAGTGCCCTTTTTAAACACAGCCGCGCGTCAGATGTGCCCTTTTCAGACAAAAACGCCATGCCCCTTTCTGATCCTGCAGGAAACACTATAATAGGTCAGGCAGTCTTGTCGGAGACGACAGGTTTTTACTGTATTTGATTTTGCACATACATAACTTGACAAAATAAATAATTAAGTAATAGGCAGTGTCACACATTGTTTTTTATCTCACTTAAGAGCTCGGCTTGATAACTCAGCTCTTGAGAAGTTCCCATAACATACTTTGTACGAGGTTCTCCTTGACTTCTGATCCATGTAGGCCATTGTACTCCAATCACATGACTTTGTTTCTAGATGCAACTGCATTCTAATATCATTTGTCTAAACACATAAAGCGAGATTTATTTCAACAACACTGACATAAGAAACTACAATGAGAATATCTTATCCTTAGTATTTATGTTATTTATTTTGGAATTCGTATTACATGCATCAACACAATATACAGCTATCTCATGGTTGAAAGATCAAGGCATGTAAAGCATACTCTCGGGACTTATGGTAGTGGTATTCACTTCAATAAACCAGAAGTTTTTTATTTATAATTTATGTCCTGCACAGTCACTGATGGGAAGTCGGAGAAATTTGTTTCACAATAGATATATATATAGTTAGCCTGAGATTAACATGTAATATTTTGTTAAAGTATAACCAAAGAAATATTTCTTTTTTGTTTCCAGAAAAAATAACCCCTAATAATTGGACTTGTGATATCCTACTGAAAATAACCACTAATCGAAAACAGCCTTTACATCAAATATGTCAGGCCTTTTGGAGATTTAATGTTAAATAAAACTTTCATGAAATTTTCAGTAAAGGACAACATACAAGTAATAAGACCAGAACTTTCTTGGTAAGCCATTACTCTGTAATACTTCCTGTATATTGCCATGTTTTGCTGAACTATAATTTTGAACTTCATGCTGATTCATGAACGCAAAATATTGTGCAATGACGGCTATGTAAATTGGATTTGCTGCCATGCCAAGACTACCATGGACATTTGAGGCTTTTACAGCAAATACCGAACTTTCTTTTCATTTTTTTCTTTTCTTTTTGTTTACGTTTATAATGATTTCTTTCTTTTATGTTTCTGTGATGGTGTTTCAAACCTCTGCACCGTTAATTAGAGGTTATCAACAAATCTGAAGTTATGTCCTCACAAAATTATCCTGGAAAATGGGTAAGTCTCTGATGATGAATATGAATAATTTCACAGTTACACAAACACATGTATAATCTCCATCAGTGTAATTAAATAAAGCCAGCTGAAGAACAAGCATAAAAATGTTCAGTATGGGACGTGCTACCTACAGAATTCAACGAACTGCAACACTGAGTAAGATGACATTAATATATGAACCATTGGTTCAATCAATACATATATAAAACCTATCCTCAAACTGTACTGTGAGATTTTGTTTTTTAGGCATGACGGGAGACATGCCGGCGTCTCATCCAGATATTAAGCTAACATAAGTGCTCTTTTGGACGGACCTTGATAAAATTCTCATCAAATCAAATCAAACTGTACTGTGGCCACACTTTACATATATGCCAAACAAAGACTATGTGTAAAGCCCTTTAGATCATAATACATTTTTTTTCTGTCTGACAAAGTCTGGGTTCAAGAACTTATGCCAGACCCTACTGCTGTATTTAACAGCCCTTCAATTACTACTATCAAAGACTTATTTTTTAGCTTAAAATGTTATCAGAAAAAAAATCGAGCAACCTCTAAAATAATTCCAGGGGGTCCATTTAATTGAGATACACATCTTTTGACATATTGTCTTAACCTTACATGACCCTAAAGCTAGCAAATGACTTAATAAATAGCCAAGAAATTAGTAGGTGCAATTTATTACAACTACCAACTGACCTGAGGCTATCAATTAGGAACAATTAGTTTGGAAAAAATATGGGAAAATTATATACATATATATGTATGAAGCAGTCAGTAAATGATTTGAGGTGATAAAATGGTGTATATAAAATTGATTTATTTACTGATTTGAAACCTATCCCCATTCTCATCATACCTCTTGTCAACCAAGTTCCATAACCAGGGGCAGGCTTTAGTGTTTAACTGTCAAATATGAAAAAAAAATATTTGTTTTGATGTTTTTTTTTCAGCTTAAAATTTCTGAGTTTAAGCCCTGATTCAAAAAAATATGCGGCTCATCATTCACAATAAAAACAGCAGATTTAGCAAATATCCATAAAATACTGATTTAAGTTGGCAATACTTTTTAATTTTCCTACTTTCAATGACCTGATTTTATATGGCTTTGTTGTGAGCCGCGGACAACTGTGCGTGTGTATATGGCTGCAATAAGCCGTATCTAAGCCTTACTCAGTCAGGCAACTAACTATGACAGTGATCAAAGACCACATCAAAAGAGATGGGTGGCCAAATAGTGAATCTGAAATCATGGAAATTATTGACTTACAACATTCTTAATCAAATAAACCTGAGCTGGTGCATTTTTTCTGATAATAAAGTACAAATCTGGTGAATTCCCTTTTATAAATGTCTGTATCAAAGCCTACCAAATGCTTTTACTTGTATTGCGGCATAAAAACTCCATAATACAAAAGTACTCTCTTTTTTACATGTTGTAGGTGCACTGCCAACAGATAATATCATTAAGATGTAACAAATCATTCACAGTTGACAAAATATCTTGTATAGAAAACTTAAATTTTTAAGGCATTTCACAAAGAACTTTTCCTGAATCTCTTCAAAAGCCCCATTAGAAGAAAAGAATGTTACATGTACTGTGGAAACAAAAAGAAGGGCTAAATCTCAATTTTTGGGGGTATGAAAATTATATGATAGACAAGCGGCGACCGTTCAAAATAACAACCACTTGTTATGAAACCGTTTCGGGTACTTTTTCCGACTTTTAACACTACTCGTAGTTGTTTCAGTACTTGTGGATGGTAACTCTTCACTTTGTTGTTGGGCATCATTTATTTTATTCGCCGTGAAGCAAAACACAATGCTTTGTCTGCCACATTTTTGCAGACGAAGCCCGGATCATTAGATTGGTCACACTTTTAAAGTGCTAATATTAATTCCCAGAGCATTCAAATATGAAACCCGTCTACATTTCATGACGTCAACGGTAAATCACCAGCAGCTGTGCCGACCGATTGGCCGAGAAAGTAGAATTTCCATAATCTATTTTTAGAACATACTGAGGGATATTTATTTATTTTGCGTGATTTACGTAATAATTTACAAGAGTGGGAACATTGATGTATAACTCGCAAATCGACAAGACCAAAACTTAAAATTTGTCAAGTACACTGAGAGGTATCTGGTACACAATACACCATCCCGCCAAGAACAATGTTCTCAAGAATTAACAGTGTCCCATGGCCTTTTTGGGACCAGAGAGCTCAGCATTAATGATTATTACTCTATTTTATTATTATCTTTCGGTTTCGATCAACAAAAAAGGCATATATTGTCGACTGAACATGCAGGGTAGTTTTTAGAGGGCTAATATTATGAGGACACTTGCAATACATGTGCAAGCACCGATGTGATAATGGGTAAAATATAGAAATTACTGGAAAGTTGTCTCGCTACCTAAAGGAACACAATTTGTGAAATACAGAACATACTTTTTGCGAGTCCCGTGGACGCAGGTTGGTAATAGTATAAAATAGCTGCCCTTGAGATGCTTCATACACTGACAGCAGACAATTTCTCAATAGAATAACAGTAAAAAATACAGAGATAAATTGCAACCATGGTCCAAACTTGTAATTATTAAATAAGATAATCAAATAGACAAACAGAAATATTTGTGCTTACAAGGTTGTCTGCGAGTCACGCCAATACTCGAGCGATGTCATAGTGATATGCATGCTAGTGCACAGCTCGGGAAAGGAGAAATAACCAGCTGTGTGGCATGAAAATATATGAATGATAATGCTAAATCAGTCAATTTGAATTTGACTACAATAGGTTCAATTAAAACAAAGCAGAAAAATGTTCTTATAGTTATACATTGAATAAAATCAGATTTGTTGCGTTTTACAAAATGAGTCACAGCATTTAGAACACAATAGAATTTAGAAGAATGAAAACCCCTCTGAACTCTGACAATCCTGATCAGAACAAGGTAAAATCCTCAGTTATTGAGAATAAAACTGTGTTTATTTTTCTAATCCAGCTTAATCTGAATGACTGGCACTTGAGGATTAGGATCTATAGACGAGGGATAGCAGGTTAAAACCATAGACAGCCATTGAATAATCCTTGTATGCTAGATCAATGAATATGATTCATTAATTATGTTTTCCACCTGTCACACTACTAACAGAGATGTACTTCTACTTTGGATATACTTCTACTTTGTTTCATCACTTAACTGCTCCCTGAGCATAATGACACTTTCAAATTGTAGCTTTGCCCATATCTGACAGTCCTTTAGTCTTGCAATAACTGGTCACATGATGAAACAGCAGGTCACACACGAAACAGTGAGCAAGAAAAGAGTAACATTGAATTATCTAATTAATATGCCTTTTTTAACAATAACCTTGTCTGGATCCAATATCATCTACAACATAATTAAAAACTTACCAGCCTGGTATAAAAGAAGGACCCGATTACAAGGCTTTACACAATGTAACATGCCAGAAGGAGACTATAAAATGCACACATGCATGGTTTTTTTGGCTAACCAACTATCCGAAACTTCAATAACTTTAATTTATGAGTTATCCTAGACCTCAGACCAAAATACTAAAACAAACTGCAATGTGAAATAACTGATGTTGATAAAGGCTTATCAGTCACAGATAAGATATAACAAAGCATGATCTTGCAGGGGAATGTATCAGGTGCAATTATCATTTACAAGATAATTAGTGCTGCAGTGAGACCATATGGATAACTGTACAATAAATGCATCTGCTACCTGATACTTTATTTATAGGACATGTTTTGCTCTTTTACATATAAAAACCTGACTTTTGTCTGAATGTTTAAAGCTGTCTTAAACAGTAAGAACTCGGTAAAACCATTTAGAAAATACATAGGACCTTAATTTTAAACCAAAGTTATGTACAAGCGTCAAGACGCAACTACTTCATGAAATGACTGAATGAAATAATAAAGCGATAAATGCCATTTCACGATTTAAAATCTACGTAATTATACAAAATTCATTGACAGTTTAGGACTAAGGCGACCCAACATGTTGAATTAATCTGTTTACTACTTCTTCGTAATTAAGAGCTAATTAACGAACAATTATTTTTTTAACTGTCTGTAATTACGCATAAACATTAAATGTGTTTTCGCTATTTTAATCTTGTTCATCAACCATAGTTAAGATAACCTGATCAAGACCATGAAAGGAGTATCGGTTCCGCTCAATAATTCAATTTGACAAATTTTAAGATCAACAGTATCGTATGTCCTACGATGATACATTCCTTCGTAAGGTGACACCTGATGATCTCTAGCTTTGCACTTGCGAAACCAAACAAAATACATAATATGTAACAGTTACTTCATGCGTGACCAGAACAAAGAATTCTGTACTGCAACACCCATCACACTCTCACTTTTATTTTACACACTAATGAGATTCATGCTTTAAAGGTAAACAAACAAATTTAAACCCCTAAATATAAACACAGTTGTGTATTGAAAATCGTCTTCTCAATCTTGGCATCAGATTACACGATATTCAAGGATCACGACCCAATAGTTTAGTTCCAATTTTGAAAGGTCGGCAAAATCCTTTGATGTTGATTTCAAACAACTTACCATCATCATTTGGACGGTCTGATTTCTCATTTCCGGCGTACCCTCCTTTCGCCTGCAAGCAAAAAATGTGTTTTAGATCTAGGAGAAAGCTTAATTTATGATGAAAATCGAAACTATGATCATTATTCTATCTTCAAATAGTGAATTTAAGACATAGAATAGACTGTAAACATCATAAATCGAGTGAATTCTCACCTCCTCAGTTTCGGTAACCAGTCCCAACTTATCATCCAAGAGATTTTCAGACGATCTTTTTTCATTTTCTTCGTCACCTTCATCTCTGTAAACTTTCACTTCATCACTATTTCCATAAATGTCATCACTGCCGCCGGAATTCACATGCGGCATTGTCATAAGTACACTCTTTTTGTTGTTATTTTTTGCACAAACACAGATCTTAACACACACGTTTTGAATCCGCCATGAAAATACTCTGTAAAGACATTCAGTATTCGATTGCCCAATTGGCAGCAAGCACTTGATGAACTGACCAATCGCTGAGCGTTTTACAAGTTACACGTAATTGATTGAGGTACAATATGGGGACGCTTTTAAAAGATCAAAGCAGATCAAAGGACTTGTTTTTTACACGTTAACAACTACATATTTTGAAAGATTTTACCTATAGGTAACACGGGGGTATAGTTATTGTGAAGCCGATGACTTATTTGTAACATGACTGATATTCTGACACTAATATATTGTTCGAAATACGTACGATCGTTCCGAGTTGTTTGTTAAACCTGTCAGTTTATCGGAAACAAAGAGATTGGACGACCCTTATGGCGCCTTCCCTTTGAACTTGGTAAAAACAGCAAAATAGGCGCGTACGGATTATGAAGAAATTAAATAAAAATCAAAGTATTGAATTTTAGACATTGTAATCGAATTTCTGTGAAGTAAATTTACCATTACCTTGTAATTAGTTAAAAAGAGCAGTTATTGCTTTATTATATGCAAAGTTTAAATAGGAAATCATTTCGTTTTAAAAGTAGGTCACGATCACCCCGATATTCCTTTGATGTAGTCACGCTGCACTAAGAATATGTTGTTGAGTATTAGTCATGATTTTATAATAGCATTTAACGATTATGATGTTTTCCACCGTAAACTTATAAACGAACGACATGCATGTATGCTGTACTGTACGGAGACATTAAATGTTACATCAGCAACGTTGCGCGGGGGAGGAGTAAAATTAATAATCTTTTACACAGGTGCGCCAACGAGTCTCATATTGTACCCCATAACAAAAACAAGTGGTAAAGTACACACTTCCGACGATAATGTGTATATTGTAACTATATAGAATATAGACTATGTACAATGTTTATTTAGAGTCGACAAGAGAAAGAAGCAGTACACGACCAACACGAATCCTCGCCCCACTCCCCCCTCCGCCCCTTCTCTTCAGCTGTTCAAGTGTACTTTATTCGACCGAAACACTTCAATAACTATATAGTTATCGTTTCATCAATATCGATGCTGAGACTTGTGATATGACTGTAGGTACCCCACAGGTGACTGCCTCCTCTGCGACCATGATCTGCCTACACATCAATAAAGTATGATCATGATCTGCACTCTTCGCTTTTATGCCAGTAATTTTTCATTTAGTAACCCTGTTGAACAACAACACGGTGAACAAGCCTATAACGTTTTAAACGATGCATAGCGATCCTGACTTGAACAGCGATTCTTGACCATATTGCCTCGAACAGTAACCCTCAACCAGCTACCACGATATTTTTAAATCTGATAAGTGTTACCTAAATTCAAGGGCAATATCCGTCGATCGTGTTAAATAATCTTTAGAAAAGTATAAGTACAAAACGACTCAATTAATTACTTTTCAGTTTGCAATTAAATCGCCGAATACCTGTAAAATTTGAATAAATTGTTAAATTCTTGCGATGCATGATGCAGTCGTATTTGAAATTTTCGTGCTTCATTCATTTTCACAGCAGACTGACAAACTGTTATTTTAATACTTGTGATGCGTGATGCAACGAAATATTTCATTCATCAAAAGTCTATTCAAATACAGTTATTTTAAATACTTGTTTTGCATGCTGAAAGGAACCATATTGCTTTCATAATTTGCAGTTTTCGTGCAATATGTATATTGAAATACCGTCATTTTAAAATACCCGTTATGCATGAAGCGGGGAACTATTGTTTTCAATTCTTTTATTTCAAGCATTAACAGTTTATTGAAATACAGTAACTTTAAATATGCAGGCAACTTTTGTATTCAGAAATACAGGTATTTGAAGAAGTTTTGTTTTCCTATTTGTAATTCTACGTACAATAAAGTCGAAACATGTTGTGCAAAACAGCGTTGTCATTTATTTTATTTCTTAGTATACAGTCTATTGAAATACAGTTATTCCAAATGCTTGGTGTGTATTCTACTCTCGTACTTCAGTAAAATTATTTTGAGAAAAAGTCATTTTAAACACTTGTTGTGCTGGCTGTTGGGCGGTATTTCTTCTCATATTTGTAATTCAAATGTATTATTCATTAAAACTCATTTTTGGAATACATATAAATACTTGTTGCGTACATGATCCTCGAAAGTATTGTCCTCATATCTGAAATTCGCTTGCTGCATTCATTAACAATATGTTTGCAATTCGTTAACAGTGTAGTGAGAAACAGTTATTTAAAGATACTACTCATTTATGAAGCGCGGAACTGTTGTTACTTTTATTTCATTAATTTACAACAGATTGAAGTACAGTTATTAAAATCCCTTTTTTGCACGCTGCGGGGAAGTATTATTTCCCTATATGCAGCTGTCTTATTTCACTCATTTACATCCTGTTGAAATACAGTTATTTTTAATACCTGTTGTGCATGCTGCGGGGAACTATTGTTTTCTTAATTTCAATGCTTTTACCACATGTATCAGCAACATATTAAAATAGTGTGGTGCTAAATACTCTGTCTAATGCATGGTGCGGGGGAGTATTGCATTCGTATTTCCAATGTTTGCACATCATCCATTAACAACACATTTAAATACCGTGATGTTAGTACTTTTGATGCATGATGCTGAGACGTACTGCTTTCTTTGTAATTCTCCCAACATATCATTGCCATTTCGCACGATGCAGGGAAAAGTTGCTTTTCGTACTTGCGGTCGGTTGAGGACATTTATGAGACTGAGTATTGTCCTTTCGTTGTGCAGGATTCGGTGGAGGATTTGCCTGTTTTTCACGTTATGAATGTTTATATTATTGAAACGGACTGAAAACATTGAAAATAATATTTTCTGCAACAAACGAGCCTCGGTGACTGGATAGCAAGAATGTGGTTGTGCCAAGCTGCATCATGACCACGCACGGTAGATCACTGCTTTATTGTAAAAATCGAGCATTTGCATCTTTTATCTGACTAAACACTGATGATTAAGATTCGTGCTCCCTTACTTTCGGATGCCTTGGACACATAGTGGTAAATTCTGATTCAACAGAGCATTGTAGGAGGTCTTTCTGTTCGGATTTTTATCATCTAGATATATGAACAACAGTTCTGTTGGTGGGAAATTTTCTTCCTCGGTAATTAAAGCACCACAGACGAAGCAAAAGTATCCCTATTGAAAAAAAACTCGATGTCATTATGGAAAATGCGTTCCTATTCTCCGTGTAATGTACGATTTTATGTCATATTTCCACTCATAAAATACGAGATGATTGCGGTGAAATGAGAAAGATCAAAGGAAATTTCCTTGGATCTAGCAGAGGTAATTACTTACATTTAATCGTGTCTGATTTTTAAAGCCGCAAAGTGAAATATACGAGTGTGATTTTGTTAATAAACGTGATTGTGCGCATAATGTATACTGATCTATGTGCAATTTGCCAAAGTCAGAGTTAGTGCATAAAAATTAATTTGTGCCTGGATGTGTTCTACCCGGAAGAAAATAAAAAAAATCATATAACAGACTGGAAATGTTAATGCATACAGTTGCAAGTATTGCTATATACACAAGAGGCCCATAATGGTCATATATCGCCCACACTAGATTCACTGCAGTTGTTTTTCTATTTACATAATAGTGAAAATTCCCGTCCTAAAACCTTTTAACGTCTGTTGAACAATTTTGGTAAAGGGTCTAATGCGGAACGTTTCAATGAAATGGTGGATAAGAGACTTACCAACAGGTGGATCAGATACAGCCAGCATACCAACAGGTGAATCAGAGACAGCCAGCAAACCCACGGTGGATCAGAGACAGCCAGCATACCAACAGGTGGATTAGAGACAGCATGTATACCAACAGGTGGATCAGAGAAAGCCAGCATTACCAACAGGTGGATCAGAGACAGCCAGCATTACCAACAGGTGGATCAGAGACAGCCAGCATACCAACAGGTGGATCAGAGACAGCCAGCATTACCAACAGGTGGATCAGAGACTGGCTCAACAGTTGGATCAGAGACAGCCAGCATACTGACAAGTGGATCAGAGACAGGCAGCATTACCTAAAAGGTGGATCAGAGACAGCCAGCATACCAACAGATGGATTAGAGATAGCCAGCATACTGACAAGTGGATCAGGGACAGCCAGCATTACCAAACAGGCAAGTCAGAGACAGCCGATTAACTAACTACGTAGTGGATTAGAGACAGCCAGCATAGCAACAGGTGGATAAGTGACAGCTAGCATACCAATAGGTGGATTACAGACAGCCAGCATACCAATATGAAGATCAAAGACAGCCAGCGTGGCAACTATGTAGATAAGTGACAGCTAGCATACCAACAGGTGGATTAGAGACAGCCAGCATACCAACAGGCAAGATCAGAGACTGTTAGCATACCAACAGGGAAGATCCAGAGACAGCCAATACCATAGGGCCGTAGCCAACAGCAACAAGTGATAGACAGTTAAGCATACCAACAGGTTGATCAGAGTCAGAGCAAACAGACAGGTATTACCCATCAAAAGGTGGCTCAGAGATAGCCAGTTAGCCAACAAGTGGATCAAATGACATAAAGCCATAATGCGACAGGTTATCAGAGTCAGCCAGCAAACCGATATGGTGGATTAGAGACAGCCAGCATAGCAACAAATGGATAAGTGACAGCTAGCATACCAATAGGTGGATTACAGACAGCCAGCATACCAATATGAAGATCAAAGACAGCCAGCGTGGCAACTACATGTTGGATAAGTGACAGCTAGCATACCAACAAGTGGATTACAGACAGCCAGCATACCAACAGGAAGATCAGAGACAGCTAGCATACGAACAGGAAGATCAGAGACAGCCAGCGTACCAACAGACAAGTCACAGACTGTTAGCATACCAACAGGGAAGCCAGAGACAGCCAGTATACCATCAGGTGGCTCAGAGATAGCCCGCATAGCAACAGGTGGATACCAGGCAAGTTACATAAAGCATACCAACAGGTTGATCAGAGTCAGCCAGCAAACCGATAGGCCGCATTAGGCAAGTTACAGCCATCATAAAAATAGGTGGATCAGAGACAGCCAGTTAACCAACAAGTAGATCAAAGACAGCCATAATCCAACAGGCAAGTCAGAGATAGCCAGTAAACAAACTACATGGTGGATAAGAGACAGCCAGCATACCAGCAAATGGGCCAGTGACAGCTAGCATACCAACAGGTGGATTAGAGACATTTTCAGAGACAGCCAGCATACCAACATGTGGATCAGAGACAGCCAGCCAACGGCAGTTACAACGAACTACCATGTTGGATCAGAGACAGCCAGCATACCGACAGTAACACCACCAACTACATTGTGGGTCTGAGACAGCACATACCAACAGGCAAATACCAACTACATGGAGGGTGAGACAGCCGCATACCAACAGGCAAGCCTACCACCTAATGCAGTAACGACAGACAGCATGGCAACAGGAAACAGCCAGTCATACAGGGTGAAAGACAGCCCGCATACCAACAGGCAAGTTACAGCTAGCACTACCAGGAGGGTGGATCACAGTACAACAGGCAACACTACCAACACATGGAGGGTAGATCAGACAGAGCCAACAGGCAACTTACCAACAGGTTGAACAGACAGCCAGCATACCAACAGGCAAGTTACAATTAACATACCAACATGTTGAGGGTGAAAGACAGCCAGCATACCAACAGGTAAGCACTCTACCAACTACATTGTGGGTCGGAGGCAGCTAGCATACCAACAGGCAAACACTACCAACGACATGGAGGGTGAAAGACAGCCAGCATACCAACAGGCAAAGCAATGTACCAACTACAAAGCAGAAGTAGAACCCATCATACAGGTATAACACTATTGAAGAGTCAAAAGAGGACTGTCAACAGGCGGTCATGAAATTGAAGTTGTCCTAATCACCGAAATGCTCGTGTGGTCTTTCATACCAAACAGCAGAGTATTTACTTCAGATATGCCCCCTGTATGATTAGTCAAGAAAACGTATGTTACGAGACTGTACCACTCTGGAAAAAATAGTTGTATGGCAGGAGGAAGGAGCTCAAAATGACAGCTGCCTTTATCGCTGTCACCGGACGCAGATGGAGAGAAATTATGGAGAAATACCAATGTTTCTGAGAAGATTTCTTTAAGTTTGCTATACATAATTATATATAGACGAATCAGGCATGTCCTATGACAGCTATGTTCATGCATGATAAGTCAACGTCTCTTTAACAATTTTGGAAGAGGGGTATAAAAGATTCATTCCCGGGAAATATTTGAAAATTTCACTTATGACTAGTAGACATTTAGGGAAACTAGCCTCAACAACCGGGGACCTCGTTTGAAAATCAACTTGGCTTAAACAATACTAGTACAGGCCATTCAAGAACTATTTCAGTAAATACATGGTAAAAGCCAGCCTACAGTATCTGAAAAGAATAGTATAAACTTTTGGTGCATACATGTACTAAGTAATTTGAACAAATCTGACAGTGGACCATTAGATAATGCTACACACCAGATATCTAAGCTCTGGGAAAACCGTTTTAAAGGGGCTGCCTTTTGGTTGCCAAAGGTCTTCACAGAATTAATATTTGTTCAAAATAATTTTGGTAAAGTATCCGTGCCGAGTTTCACCAACCGTTTTCAGAGGAGATTTGATGGACGAACGCACGACAGATAAATGACTGTGGATGGCCACAACAGCTCACTCTGAACATATTCTGCTCAGGTTGTTACAGCTAGTTAATACTAAAGCAGGCTTATATACATGAAGTATATGGTATTCGTGCACAGCCAAAGGCCAACATTTCATCTCATGTCTAACACATGGGTATCACAAGTCGTCTAGAATGAGCATGTCATTATTATGAACGATGAAACAATGTGACTCAACTTTTGCCAGAAGAGACCTTTGCCACATCTTCGTTGCAAAGTATCACTGTTTGTATCTAATGTTTATTTCTTTGCATATGTACCACAAAACAAATAGTTTATTCAAATAGTCCTATTTCATATTGTTGTTATGAATTTGTAGTTGGGGAGGGAGGGACCACACGGAGACAGAAAAAGGGATAAGCTGTTTTAGCATAGTTGCTTAAACAGTAGAACCACGGCGAGTTCACATCAACGTGTATAAGCAAAACAGGATTATTAACGTGTTTTCTGATTATTCAATTTCTTCTGTCAAAGACGATGCTTGCCATAAACTAAAATACTGTTTGACAATGTGTGAACTTGCTTTCTTTTAACGTTTCTCCAATTACACGCTCTTTCCTGGAGTTGTGACAATCGGCGACTTGCTCTATGAGTTTGAAAGGCGTGCCTGTCACATACTGATTCTGGTGTCATTTGTGCTTCACTTTTGAAAAATGGCTTGTTTTAGTTTCGTTATCAGCGGTTCAGATTTGCTTTTATGCAAGTAGTCCATCTCATTTCCGTTGACAACGCACTTGAAGTGCTGAGTGCAACAATTTGCATTCTCATTTTTGTTCTTATGTCTATACTGTATAACTTACCTCCTTCTATTTGCTCTGACGACTATTCCGAATCCACTGGAACAGCTTTTTGCAATGATTTACCTCCAGTGCTTTGGTCTCATAATCACTAATCGTACATTGGGACTGTTTTATGCCTTATCTGAATTGCCTGACGACATGCTCTTGTTTGTTCTAATGATAGCGAATTGGGACTACTGTAGATACGTGCATTCTGCGGTCTGTTCAAATGACACTTGATAGCGAATCGGTACTACTTTCTGAAAGGTTTTACGTTTTTAAGGTTGTTCAGATGTTTATTGAAATCAGTTTGACATTCTGATTCGGTGTTTTAACCATTGGAAGTGCACTATTGTTAGTATTTGTAAGAATTTACCTTCTTCATTGACAACATTTGACACTTTGTTCTGCAAGAGACTATACTTTCTCTTGTTCTGCTTTGTTGACATATGGTTAATTCTGCTTTGTTCAAGTGTCACTGCTTTGCTATAGTGTCCATTGACTGCTTCCTGCATGTTGTCATCTTTCCACATACATGTATTGCCCTGGAATCCATTTGCAGCAAATAAGAACTGCTTTATTCGAGGCATTACCTTCTCTGGTTTGCTCTTGTGTCCTTCAACTTGACAGCGCCAGCTAGGTGATGTCTTCCCTAGTTTGACATGGCTTAACGACTGTCTTCTGCAAGGCCTTCTCTTTTCGGGCTTGCTTTGATGGCTATTGGTAATAAATGTACATTGTAGTTCAAAGCTGCACTACTTTCTGCACACTCACAAAGACGTGACATTTTTATTGGCTTGGCTTATCAGTGGTAACAATTCAAAATTACACCTGCAATGCATAACACTTTCTCGCTTGCTAAAGTGTCATAAAACAGATAGTCAAAACTGCTCTATGCAAGAGCTTTTCTTCCCTTAAGTCCGCTAACACAGCTTTATATCTACTTTTTAGAAGGTTTTTTTCTGTTTGAATTGTTATTTTGTTACAGATATTTGTGTAATTCCTCACTTTTTTGCCTTAAGACTGCCCCTTCCAAGTCGTTACCTCTCCTGACTGTTTCTGATGCTGCTCGTTTAAAGAACATAAGAGCTTAAAATACTCTCTGATAGTCGTCATCGTTCATTGCTTGCTCTGGTCTTTGTCGGCAGCGCTTAAGAATAGCCCTTTTGCAAGTCTGCAAAATCACTGGTATGCTCAAGTATTTATTTACAGCGCCATAAGTTGCTATCTACAAAACGTTTCACTCTTGGTTAGTTTCGATGCCAAAAATGACAGCGCATAAGAACTACTTCTTCTCTGACTTGCTCTGGTGTAGTAACAACGTCCAAGACGTCCTTTATGTATGTAGTTACCATCACAAGTTTGCTCAAGTTTCTGTTGGACAGCGACTTAAAACTCTTCCATGCATAGTGTTTTCTTTTGTAGTTTGGCGTTCTTATGTCCACTAGATATGTCTTAGAATTCTTGTGCGTAAGTCATCATCTTCATCTCGTTTGTCGTACGGCTGTTGACTCGTCACCTTCCTTGTGATGATCTGACGTCAATTGACAACGATCAAAAACTATTTTAGGCAAGTCGTCATTTTCCTTTAGTTGCTCCGGGATTTAGAACTAATTAGCAACGGGCGTTATAATCTCAGCTTTTATCAGATGGCCGTTGAAATACCGCAAGAACTGCATTCTGCAAGACGATGCCTTCCTTTTTGTCAGCTCTGGTGTCTGTTGCAAGATCTAACGTTTTGAAAGACACCATCTTCTGATTTACTGATAGCGGACAATTGATGCTTCTGAAAGTCGTTTGCCTGTGCAGCATGGTCTCATGCTGGTTTACAGCGATTCAAAACTACCGGGCACCAGTATTTTGATACATTGTATATGTATGTAAGTCTAGGGCCGTGTTTGATGGTGCTAACGTAATGGGTTGCCTGTTTTTATTTCATTTTTAGACAAAGTTTTTTTTATTTTTATTATCAATTTCAGAAACACTTAAATGTAAGATATACCTCACATATACATGTTTATGTGTATTGGCATTGCCTGACCCATAACGTTACTCATTCACATAAATTTGTGCTCCATTTGATTTCTGTAGACGTTTGCATTCAGCGGTATTCATACAGTTTTTACACTGAAGCAACCTTATGTTGCAAATCGTTTGACCTGCCTGATTCTTCAATTTCGAAAACGTAACAGTCTGAGCTGTCTTTAAGCAGACGTTTTGGACCATATAATATTAACATCATAAATACCATTTAATTATTCACGTTTCCAGAAGTGTTGTTATGCACCTTTGCAGTGTTTATTAGCCCAGCTGGCACAAAGTACCAGGGTGAGCTATTAGGACCGCTCACCACCGAGCATCCGTTCACATTTTCCCTTTAAACGATATCTTCTCTGAAACCTCTGTACCAATGCAGGGGTGTTCATTGCACCAGAAGCTCTGTCATAGTTGTTCAAATAATTCCATTCCGTGCAGAACTCGGGTTGCCATGGCAACGGACAAGAAAAACTTTACAAGTCTTCTTCTCTGAAACTACAAGGCCTAGAGCTTAGACCAAGATTGCCCAAATCATGACCTCCAGGTCAAAATTGACCCTGCCCGGGGTGTCACTTGATTCTACATATGCTTATAGAGGGAAGCTGTAATAATCTTGTTTCTGAAACCACAAAGTCTAGAGCTTAGTTATTTGTTATGTGGCATTGCCTAGTGGACCTCTACGAATAGTATTCAAATCATCACCACCAGATGAAAATTGACCCTGCCAATGCGTCACTTGATTTAACATCGATTAAGGAAAATATATATATCTATAGGAAAAACTTCAAAATGTTCTTGTATAGAACCACTAGGCACATAGTGTAGATATTTGGAATATAGCGTTATGTAATGGAACTGTATAAAGTGTGTTCAAATTAGAATCCCTATGTCGAACTCGACCCTTTCTGCCATTGATGACCTTATATCATAGCCAATGGTAGCCAAATGAACGATATAGGGCTCTCTTGTTTCTGTACATATTTTTATTTTGTTTACTGCTGTGTGGTTTATTGAAGCCGTCGCCCATTTTATGCATCATGTAGTCATTATGATCATATGAAACTTATTTCTAAAGGTTAACACATACAATTCTTAGTTTATTACCGTTTACATGATTTTATTCAGCTAAGCAAGAGGCTGCAGGCATGATGTCATGCCCATAATTGAGATCACAGTCGTAGGTGTATTTCCTCACGCTTTAGTCTGATTTTAACCGATCCAGAGATATATTACCACTATGAATCAAGTTTGGTTCTTTCTCTAACTAGTCATTAAAACTTTACATGCATCTCTTTATATAGATATAGTTGGGAAAAGCTGATGCTGGTGAAAAACATCGACTCTATGTAAAACAATAAGTCACATTCTCTATGTGCAAGTATTTAGAAGTCAGAGGTCTGTATAATGTACAATATTTTCGGGTTAGAAAACTCCAGAAACACAACCTACATAACTTTTATTCTTATTAGGTTCATTAGTTTCACATGAACGAAGATTTTTTTATGATTATTTGCCGTAAAACATTTAAAAATGTTAAAGCTGAAAATGAAAAGTAAAACAGAAAAAAAAGTTTAAAAGAATAGATTCGGATGGGATTTGAACTCCACTCGGAAAAGAACAGCGCAGACGTCTTAACCAACTACACCATGAAGACCGACTATCTATTTGGAGGAATAGACGCAACAGAGAAAATTTATTTAAAAAATCGGTTATGACGATTTGTGTATTGAATCAATTGTTTTTAGCAATCTTTTCTGTAATTTAAGCTTTGGTCGGGAGATTTTTATTCAGTTAATAAGTAACAGTGGTAGCGCGTTCGCCACAGGATCGAAGGGCCCCGGGTTCGGTCTCTGCCGTCGCCATGTCGGTAGTGTCCTTAGGCAAGACACAAATTATTCCACATTGCCTCTCTCTTCGAGGTTGATTCCATCTGGAATGAGTCTCGAGAGCGATTAATATAAGTTGTAAGAACTTGTTTCAAAATCGAGAATAAATAAATTAGTATAAACTAAACAAAGTAATTTTTATAATTTTCCATAAATACTAAAATGGTTACCATTTTCTAACCGACTAAAATTTTGTTATTTTCAGAACAAATCAGTGCCGAAGGGACTTTTGTATCCGCATTTCTACACAAGCAGGAAAAGACTTCTCATCGAAATATGAATCTGAATTTCGTGGCTAACATTGCCCAAGAAATCCATTAAAAATTAGTGTCTAAGGAATATAAGTGAACAGGTGTCAGCTGTTACTTTAAAAGATTTAGTTGTCTTCTTTCTCGCACTATGTGCCATCAGTTAAAGACAATAGCTAATGAATGTTAAACTTAGGAAATATATTTCACATTTGAGTGATATACCGGTTATTCTAACACTATTGAAAATTTCTCCCATATATGCAAAGAAATATAATGTGCATGTTCGCAAAATGGTCGAACTACAATTCTAACACTATTGAAAATTTCTCCTATATAGACAAAGAAGGATTTGAGCGTGATATAGCTACCAAATATATCACTCTAGGCGTCCGGAACTATTTTTGACCGCTGAAATTCCCTCCCGCGTAATTTTCACATAACATCTACGAGTGTGCATGCGCTAATACGCTTGGATTGGTATTGTTATGAATTCAAGTGATGTAAAACAAATGGTAGCAAAATTTTCTACACCTCCGATATCCTCAGCAATATCAGAAACAACAAAAATAAGACAAATATAGGGGGCAACACTTTTATGTGGCCACAAGTTAGTAGTGTGGCCACAAGTTAAGTTGTGGCCTCAACTAATAAGTGTGGCCACAAGTTAATAAGTGTGGCCACAAGTTAGTAAGTGTGGCCTCAACTTTAAGTTGTGGCCTCAACTAACTTGTGGCCACAACTATAACTTGTGGCCACAACTTATTAAACTGTGGCCACAACATTAACTTGTGGCCACAACTTTAAGTTGAGGCCACAACTCTAACGTGGCCACAACTTATACGGCAACTTATTAGTGAGGCCACAACTACAACTTGTGGCCACAACTACTAACTGTGGCCACAACTTATAGATAGCAGGGGACACGGGGCTTACTCATTCAGGCGGGGATGTACTTCCAAACGGTGTTTTCAGTGCTTAGGGCACAAGGCTGAGGGCGAGTTCAGAATCAGGGTATCAAAATTGGTAGCAGCACTTAGTAGAACTGTATGAGTGCAGGGGACAAGGGACAGAGTGTGAAGCGGGGATGATCTAATCAACATTCACCAGGGTTGCATTGATACTAGAGGGCACGGGACTGAGAAAATAGAACTGATGACATTGAGAAGGTACGGTTGTGACCCCATGGGGTTCTAACCCGAAACCTCCGGTATAAGCGGCAGACATCTTACCCATCAACACCCTGCGTTTGTTCGTTGTCCTGTGGTATGTATGCATAGGTTAATTCAAGGACTTTGAGGAAACCATCTAGTACCCCGCATCCCCGTGAAGTTAGCCCCGTGGCATCTAGTACCCCGCATCCCCGTGAAGTAGCCCCGTAGCACCTAGTTACCCCGCATCCCCGTGAATAAGCCCCGCAGCACTTAGTTACCCCGCAGCCCCGCCATGTTATCCCTATGCCACCAAGTCTCAACACGCCTCGTGGCATATGGTTTCCTCAAAGTACTGCTTGAATTAACCTATGCTACATCACCACAGGACAACGAACAAACGCAGTGGTGTTGATGGGTAAAGATGTCTGCCGCTTATACCGGAGGTTTCGGGTTAGAACCCCACTGGGGTCACAACCGTACCGTACCTTCTCATATGTCATCAGTTCTATTTTCTCAGTCCCGTGCCCTCTAGTATCAATGCAACCCTGGGATATTGTGATATTTTATAAGTATCATCCCCGCTTCACATACTCTGTCCCGTGTCCCCTGCACTCAATACAGTTCTACTTATATTGCTACCAATCTTTGATAACACCCTGATTAACATGAACTCAGCCCTGTGCCCTAAGCACTGAAAACACCGTTTGTAGAAGTAACATCCCCGCCTGAATGAGTTAGCCCCGTGTCTCCTGCTATCAATAATAAGTTGTGGCCTCAATTTAATAAGTTGTGGCCACAAGTTAGTAAGTTGTGGCCACAAGTTAGTAAGTTGTGGCCTCAATTTAATAAGTTGTGGCCACAAGTTAGTAAGTTGTGGCCACAAGTTAGTAAGTTGTGGCCTCAACTTAATAAGTTGTGGCCACAAGTTAGTAAGTTGTGGCCTCAACTTAAAGTTGTGGCCACAAGTTAGTAGTTGTGGCCTCAACTTAATAAGTTGTGGCCACAAGTTAATAAGTTGTGGCCACAAGTTAATAAGTTGAGGCCACAACTTATTGTTGAGGCCACAACTTACTAACTTGTGGCCACAACTTATTTGCTGAGGCCACAACTTACTAACTTGTGGCCACAACTTACTAACTTGTGGCCACAATATAAATAAAGTGTTGCGGATGTCACCTCTGTGCCACCGTACAAATAGCATTTTATTAAGGAGGAAAAAGAACAGCCAAAATTTCACGAAATGCGAGGAATCACTCAAAAGTAAAATTTATTTCAATTCTAACAAGTTAATTTAAACAAAAAATGTTGAAAGGGGTACTATTTGATGCGCTTACACGAAGTCGCTGCCTTGAACTTGTAGAATTCTGTGCATTCCTTGCATTTCATGACATTTTCGCTGTTCTTTTTTACTCCTCAAATAAAACGCTATTCGTTTTTTTTGTTGTTGCTGATATTGCTGACGATACCGGAAGTGTAGAAAATTTTACTATGATTTGTTTTACATCCCGTTCATTCACAACAATACATGTATGAGCGCACGGACACTCAGATGTTGTGTGAAAACTACGCGGGAGGGAATTTCAGCACTCAAAAATAGTTCCGGACGCCTAGAGTGATATACTTGGTAGGTATATCACGCTCAAATCCTTCTTTGTCTATATAGGAGAACTTTTCAATAGTGTTAGAATTGTAGTTCGACCATTTTGCGAACATGCACATATATTTTTGTTATGTTTTATCAACAGCCGCATGTGTTATATTATTTTTGTAAACGACTGATATGATTACAGATGCTAAAATTTCCATAAATTCTTAATAGAAATTTATTCGTTATTCTTGTTGCCTTGATTTCCCTTACAGCGATAGAATATTTTTGGTTATGACGAACTTGTCAACAATTGGTGGTAACAGGAGAGGCTCGTAGTCAAGTGCTTGTCTGCTGGGTACGTCTTGTACTGAAGGTTATCAAGTGCAATTTTCAAATTATATATTATGTGTATTATTATGGGCTCTTAACTAACAATTTCGCACTTATTTAGTCTCGGCTGGAGGGACTCCCCAGGCTTGCGGTTTGTTCTCTTAAATTTAGGGTGTAAATGATGCAATATTGTAACGGTAAAATTTGGTATAACTGACAGTTTTAAGTAGCAATTAGTTTAAATTTTGATTTATAGTCAAAGCTCACGAAAAAGTCGGAAATAATTTGTTATCTCTTGTTTTATTGTTGCAATAAGTACATGTGCGGGAGAACAGGTGGAGGGAATATAAATTCTGAAGTTAAAACACGTTTGCACCATATTGAAAACACATGCTAAATTGTAAAATTATGATAGTTTTGTTCCATGTGGATGCACTTTTGCGACTGCTATTTTTTGTTTTGGAGTACTGTTTTCAACAAAATGGTCATTCAATTTTCGGTTGATGACCTTGATATGATGGTTATACGGAAGGACTTAAAACCAACGCTACATGTGTCTGCATTTCTTTGGATTACTTGATTAAATTTGTTAAACGTGTCCGTAGGGTCTCACTGGAGCATCACGTGCCTGTTCTCAACAGATGCATACATATTAATTAAAATAATGGGAAAAGATTTAATTCTGAAAGTTAGACTTTTGCTTCCGGGGATTTTCAGTTTTCCCGAGCCATCAAAATAACATGTATTTTCTTGACATCGTTTATTATATATTGATCAGCTATGTGATGACAAACACTTTCAACGAAAATCTCAAAAGAGAAACAACATTTAATACTTAAATTAAAGACATACAATAAAAAATGTGTGAGTGAAAGTACTTTTGAGAACAGTCTGTTCTGTTTATTTTTCGGTAAGTTATGGCTCCCAAGAAATTTAAACAAAATACAGCTTTGAATTACATGCAAAAATAACGTGTAAAGTAAATAAGAAACTATTTACTCCTTTCCCCCAGAATATAAGTCGTAATTTGGAATACCAATGGCTATTTATGAATTACATTTCATATAATATTTTCAAACACGATCCGAGTTTAGTTGTGTATTTTTGAGTTACTGTATAGTCAGGGTGAGTTTGAAGTCCGTAATTTTAATGCACAAAGTAAAAACGGAGGCATTGTTGTTTTCTTCTGCGAGAATCATGTTTTTAGAGTATGATGACAGTTGTTTTCACCGGGGACGGTTGTTTGTTTTGGTTTTTGTGCGTAGTTTATAAAAGTAGTACATGTCCCATGTAGTGCGTTCGATTCAGCTTTTTATTTGAGATGATGAGCTTGTTAAAAAAGTGCAGATGTGTTTGTTTAGAAATATATTTAAAACATATTTCTCGTCAAACTTTTTAGAAATATATATAGAATAATTAAATTAATATTCATGTGAACATAAAAACCACCTGTTCTAGGAGATAGATGAATATGTCCGTTAACGTTCAATTTTAACAACCGCACTTATCGTGTTCTTTCAAATTTCATTACCCGGTGCGCATCATAATATCATTGCTATTATTATTATTATTATTATTATTATTATTATTATTATTATTATTATTATATGATAGTATCGACAAAATACAAGATTGTTACAATGATATTTGAAGCCGTAATGCATATGTTCATACTCTACACGATTGTTTGTACATGTCGCCCCTTGTTTAACGCGACGAATACGCATTTATTCGTATGTCGAAATAAATCATGAACTAAAATAAAATTTAATTATTTTTCAATGGATGTTTTTTGCTGTTGTGTTATTTTTCTCAAGGTGATGCATCTACAATTACCTCTGATGATTGCCGGTTCTCATTTGTCTTCTTGGTCTTACTGGTGATCAGCTATTCTGATAAACTGAGCTTCAATTATTGTAGTTCTCTTTTGATTCATGAACTTTGACAGAGTATTTTTGTATCCATATTTTCTAGGGATGCCCACTCAAATCCGTGCAGTTTTCCTTACTTGGTAATTTGTATATATATTTTGCAAACAGAAACGATAACGGCTCACTGGTTTGGTTCAATACCAGTTTTATTTTATTTTTCTTTAGCCGGCGCGATTAAATAAATACAGTAGCGTCTGAAATTACTAAACATTTTTATCTTTTTCTTTTTGTATGTTAGGAAGTATGTAAACCTATACATTTTTGGAATGTCTATGCAAGAACAAAACACATGACGGTGCTCATACTTACAAAAAGAAATAGGTCGTGAAAATTGAAAAATTACTGACTTACAACTAGGGATAAAACCCCTAGACTCAAAACATTATCGAAGGTTATACATTGTTCCCTGTTTGAGGAATTCTTTTCATAGATTTCATTGTAATATGTATTTAAGTGATAGACTGGGGTCACGACAGTACCTCCTCATATGAGACCGGTACTAGTTTTTCCAGAAAACGAACTGTAGATTGACACGATTAGCTTCGAGCTTTCTGTATCGTGCTAAAATTAATTTGTATAAACTAAATTGACCAGCATAACTTTAATTATCAACTACTTATATTACTTGAAGTATGATCAGTACCAATGTAATAACTAAAATTTAAGAATCTGTGTCACAGTTTTATTCCCATTGAATATAGAGAAAATCTGATTTTTTTCTATCCTAATAAAAAATTAAAATTCCACACTTACCCTGTTAGGTATATTTTAATTCATATTTTCAATAAGGGAAATAACTCGGCATATCTGATTTTTTTACACGCTTTCAATTGTTCTTGAACATAACCTCAAGGATATTATAACTTTAAAGAATTCAGATAAGGTAACAGATGAAACGAAGCACAGAAACACCTGTGCACTTTCATTGCAAGTCATATCACACACGGTGTACTCAATTGCCTCAAAATATTAGTAATATGAAATTGATCTACATGTAGTTTACAATTAACGTTAAATGCTATACATTCTGTTTTTACCTATTGTAATGCATTTTATGTCAATACACAATGAAATGTAAGCCTGATCGGTTTCTCCCAACGGTAAATATAAGCTGGGTTTGAAATTTCAAAGACTGCCTGCTGCGTCCTCTGGCGGTGCCACAGAAGATGTCAATAGAGGTCATCAAATCGTAATTAGTTCCTTTGATGTTTTTTTCGTGCCGCCACTATCATTTGTATTTTCCATTACATAGCGTTAATTCAGCTTCCATAAATTGAACATTATTGAAAGAAAGAGAGGGAAATGAGCTGGAAGGCAGAACATTTCATATGATAGAAAATATAGATAGACGGTGTATAAAATACAAACATTTTTCTTATCGTATTTGCTTGTTTGTATGAATGCAATAAACGCGAGTAAGATTTTATATCTCTATATTTCTTACCAAATTTCATATTACGTAGCGCAAATGTACAATTAGTCGTGGGTGTTGAAGGGTGGAATTAGGGCGAACATAATCTGGGAAGTTAGGAAATAAGCAAATAAAATAATGCATTCAAGCACTTTTCATGAGTTCTGCCGCCACATAGAAGCCAATGTGAAAAAGGAAATGGACGCTAAAGGACTTGTGTCCCACAAACTAAAACTAGTAGTATATAAGGTAGAAAGTTTACTGGGATACATAAAGTAAATATTATAGAAATAATATATACTTCCCTATATTCTAAGTGATGCGAACCAATAAATGTCTGCAAAAATATGGAGAAACGCTTAGTTCATAGCAAATAACCAACAGCAACAGCAATAAACTCCAACAAAAATACATTTAGCGCTGCACATATTTGAACTTGTCTATTTTTTGTTAGTTTGGTTACATGTCGGGTGGTAGTATCTGGCCATACACATTTTCTTGACCGTTCTTGCAGGGATATAACTGAGGAAGTGTTCTGTTGTTTGGCCTGAAAGACGACATGACCATTTTGGTGACGAGGACAGTTTCAACCTCTCAGACATATGGAGCATGGGCCCTGTTGTGTTCCGGTCGAGTTTTCAATTATAAAGTAGATGGTAGTCATCTTTCCATGTCCTCGCTCCTGTGAGCTGCTTGATGATTGTAAGTTTTCTTCAGAAACATGGATCTAATTTGGACATACGAATTAGACATGTGTTAGATGTAGTAAAATCTTTTGTTAAGCTGATATATGGGCGTATCGTTCTGAATTTTATTTCGGGTATAACGAGTTCATGGAGAGCAACATCATGGGGTTGCCCCGGTACGTGTTTCATGACCAAAACATGCACAGAATTGGTTATTGGCATTCTCAACTCGAACTCATTTACAACTTCAGCATTAGCCTTCTTTCTGTTTGAAAAAATTACAATAGCACCAATGGTACCAATGAAAAAACTTATATTTAAAACTCAAGTCAAATCTATGTAATTTTCAAGCGACCTAACTCCGTCAAGCATACAAACATACGAAAATCATATCGCAACTTGGATTTTTGGAAAAATTAACGTTAACAAAACGTTACCTTTTAAATATAGTTTATTGTACTGTACAGGTGGATTTTTGCGAACATGTGCATATCAGATGTTATAATTTCAGTACGGAATACAACTACGAGGCAACAAAACACTCACAGATACATAACAGACGTGCACACACGCATGCGAGCGAATGCACGGACATGTAGTTTCAGTTTAATATCTTTTAGGTGGTCATAGACATTTAAACATCTTTTATACAAATGAACTGTAAATAGTCCATATAGTGGTAAATATTTACTTCAAATCGTAGAAAGGCATATGTATCATAGTATTGCACATTATTTTCAACGATATGTTAATTGTCATTTTGTTTTTATATGACACAGAACAGCTAAGTGCTTGATTTCTAAAGAAAAACACGTTAAGTACAATTTTGTTTGAGTTAGAAGTCTTAACTCTTGATTAAAAACAATAAATTCATAATAACATTCACATTATTTAACGAGATGAAGGTACTTCAGTTACAAGTCCTGAAACCAATGTTTCAAACAGCGATTTGATATGCAATGGGAGCGTGTCGTCATTGTCAATATGAATAGACAATAATAATGAAACTGCGGGCTCCCACTTTTCTACTTCTGAAGAAAACGAGAGCTCAAGATCCCAATGCAGAATTAAAACAATCGCTTTCACAGTGAATATTGTCTCTTGAAAGTACATGTATTCTTCTTTAGACAGACCCGAACGCAATGATGCAAGGTCTGTTTTTTTTTTTTTTTTTTTTTTGGGGGAATTATTATCTGTAAATGATCGGCATGAATTATTATCAACTTAATTTTTGTTTACTTATTTTGATGCGTAAAAGTTTCAGTAATATATAAGGATTGCTTGAAGCAGATTAGCCATAGCGTATATTTCAGAGAGTACAATTTGATTTTGATGTTTTTCATCCAGTTATTATATAATTGATATATTAACACAGATATTTATCATAAATAAATCAATTAAACTACAATAAATGCATAATATTTTACATCAAAAATTGACTTCTTAAAATAAGATCATCCAATTTTCATCCAATAGTGCGTATGTTTTGTTCGCATTTGAAGGGAAACAATCCATTTAAGTTCTAATGGCACATGACTAAGAGGGACTACCGTGTAAATGGCCATGATCTTTGATCCTAAAATGATATTTCGGTACCCTCTCCCGTTTGTTTCTTTAATCATGAAAAGTAAAACTCCTTTTTTTTCGAAATATTTGATCATGTAAGGCAGCGAGGTTTTGTTTCGTGCGGTAAACAGACGTAATACATGTAATAGAGCAACTGGGCTATCACACGTTCAGAAGAAAAAAATGCTTTACCTCTTCGTGCCGTGCAATATCCGACACAAAAATAACTATTCAACATTAAAAGTTTATCAGATAAAGCATATATTTTCCACGCTGGACTGTAAGAGTTAACGACACACGCCGACACAGCGCAAACGTCAATGCAAGACCATGTCAACGACAGGTGTCTGTAAAAACGTACGCGCATTTGCATCAAAAAGAATTTCAGCGTTATTTATTATGTAGTACCATTTTATTTTTTCCCACAGTTTCTTAGAAAACATCATATACTGAAACAGTGTCAGAGAGCCATTTCGGTTCTTTGATCTGGGTGCAGCTGCTTGTTTTAGAGTATTTCTTAACCAAATGCAACTTATACATTGGCTACTCGCACATCAAAAGGTAGTAAGGTGATAAGATGCATAACTAACTTATATTCATGTCATCCATCTACACGGCTATTTGATATTATGATGCTATGACATAGAAATTCTTGTTAAGAGATATTAAATGTTATAAAAATGTTACTTCTTTGTAAAAACAGCAGCTTGTAGCAGCAACATCAAAACAATGATAATAGTGAAATAGACAATGATGATTAAATAATAATAACAGTAACAACAGCAACAACAATAACAATAATAATAAAATTAATAATAATAATAATAATAATAAGTAAATACCCCCACAATTAAGAAAATAAATCACTGTAAAAGATCAACTGGAATGTGTATTAATTTCAGAAAAGACGCATTTTGTAAAAAATCACCACTGGAGCCTTATTTTAGGGGATATTTTTTTCTGCAGTTTACAGTCGTAAAGAACTTAAATG
The DNA here is from genome assembly GCA_022818135.1 of Saxidomus purpurata. Taxonomy (NCBI): domain Eukaryota; kingdom Metazoa; phylum Mollusca; class Bivalvia; order Venerida; family Veneridae; genus Saxidomus; species Saxidomus purpurata. Next base: position 14,301,794 of record JAFMSR010000002.1, on the reverse strand, counting down.
GTGTAAGTTAAATTAAATCAGTACTACTACTTTGAGACAACAATAATTCTTAAGTTTCTATACAGAATATGTAAGAAAAGCACTACACCCCTTAAGGGTAGCATTTCTATAAAAACCCAGTTCTAAATTTTTCATTGTTACACACCCAAAAGTTAATTATTTTTGTCAAACATTATCAAATTCTGACAAGCCTTTTAAAAAAGAATGATTTTAAAAATTTCATTATCCCATTTTGGGCCTCATTGTTTTTTTTTTCTGCATTAACTTAGTTGTTGTAACTTAAATCAAATTAACACTATTAGTTTCAGAAAAAAAATTATTTAGTTTCTATATAGAACATGTTCGAAAAGCGCTTTACCAACATAAGGGCATATTAACTTCTACTTAAATCCATTTTCTAAATTCTATATTGTTAGAAACTACAAAGTTGATTAATTGTGTCAAGAATAATCAAACTCGGACAAGCCTTCTCAGAAATTCAAATATGTGGCCCCTAACCCAGATTGGGTATTGAATATAATAAGAAAAACTATTAAAGGGCAATAACTATGAAGATACTAAGACAATCCTGAGCGTCGCGGGATTATGCTGTTGCATACTTCATTGAAAGTTCATGAAATCTATTATCTTACTTATGGCTCCAGACGGATGGACAACACCAACACCATATATTCATCCGCCTTTAGCGGGGATAATAATAATAATAATAATAATAATCATCATCATCATCATCATCATCATAATAATAATCATAATAGTAGTAGTAGTTTTAAACGTCTGCAACCCTGGTGAATCTGTATTTTTACATTATTTATGGTGAAACAGCCATAGTGATAATACATTTAAATACCCTTTTACATGTATTTGAGTGTATTTCGTTTTCACGTACAGTTGCAAACTGTTGATATATAAAATTTCTTTTATATGTGGTACTACGTTTAAATGCACGGTAAAGAAACTAAGTGTAGACTGCCCTTGCCTGCTGTCTAAGGTTAATTCAAATCGTATATTTTATTGAATTTGAACTTGCTACCGCACGATTATTTCGATATAACGAAGTACGAAGTAATGAACGATTGTGTGTTATTTTTTTTCCAGAAATTGGCAATGTCAAACAGCACTGATGCTAGATCTTTTTGCTAGAAGTAGAGATAATTACAGGGAGTAAGGACACTTGTTTGAGCAAAGGGCATTAACTGTTCAAACAATCATCATACATAACATTTTTCACTTAATAACTTTCTCGGAAAATATTAACAATTTTTTCCTTAGTTCCAGCATTTCGACGTTACTTAGTATATTTCCTTTGATTTCAAACCGATCAAAGCGTTGATGGAACGCCCACAAAAGTACTGATGCTAACTGAATCCTTGCTTCTACGCAAAATGCATGAGAAAACTGACGATCAACAAGGCTGACCTTATGTGAAATTACAATTTCATGATAAACATGCATGTTCTGTTGAGTAAATCAGAGGTTGCTTATTCATGAGCTCAGGCAAATAGAGGATTAGTGCGCATTTTATAACGTTTTTATCACGCTTAAACCAATTAGAGGAAAATAAACGAACATTATGTTCCCGGAATGAATAAGATATCGCAAAATATCTGCGCTATTCTATGTTTTATTTATATGTTTTATTTCTGGGCGATTGTTCCATTTGATGTTGTTGAAATGACGGAAATTTCTTATTCGTCGAAGAATTTTATTGACATAAATGAGTAAGAAATTGAAACTTTATTTACGTTTTAGTACGTGTTTATTGAAACTTGAAGACGTAATTTGGTGCGATTGTTTTTATTGCAGAATCTGTCACGAACACGTTAATTATTGATCCTATTTGAAATATTCAAGACATAATCTTACATTCCCGGTTCGGTTCTCCTGTTTTCTCTGATCAGGTAGGTGACAACCCTCAAGTTCCACGTGCTGTTAATATGGGCGAAAATGAAATTAATTTGAATATCGTTTCCATCTAAAAAGTAGCTAAAATGATCATGTACTGGTGTGATGAAAATTGTTCAAACTAACCAACTAAAAAAACAATAACAAAAAAGAAGATAATATGTTTTTAGTATTTCTGAAGTCTAACAAACAAAACATAAAATTCGACTTCTTACTTCATAACATGCAATTTTTTCCTTGCACCAGGTAAACAAATATTTAGGGGGCGAGCCCGTAAAATAATAATAGACTGTTATTTCTTTTACTATTTGAAGAAATGCCTCCGCCACGCGGACATTTTCCTCTACAGACACTTTAAGCCCCAAATGCCACGGCGACAATATACGTAAGCAGGAAAAAAATCGGAATAAATAAAAAAAGAAAAATACAATAATAATCAATGTACTCGGCTAAATGAAAGTAAAATAAATGAATGTTCAGCGGATATATCAGAAATATAAAAAATGGTCAGCTGAAATACCACCAGAGAATGAGTTTACTGTAGAAATAAGAACAAAGAAATAAGGAATTACTATTTCTAATTGTATTTTGCTGCAAGTATCTTTCGCCACGTCATATGGGTTGCGTTTTGTTAATGTATGTTTCATGGCTTAGTATCTGTGTATAACTTGACCTTAACATTTTTCCTAAAAAAAATGTTGATTTGCCATTATAAATGTGACATCTTTTGGTCGATTCATATTATATATATATTGCACTTTATTTTTTACTGATGGGGCATCATCATAGATATAAATTTGTTAAAATATGAACAGTATCAGTTTGAAGACGTACAGAAACAAAAACAATATAGCTTAAATAATGCTCAAGATGAAAGATCCCAATAATAGAAGGAATGTAAATAAATCATGTACCACATAAACTAGCGATTCACAGACCTTTATAACATCACTGTTTTGATGATCGAAAATTTCTTTGATCTTCGTATTGAAGCCGATAAAATATATCCACAAATTTGCCGCAAACTTTTATTGAAAATTTACAACTTATACAAATTTCTGTGATCTTGTATGCATAAAATGATTAGCGGTGATTTTACAATTTAATTTGGAAATGTCTTTCTCTTAAATGTGCTGTTATCTTGGTATGGAAAATTAGAGAAAAAAATCTCTCATAAAAGAGTGATATTTTGGATTAATATAAAATTAACAGGGTATATATTTTGATAAGTAGCCACTTTATAACATCTAAACGATTGTGCTCACAGAAAATAAGAACAAGACTTTTTATAAGATTATTTAACAGTATGCTCTTTACAAGTCTATAGGTTCATTGCTATTTAAAAGTGCCACCCGACTATATTTTTTATTGTTTCGGGATTGAATTTTGAACGTAGACACGAAGTCAAGTCTGTAAATTACCTCTGCAATCAAAAAGACATGTGTGAATTTTGCTTCTATTTCAGTCATTAACAAATAGCTCGTAGCAAGTTAATGAAGCTCAAAATGCATCTAGAATAATGCAATATGCAGGCTCATTATTCCCATCAAAACTTTCGTGTAATTAGTATCGCTTTGCACATGCGTGGCCTCCTTTTCCAATCAAGTTTGTAACGCCAAACTTATATTCAACTAAATTATGAACATTCCCCCAAAAATACACGAAATCAAAGGTCTAACATACTGTCTGCATGCAGCTTTTCATCAATATTTGGACTATCTTTAAGACTTGTCAAACAATTCAGTTCTTGTTTATGGTAATATACGACCTTTCTCCGACGTCAAAAAGCAAGTGTTATCCGATTGTTATGAAATTATGTTCACTATTGTTCGTATTTTGTTCGTTTTAAGTTTTCTTTGTTGTTTTTTTTTACTTCGTTTCCGCGACGTCGAATGTCAATGGTGTAAAATCGACGTTTTACTTTCAAAATAGGTTCAAATATATCCCTCTTGTAATTTCGAAAACACCATATGCTAGCTCCCTTTCTGCGGAATACTAGTACGCACATGCAAAATTTTAGATGTTTTTTCCGTTATCATTTCCAACGCGAAACGTTTAATTTTGAAAATCCACCCATTTTTCTCACCCAAAAGTGTGACCCCGACTCACTTTAAGGCTAGTTTAGTCAACTATCTAGCTTATGTGTAAATATATTAAAAACTTTTTAGAATCTCGGCATTTCAATTTAATCGACTTGGCAAGTTACGTTGATAGAATCTAGTTTTGTTTAACTCTACAGTATGGTTCGAAGTAAAGATGTGTTCTATGTGGTGTAAAGTTTAATGCAAGATTTTAATCGCTGTTATTTAAAATGTTACTGCTATTTCATCTTTCTTTAATTCAATTTCCCCTTCATCTCTTAAACTCAATTATGTCTCTTCTAAATTATGAAACTGATAATTTTAAAATAATTTCAACGGACAGCTGGTGTCAATTAGCAAGCGCAGTAATAAAAAGACTTCTTCATGTTGTCACATACATCTACTACACAAGTGTTGCATTTAAAAATTTTACTCGATATAAAAGTACAATGTAGAGGACAAAAATTAAATGACTGAATACACGAAGAAATTACAAACACGGAATATATTTACTGTTTAAGTGGAGCCATTAGACACAGGCTTCTAGCAAACTCGCATTTTACTGGTGCAAAACCGAGAAAACAGCCTAACCATGAACAGTTCAAATATTTTTTCTGACTGTCCGTCGTAAATCAGATTACTATGAAATATCTAGACTGTATATAGAGAATGATATATCTCAAAGGTCGCACCAAACACCATCAAAGACAGCAGACTAGACTGACATCAGTCGTTAGAGTCATTACCTCCTGTCTTTTCTTTTATAACATCTTAACAATTTCTCCTTCCCCTTGACTCTATCGAGATGAACATTGATTGAGACAAATTTTTGATAGAGATACTTTCTAAAAAGAAAAAAAAGACTTGCAGAGAAAAAAAAAAGACCTCTCAATCTCAACAGACTTTAAGAAGTCTAACAGCAGACGTAGAAGATTGAATCCTCCAACAATGAGAGAATGCAGCAAAGTGGGTAACCACTGTAACTGTAGTAGAACTACAAGCAATGCATTCAACAAATGCAACAGGTAAAGAACATTACTAAATTTAATACTGCGTAGACGTCACAGAACAAATAAAACATACATATGTTGGTCGAGTACGAGGTTATCGTCTTGGAGCGGAAATGAAATTAGCCCTACATTTCTTTTGACGAATCAAATTTCCTATGCCAGTTAATATAAGACAAGGGATCACCAGTGAGCGGCGCCAAATTTAACCCAGAAGGTGTAATGTAAACAAACCTGGCAATTCGAGTACCGTAATACCCAAGCTTTTGGACAATATTATGAAAGTTTTTCGCTTTGGTTGCAACAAGAGTTCTGCATGGAAGGGTATCATATTAACAATAAAAAACCACCAAAGATTATTTCATTGTATTTTGTTAAGACTTGACCTAGAGGTTCAGATGAGGTCGTCTGAAGCTTAATGACGATGATGGGACGAACATCTAACGACCCTTCAACCTCCCAATACAGTTTCTTTGGAAAACAGTCATGTAATAACGAATTTGGGCACAATAGGAACCGTTTTACTTAAAAAACCCACAAAACATGTTTGAGAGTAAAACATTTTATATACACTGTCACCATATGTCAAAACGGGGGAAAGGGTACAAAAATAGTAACTCTGAAAAAACATTCAAGGTTCTTGCTTAATTCCAACTACAAAGGCGACTGTCAGGATATAAAACGACAGTAATAAAAAAAATATCAGTTTTTATTGCATTTCTTTTTATATGCATATTAACACCCATTTTTTTTTGTATTTTAGCGTTCTAAAACAATTCTTCTTGTTCACATTGTAGACACAATATTTAAGAAACTTTGTTATTCCTTTACCACGAATCCCGATTTTTAGTGTTGTGGATAAAGAACGTAATACTTATTCAGGTGATGACAAAATACCAGTATCCTTAATTGTTCATCTTAAAGTACGACATATTACATTAGAAAAGATGGAAAATCGACAACTATCCTGTAAAACATTACTACAGACATAAACATTCCCATAACCCGAATCACCGACTCAATATTATTTTTTTCCAGAAACGTATTAACACAATGTTAGTTTCTGAAAAAGACAGGGACAAGAACATTTTTTGTTATACTGACTTTTACTAGATACATAATTATAGTATCTGTTCAAATTTTATCAAACTACGATGCAACACTTCAGTGGCCGTACTATCCTACGTTGTTCGTGACGTTCATATATACTGTATATAATATGTTAAAGAATAAAATAAAACAACAATATTATCGGTGGGTGTTTTATTTTCTTTAAAAACTCGAATAATATCAATATAATCATAATAAATTAATATTGCATGTTTAACATTATGTACGATTCTTTCACAAAGTATTGGTTGACAGTTACAAACATCTTCCATTCCTCGTCCAATTATCTTCATTCAAAGCGCACATATCATGACGCCTTCAGCGACGTGAACTAAAAGAATAACTCAGTACAAAATAGTTATAATTGTCGGTGGTAATAACAACAAATGTGTTCAACAATGTAGCAATTATACCAAGAAATAAATCACATCTTGCAGTTAGTCAATAGTATAAAAACAAAGGTTATCCATAAGACACTGTGCTCTTCTATTCAAAGTGCTTAATTAGTGTTCTTGATCTTCACTGTTGTGATACTCCTGTGAAGTTCAGTGAAACTCCAAAGGATCCAATCAGTGGTTACTAAAATATACGTGTACGATAGTATCTTTCAATAACGAATTTAAATGAGGAATAAGGGACTGGTTATAATTTGCATTTATTCAATCCACTAAAAATTTATAAAAAGTTTCAACAATATCCAATCAGAGACTATTAAGAGTGGCTTTCTAGCTTTGACCGAGCTACAATGGCAACGGCTACGATAGCGCTCCTTCATGTTTGAATAGTCGAGCTACAACAAACTTCTTATTTCAAAAACCTGAAATCAATACATGTAAAATATGTTTTGTATGTCTTCAAGTATGATCTATGTATAATACTATATATAAATATTCCTTAAAAATGTAAACATATCTAAACAATTTGAGAAATGTGTTCACAGAGAAAAATCAAAACGCTGTGAAAAGTGAGATACATGTACAATCTTTCGTATCAAAAATACTTCGACAGCAATGAAAGACCTCATAAAAACATAACAAAGGCAACTGCATCAAAACATCATATAAACATTTAGCATCGTCAGAATGAATTCCATCTGAACTGAAGCAATTAGTTTTTTGTCAGTCAGATACATACATTCCGCGATTGCAATATTAAATGTTACAGTGAACTTACAATAAACGAAGCTTTACAAAATCTCAAAACGAATATTCAATTACATGTATCAACAACAAGATTCCACACAAGTGATACCTTAAAACAAAAGCACTACATAAATTTCGTCAAACCGTATAAAAACATAAACACATAGTCTGTTGATCCAGTTGAGGGTAACACTCACATATAGAACAGCACAATATTTTTTGGACATGAATTTCACCAATCTTTTTACCATCTTTAGAACACATGTTGCAATTCAAAACTAAAATTTACATTATGTCAAAAATCATGATTCTGGCTTGTATTCTGACATAACATACATGTATGTGAATTTGAAATATGAATCAATCAATCCTTTAGGAAGTAGAAACGCTTTAGCAAAAAATCGAAATCTATTGAATACATGCAATAAATCAGTCCAAAAGAGGTATTTTTATTTGATTTAAATTGATAATGAAACAGTCATACCGGTTCATATAGTGACCTACAAAGTATTTCTTGTTTAATCGTAAGACCTTTTAACAATGTATAGTTTTACTTTCTTCACGTAACAAACACAAAATAAACCCATGAAAAATATTGGGCATAAGATTTCAACTAAGGTCAATCATAACTTTAATATCATAATGCCATTATAAATGCGTGCAGTGAATCGGATGGTAAATTTCATTCTACATGAAATCATAAATTTAAATGCAATATGTAAAGGTTGTCTCTCAAAACGAGGACACGGGTATCTGCCCAAAACTATGGCTGGAAATGGGGGAAGGACCAGAAACAGGCTGTGACATAAGCGACACCACCTCCTGATGAAATAGCAACCAAGTTTAGAAATAACCCCTTGAAACAGATCTCTTTCTTAAAATGCAACCAACAGACCAATACTCCCAAGTTTCTTAGAAGTACAAACAGATTCAAATATAATCTTACATAATATCTGCATACAACGCCAACATAAACAGAATGTTGAACTGTATACATGAATATAAAAATGTACAGTATCTATTAGTATTGGGAAAATCCGTTTCCTACACTCAAACAATTATGAAATCACTTGATGCAAAATATTTGTTAAAGGTGTAAAATATTCATGCACACTCCACACTTTTACACATACCTTACACAACTCAATTTTCCTTCTTAAATACATTAAAAAAATGCAGTTATATGACATTTAAATTTGTGAGCTAGTACAATTGTGCAAATGAGCAAAATGTCAACACAGAACTATAAAACACTTCGAAAGAAGCACAATTTTATGTGCACTAAAGAACACGGGTAACCTATCTGCTTCTACATCGGTCTATAGGTGACAGCATTTGCCTACCATGAGTTTTTAATTTGTTTTGGTGTTTTTGTCCATCAATGTTTCAGTTGTATAAACACTTTTGTTTTGTTTCGACTTCACATCAAGTAAAATTTACATTTCTGGTAAAATTCACTATTACGATGACTCGTTTTTCTTGCAAACAGACACGTGAAATATAAGCACTCTTGTTGGCGACTTCCCTGTGTAGAGAACAAGCTTCTCTGAATTCGGAGTGAAAAACATACTCTGTACTTCAGCATCAAGACGAACTGAAAACTGTTCAACACCAGAGGCGGCGTCCCACAACTTGAGCACACTGTTGCGACAAGACGAGGCCACCCATTTGCTGTCTAGAGAGACAGCTATGCTAAGTACCTGTGAACAACAAAGAAAGCTAAGTTAATCTTATTTATTAAAAGTATGTAAAGGGAAGCAATCAGATTAATATACATAAATAAGGAAATACACGATTGTCTCGTTAAAATTACCTCAGCTCTATGTCTTGTGGATGGTTTTCTCTTCCCCACTGGAAGTCCCGATTCAGAGTTATATATAAACACATAGCCGTCTTCTGAACCACAGGCCAAATATTTCTGGTTACCAGACTGAATGAAAACATTATTCGAACCAGTGCATTCTTGTCCAAGCCAACTGGGTCTGTAGAACATCCCATCCTTCGAAACTTTGGATGGTTTCTGATCACATTTACCAGTTGGTATGTCCCAAAGAACAATCCATCTAATTGTCAAAACATAAAATGACACATACACAGTACATGAATAAACACGGATAACAAAATCGCAGTACATTGTATACTTTGAAAACCCTTGGCTACACAATAAGAGTTTCAATGACATGTTTATGGAAATCATAGATACCAAAATCGAACACTTCTTTAAGGTTAGTAACAGGAATCCCTTTAGTTCTAATGAGGAATGGGTTGAGACTTGCACAGTTGAAATTATTAACTGTATGACAAATTCAAGATGTAATGTCGGATTTTATAGTAATATCTTTTTCATGGTATTAAAATGAAACAAATATAAATTAAAAATTATATTACCTTCTTGTGGATATAAGCACGACATTTCCTTTGTATGGATGAACAAATACGCCTAGAGTTGGGATCTTTGACTGTTGTCTGAAACACGGTATAAGAGCACCTGTTCCTTGAGACAGGTCAAGTGCTGTAAATCTGTATCGATGATCTTGCTGACCGAAGCCCCCTGTTTTCCACATGGCCTTTATTCGTTCAAACTCGCTCTCGGGTATTTTATGTCTTAAAACAATATAACGCTCATTTGCTGACAAGTAAATGTTGACGCTCTCATATATCAGACCACTTTGTAAATGTATGGTCTTTGTTACTTTTTTTAAGTTGACACCAATAACATTTATTTGTTCCTTTCCTTTCTTCGTAGCACTAATTAGGTACAAATCAGTTTTTCCAGGGTTGACAGTTGAATGCATGATGTTTTCTATTGTATTTGGTAATTTTATTGCCTCTTTCCCGGAATCCAGTTCCAGGATCTTCATCCTGCCTTGTATGGTGTCGTGGAATACAACAATATTTCCAGGTAAGACATGCACTAGATCAACAGAAATGTCAATGTCATATTTTCGCAGAAATTTATGCGATTCCATTGACCAAATATTTACAAGACCGCTGTCATGACAAGAGATTAGTTCATCACCATCAATTGAGGTTTGTAGCGCAGTGACGTTCATTTGGTCGAGCAAAACGGTTTCGGCCATCCCAGTATTCATGGTATTACTGTGGTGTGATAGATCTTTGAAGAGAGTTCGAACGGACCAGACCTTCACTTCACAGTTTGCACCCAGTGTAATACATTGATGATCAAGTAATAAGATCTCTAGTATAACCATTGAATGGGCTGCAAATGCACCAAGGTTTTTGTCTGTCATCAGTTTGTACATGGTCACTTTCCCGGCTGAACACAAGAATGCTGTATCTTCCTCCCAGTCAATGATGAACTCATTAATTGGAAAATTTAGAACAATGGTCAGTACGTCTGCTTCTGTCGAAGACTCGGAGAATTTTACTGTATAGATTGTCCCATTACTTGTTAGAACAGCGAGCTGTGTTCTGTCCGGATCTCCTTGAAGCTTAGTGACTGCATGTGGGATATCAATACGTATTGGCGTGTTATTTCCTTTAACTACGTTGTACACCAATAGCTGAACACTGCCAGACATTGCATCATCCTCGTCCTTTGTTTTACTTTCATCTGATTGTTCTGCTTTTGTAGGGACAACAAACCACTGATCCTTGTACACCATTGTAGTCCTCTTAAAATTAAGGTCCCGAGACACTTCTGTAAACTGCACTGGTTGATCCTTTCCTTGTTCAAACACGCAGATGAAACACTGGTTTTCAGGACCCTGTGGCATATCATCTGCAGAAGAATTTACCACATAACCAACAACAATCACTTTTGAACCATTGTTCAACAAAACAACATTTTGAATCATGACAGGTTTTTGTATTATTGAAAATTTCTGCACTAATCTTAAACTGTCTAGATCAACAAGTGCAATCAATGATTCAAAAACCAATGCAGCAACAGTTCTATCGGCATCTGAGATAAGGTTTTGTACTTTTTCGGATTTTTTCCAGTCTGGAACTAAATTTGCAAAAGGATAGGCATCAGATTTCGCTTTTGCGATATCATAGCGCACAAGAGACTCTTCTGTGGCAAAAAACACACTGGTGTCATTCAGAACATACTGTGTTACACGGTTTCCTATGACTTTTAAATGAGATAACTCATGTGTGTCTGAATTCCATATTGCCTGAGAAGTCTGTTCCTCTAACCTTTCATTTTCTTTTTCTGACACATCAGGTTTCTTTTGTAGAAGCAGTGTGGTGTTTGAGCTCGCTAGTATGTCTGTATATCCCTGCAATGATATCTCGAAAGCATTTGAAGCATCTAGCCGTGGTGCTAAGCATGGGAAGTCAGGAGTTAAGACAGGATTGTTCTTTGATTCTATGTAAGTCCTTGCTTCTTTCTGCAATTCAATTAAATGACGATGTTCATTTTCCGGGTTGATGTATCCCAGCAGACAAACAGCGAGTCGCAGTGGTACAGACAGGTCATCCTTGCTTACTGAAAGAAAATTTAACAGTAACTTTGCTTCTACATCATCTGTTGCATCAACGAATTCTGTGAGATCTGAAACAACAACCACCACAGAATATGCTGATATCTTAGTACAAAGGAAGTTGAAACAGCAATATATATGTTTCATTGCAATATCTTTGTCCAGAACATTTTGTGCCCTTAAAGCATGGTATGGTAAACAAGCGAGCTTGCGTTTGTTGTGAGCTTTAAATGGTTGTGGTGTGATTTGTCTGTCAGCATCCTCTAATGTTAAGTTCCGTCTGTGCACCAAAGTAATGGTACGATTGAACCCATTCTCAGGAAGATATATGTCCACAAGATTTCTGTGAAGTACTGCGTCTTTGTCATTTTCTGTGTATCTTTGTCTAGCTGTTTCTATGAACTGACGGTGATACCAAAACAAGGTGCTCTTACCTTGTGACAATTTTTCAACTAGGTATTCACGAATATCGAACCTTATTCTTGCCCAAAGCACTGGTGGTATTCTAACAATCCCTGGCACAGGTGGGTCATGGTATCTGTATACCTCATTTAGAACTTCATCATCGCATGACAGGACATCCTCAATCTCAAACTCAGTGAGGCCAGACAATCCAATTGTAATGTAACCGAGAGCATGACTCACAAGTGCATGACCGAATTTGTTCTCGAGATTGGAGAAAAGTTTGTTTATGGCCTCCTTTACCGTCGGGGCTAACTCCAGATCAGCACTAGGTGTGTAAGAGCTCCACTTCCTGGCTTCATCTAAAAGCAGCTTCAGAAACAGTGGGTTTGGTGACTGTTTGAAAACAGAAAGAAGCAGGTGTGTCTGTTTTTCTGTAAGTGACCGTTTCTTTAGTTTCAAATATGTATCAGCAATGAGTTTCCCTGTTGTTTCTGAAAGGAAAGGTACTTCAACATAACATTCTTTGTCAGGTAATACTTTTTTCAAGTTGTCCAGAATTCCATGTTCCTCTGGGAGTGTTGAAATTATCAATTTCAAGTTTGTTGGGAGAATTGTTGGCAACCATTCCATAGAATAAGCATTATTGTATGGCGCCAACTGGTCTAGAGAATCCAGTAAAACAATGATAGGTTCTTTTGCTGAACTGGCAATCTGTCTGAGGTATCGTGGGGTGAATTCTACAAGTTTTTTCATATTTCTGTAGTTGACTGGAGACATTATCATATCATAGGAATCTGACAGCTGACCAAGAACACTGAATAAGACATCATAGATGTTCATAGTCTGAGGTGTAGTTCCAAGAAATCTAATAAGCTTCACATGTGATTTGTTGTCAAGCCATTTCGGGATGTTTTTCATAATCATTGCCATTATCGACGTTTTGCCAACTCCCGATTCTGCATGTATAATAAGTGGCTTTCTTCCCGACTGGTCCAAGATATATTCCTTAGCTGCTTTCAGTACCTAGAAAAATATTACAGATAAAATTGCTGAACGACTTCAAGATTAATGAATAGGTAAGTAACATGCAGTTTGACCAAATCATTAATACAGAAAGTTGCATGTATTTGTAAGGTATTGTCTGTTATATGTAGACTTCTGCCAATGTACCTTTGAGCAACTGTCTTTACTTGGATCATTGGCAAACAATTTAAGAAAGAACAACAATCAAAATATTCATTTTTATTAAGAATTATCCATCACGATGAAAGTATCTTGTTGTAGAAGTGATCTGTGTATGTAAGTTAGAA
>JAFMSR010000002.1:13993386-14283386 GCA_022818135.1 Saxidomus purpurata | reverse complement strand
ACAATAACTCTACTTTACCTAGTTCTAGAATTATCCCTCTTTCTTACAGATTCTTATCCAGAGCATAACTGTTAAGGTGCTGAAAGCAATTTGTTCAAATGGACCTTTCTTAATTTTCACTCATACAGTGAGAGAGGAAACGAAAAGTAAGGGCAGTGCCCAAGAACCATAACCCTCTTTTGCCTTACTTGTGAATGAGCTCCCTTTATTCCTGTAAAATTATTTCAGATCACCTTGTTTCAGCATGCAATGATTTTATACCAAACTTTGAATAGGAGTAATTTTGGCAATGAATAGTAGTGCAATGCATAAGATCTGTATTCAAGCATCAGCACTTCTGGGGCATTCAACACTTATGAGTGTCAGCTCATGTTTTTTTTGTTCGAAAATTTGACTTTTATTAACTGACTACCTGACAAGAAATACTGATGTCTATCATCTGCAGACATTTTCCCATCCTTGAAGGCTGCATGGGATGCTTGTCTCAGGATCTCCTGGAGAGCTTCAAAAGTTTTCCACCATTCAGCAGTGTCTCTTTGTCTAGGTTCTTCACAACCAGGTGAAAAGTCAGCAAAGAAGGTAAACTTTGACCTAATTGGCTGGAAGTAGCATTTGGTCAAGTTATACAATACGTAAATACATATTACTCTGTAAATTTTTTTAGCCTAGTCCAACCTTATTAGGCCATTCTAATGGTACCTATTCAGTCATATTATTTATGGAATTACATACAAACCATCTTTTTACTGAGGCTATGTAATATGCATAATGGCAAATTTTACATTTACATAAAATTACACGGAGGACAGACAATCCTAAGGTGCATGGTGACAGCATGCCCACAAGAAACAACTGTCTGCAGGAAGCGGGTAAAGTGAGGGAAGGGATGTGGGAAAAAGGTAGCAGCAAACTACAGGAAACAGGTTAAGTGAGGGAAATGATGTGGGATAAAGGTAGCAGCTAACTGCAGGAAGCAGGCAAAGTGAGGGAAATGAATTGGGATAAAGGTAGCAGCTTACTGCAGGAAGCAGGTGAAGTGAGGGAAATGATGTGGGATAAAGGTAGCAGCTTACTGCAGGAAGCAGGTGAAGTGAGGGAAATGATGTGGGATAAAGGTAGCAGCAAACTACAGGAAGCAGGTGAAGTGAGGAAAATGATGTGGGATAAAGGTAGCAGCTAACTACAGGAAGCAGGTGAAGTGAGGAAAATGATGTGGGATAAAGGTAGCAGCTAACTGCAGGAAGCAGGTGAAGCAAGGGAAGGGATGTGGGATAAAGGTAGCAGCTAACTGCAGGAAGCAGGTGAAGCAAGGGAAGGGATGTGGGATAAAGGTAGCAGCTTACTGCAGGAAGCAGGTTAAGTGAGGGAAATGATGTGGGATAAAGGTAGCAGCAAACTACAGGAAGCAGGTGAAGTGAGGAAAATGATGTGGGATAAAGGTAGCAGCTAACTGCAGGAAACAGGTGAAGTGAGGGAAGGGATGTGGGATAAAGGTAGCAGCTTACTGCAGGAAGCAGGTGAAGTGAGGGAAATTAATTGGGATAAAGGTAGCAGCAAACTACAGGAAGCAGGTGAACTGAGGGAAATAATGTGGGATAAAGGTAGCAGCTTACTGCAGGAAGCAGGCGAAGTGAGGGAAATGAATTGGGATAAAGGTAGCAGCAAACTACAGGAAGCAGGTGAAGTGAGGGAAGGGATGTGGGATAAAGGTAGCAGCTAACTGCAGGAAGCAGGTGAAGTGAGGGAAATGATGTGGGATAAAGGTAGCAGCTTACTGCAGGAAGCAGGTGAAGTGAGGGAAATGAATTGGGATAAAGGTAGCAGCAAACTACAGGAAGCAGGTGAAGTGAGGGAAATGAATTGGGATAAAGGTAGCAGCAAACTACAGGAAGCAGGTGAAGTGAGGGAAATGATGTGGGATAAAGGTAGCAGCAAATTACAGGAAGCAGTTGAAGTGAGGGAAGAGATGTGGGATAAAGGTAGCAGCAAACTACAGGAAGCAGGTGAAGTGAGGGAAATGATGTGGGATAAAGGTAACAGCTTACTGCAGGAAGCAGGTGAAGTTAGGGAAATGAATTGGGATAAAGGTAGCAGCAAACTACAGGAAGCAGGTGAAGTGAGGGAAATGATGTGGGATAAAGGTAGCAGCTTACTGCAGGAAGCAGGTGAAGTGAGGGAAATAATGTGGGATAAAGGTAGCAGCAAACTACAGGAAGCAGGTGAAGTGAGGAAATGAATTGGGATAAAGGTAGCAGCCAACTACAGGAACAGGTGAAGTGAGGGAAATGATGTAGGATAAAGGTAGCAGCTAACTGCAGTAAGCATGTGAAGTGAGGAGAATGATGTGCGATAAAGGTAGCAGCAAACTACAGGAAGCAGGTGAAGTGAGGGAAATGATGTGGGATAAAGGTAGCAGCTAACTGCAGGAAGCAGGTGAAGTGAGGGAAATGATGTGGGATAAAGGTAGCAGCTTACTGCAGGAAGCAGGTGAAGTGAGGAGAATGATGTGGGATAAAGGTAGCAGCTAACTACAGGAAGCAGGTGAAGTGAGGGAAGGGATGTGGGATAAAGGTAGCAGCTAACTGCAGGAAGCAGGTGAAGTGAGGGAAGGGATGTGGGATAAAGGTAGCCGTTAACTGCAGGAAGCAGGTGAAGTGAGGGAAATGATGTGGGATAAAGGTAGCAGCTTACTGCAGGAAGCAGGTGAAGTGAGGAAAATGATGTGGGATAAAGGTAGCAGCTAACTACAGGAAGCAGGTGAAGTGAGGAAAATGATGTGGGATAAAGGTAGCAGCTAACTGCAGGAAGCAGGTGAAGCAAGGGAAGGGATGTGGGATAAAGGTAGCAGCTAACTGCAGGAAGCAGGTGAAGCAAGGGAAGGGATGTGGGATAAAGGTAGCAGCTTACTGCAGGAAGCAGGTTAAGTGAGGGAAATTAATTGGGATAAAGGTAGCAGCAAACTACAGGAAGCAGGTGAAGTGAGGAAAATGATGTGGGATAAAGGTAGCAGCTAACTGCAGGAAACAGGTGAAGTGAGGGAAGGGATGTGGGATAAAGGTAGCAGCTTACTGCAGGAAGCAGGTGAAGTGAGGGAAATTAATTGGGATAAAGGTAGCAGCAAACTACAGGAAGCAGGTGAACTGAGGGAAATAATGTGGGATAAAGGTAGCAGCTTACTGCAGGAAGCAGGCGAAGTGAGGGAAATGAATTGGGATAAAGGTAGCAGCAAACTACAGGAAGCAGGTGAAGTGAGGGAAGGGATGTGGGATAAAGGTAGCAGCTAACTGCAGGAAGCAGGTGAAGTGAGGGAAATGATGTGGGATAAAGGTAGCAGCTTACTACAGGAAGCAGGTGAAGTGAGGGAAATGAATTGGGATAAAGGTAGCAGCAAACTACAGGAAGCAGGTGAAGTGAGGGAAATGAATTGGGATAAAGGTAGCAGCAAACTACAGGAAGCAGGTGAAGTGAGGGATGAAAGTGTGGGATAAAGGTAGCAGCAAATTACAGGAAGCAGTTGAAGTGAGGGAAGAGAGTGGGTTAAAGGTAGCAGCAAACTACAGGAAGCAGGTGAAGTGAGGGAAATGATGTGGGATAAAGGTAACAGCTTACTGCAGGAAGCAGGCGAAGTTAGGGAAATGAATTGGGATAAAGGTAGCAGCAAACTACAGGAAGCAGGTGAAGTGAGGGAAATGATGTGGGATAAAGGTAGCAGCTTACTGCAGGAAGCAGGTGAAGTGAGGGAAATAATGTGGGATAAAGGTAGCAGCAAACTACAGGAAGCAGGTGAAGTGAGGAAATGAATTGGGATAAAGGAAGCAGCTAACTACAGGAACAGGTGAAGTGAGGGAAATGATGTGGGATAAAGGTAGCAGCTAACTGCAGGAAGCATGTGAAGTGAGGAGAATGATGTGGGATAAAGGTAGCAGCAAACTACAGGAAGCAGGTGAAGTGAGGAGAATGATGTGGGATAAAGGTAGCAGCAAACTACAGGAAGCAGGTGAAGTGAGGGAAATGATGTGGGATAAAGGTAGCAGCTAACTGCAGGAAGCAGGTGAAGTGAGGGAAATGATGTGGGATAAAGGTAGCAGCTTACTGCAGGAAGCAGGTGAAGTGAGGAGAATGATGTGGGATAAAGGTAGCAGCTAACTACAGGAAGCAGGTGAAGTGAGGGAAATGATGTGGGATAAAGGTAGCAGCTAACTGCAGGAAACAGGTGAAGTGAGGGAAGGGATGTGGGATAAAGGTAGCAGCTAACTGCAGGAAGCAGGTGAAGTGAGGGAAGGGATGTGGGATAAAGGTAGCCGTTAACTGCAGGAAGCAGGTGAAGTGAGGGAAATGATGTGGGATAAAGGTAGCAGCTAACTGCAGGAAGCAGGTGAAGTGAGGGAAGGGGAGTGGGATAAAGGTAGCAGCAAAAACGTTTTACCCCTGAATAAAAAATTAATAATACATTTTTGTATTTCATTTCTGTATAGATGAGCATTAGGAAAACAATAACACAAAATTTTGCTTCTACCTGAAGAATGTACATCTTTGGCACTGCATTCTCATCTAGTTTGTACCATTCATCTAGCAGGGCTCTCTTTTCTAACTTCAGTATTTCGGCCTCATATCGAAGACCTTCAAATGTCTTTACATCAAGTTCTACTGGGATTGGCCGAAACCCATACCTGTCTCCAGAAATTACCTACAAAATGCAAGTGGTCAATAGACAAGGCTTTTTTTCCTTCTATAACAGGGGCCATTTACATGTGTCTTCCCCTCAGAAAATTTCTTTCAAATCATGTTTTCTTCTAAAATTTTAGAATCCTTTGTAGCAGGATATTTTGTTCCCCTAAATACACCAGCCTAGCTATTTCTATCCCCAAATACAAGGCCTTGGCTCCATTCTTGTAAAAAAGTATACATGCAATGTTACCAGGCATACACTGGGTATTCTGTTGAAAAGCTGAAAAGCAGGTTGATTCCATGCTTTACAGACAGCATAAACATCTGTAATAGTTGCCTGTTTGAGACAGATGAGAAAATTCTAAGCAATCATGCTATTATTTCATTCATCTTGTGTTATTTGAACAGAAACAAAAATTCATTAAAATGAACTTTCAATGTTTTAAGCAGACAACATAAAAGTAATAACTAAAGCCTGAAAACTAAAAGAGCAAAATTGGAGAACTGATGGGTTTTAACTCTACTAGTAAAAATGGGATTTGAACAGTAATTTTCTGCTTGTTACTGGTGCTCTCAATTATATCGCAACCAAATAAACATTTCATCAAATACTAATACACAAAGTATTAAAGTCAAAATAGGACATCAAATCATCATAATTATGAATTGTCTTACATTGATCTCGACCTAGGTTTTAATTTTGACAGTTAATTACATCATTTCAGTCACACAACTGTGAAAGAAAACCAAATTCATGTAAAATTTATTGTAAAATGTGTATCAAATACTGAAAGAAAGCAACATACAATAAAATTTGGTCCAACTGAAGTTTTCTGACAATTTGCAACTTCTAAAAGACAAAGTTTCTCTACAGAGTGGTCATTTATACTGTCCTCTGTGACACCCCATCTCATGTCTACCACCTGGAAATCAAGGTCACGTGATGTACAGTAGTCCCGTAAGTAGGGGTAGACTTGTCGTACCAGAGTATTTCTTTCTGCACGCATATCTGTGAAAAGAATTGTATTTCTGCTAAAATAGAGCAATAATAAACTTTTTATGTACAAACTGAATCATTTTAATTTCACACTAAGCTTTGCTTAAAAAATCTCAGTGCAACTTATGCTACAATTTAGAACTGAACTTCCCCATTGACTAGAGAGGATCTAAATATAACAGTCATTGTAGGTGACCTTTATCCCTGCAATGACCCAGGCTCAAAGCAAGTAATGTTGACCTTTAACCAACTGATCCCAAATCAATAAATGTCTTCTATATGGAAATAAAAATAAGATAAAATGGCCACTATTGAAACAAGTTGATCAGCATTTTAGTTGTTGGTGCCATATCAAACAGTTTGTTGCAACATCTTTGGTATGGAAAGTAAAAACAGACTTAAAAGTAAATGGAAAAGAAATATAAAACTCCAACAAGCAACTACAATGCACTAAAAATGATTTCTCATAGTTACTTGATAATTACTGCCAAACAAGAAAAAGGATCAATGTCAAGGATAACAGGAAGGTCAGATGGTACTATATTTGCTACAAGCCCTGAAAGGCTTAACTAACCATCACAAACTTACCAGAGAACGTAGAACTGAGGAAAATCTTCACCATGGTTTTCGGGGGCGGAGGTAAGTCTGTGAGATCCCCCTCGAGCATGTCATCAAACTTCTGTGTTGCATCTTTGTTATACTTTGGTTTTTCTATGGTAATAGTAGCAAAACACAGACTGTTGTTTCCATTTATTATATACAATGTATACCAAAATAGTTTTCAGAGCTGCTTATCTATCTCTTATTATGCTTTCCTACTCTTCCTGTAGAGATACTGCTATAACAAGAACTGTCACTGAAGGTGAGTCACACTGAAACCATTTGCTGCAAGACTATTATATAAAAGTTCTCATGATTTAATTAAGCTATGAGTTTCCGAGCATAAAGGAATATGATTTGTAATAGGACTTCAGCAGAGCTATGCACTTTGACAAACAAAAGCATAATGATTATGTACACAATGCACAATGCCCTCAAAGAAACAAGGCAACTCTTTTTCGAAATTTTGCACAGTGCTTTCTATTAAATAATTTTCTATGTTATTACTGTTTTCTTGCAGATGTTTCAAGTGCAACAGAAAATTTTACAAAGCAATGATTCATTTTGATTCAAGTGAGAATTGTACATCAGTTATGGTAATATTTCACCATGTCACAAAGTGCTTGTCACATCTTCCATTTAAATATTTCATCCTGACACTGTAGATACTGTCTGAAAATTTTGTTCAAGCTCACCTTTTTTGGATTTAGTAACAGCTTCCTTCTTCTTTGTTGGCCTGATCAAAAAGAAAACATTTACTTTATCATTTTTTTTTTTAATTTCAGAGCTTTCTAATCAATGTTACCTATAAATTTGATTGTTTTGTTTTCTGAGAGTTCTATACTTGTAAATTTGTACAGACCAACTGTCTGTGCCTATGTTTCCTTCATTGTTCCCACATTTAACAAGACAAATTTTGATGCAAAGCATCAAAGGCGCTGCGCATGTTTTTGAAACATGATTTAAAGGAATCAGAGTCATTTTAGAATATCAGTAAACAACCTATCAACGGGAAAAACCAAATACATTATGTTATATGTAACTGTTATCATAATAAGTAAAAAACACATTTACTACAGTTTAACCAAAAAATAAACGAATCATAAAACAACCTTCCGTATAATAGTACGATGACGCCCATTAAACAAGGCTACAGCTCGTGGTCAGTAGACGCTTTTCGACGCAAAAAGAAACCCACGTGATTAATTTTGTCTTTACTATTGGTTAGGGATGGGAACGAATATTCGAATATTCGAATATTCGAAAATCGATCGAATATTCGAATGCAAAAATCAAATTCGAATATTCGTAAATTATTTTTTTTAAATAGGTAGCAATCTAAAGAATGCTAATTATGCCAATAAAACCGTTTGTTCTGTATTGTTTGTTTAGAGCGTGTCAAAAATTTCCCAATTAACACGAAAATTGCAATGTATAATTGACAGGGGGCATCGTTACGGATTAGCAGTTTGCATCAGGTGTTATTGTGGTGTCTTTTTATCTTTTGTTCATTTTAATTGTCGCCTGTTTTATGTAACAAATTTTAAAAGTTGTTTATCTCACAATGTTCCAGGATCAACGTCATGTTTACGGAAACGAATAATCAGTCACGCTTATACATGTATTAACTCAACTGATATAACTCTTTCGTTGTCCAATCATTCAGAATAACTCAAATATTTTCCTTTAATAAATATGTTTGACATTATTTTTAACATCCTTACTTTAAGTTTGATCTTCGCTAAACGATATTAATTTACTGTACGCTCTATCAATTAACATGCCTCCCTCGCGTGTTTGGACTTATTTCACAAATTAATAATTTGTTTCTTTATATACCGTTTTAAAGTAAACACTTTCATACTAAACATACTGTAGTGGCGTATCCGTCGTGTTAAGAAAATATACATGGACACCACAAAACGAATATTCGAATATATTCGAATATGCCAAACCGAATATTCGAATACTGATTTTAGTATTCGTTCCCATCCCTACTATTGGTCAGTTGTTAGCGATGCTTTACATAACTTTCATTGAGACCCCATGTATCGCATAGTTAGGTGAACGGTCTTATTTATAATGCCTACATTTTACTTTAGTATGTAGTAATTAAAATGGGTTTTCATTAATTATTCACGTTGACAACATATGTATTTAAACTTCAAAATGTTTAGAGATAGCAAAACAACTATCGATTCGTTTTTTCTGAACGTTGATTAATCTGGCCGTAGGGTCCATAAACAAAGCAATAAAAAAACCGTAACCTTCAAGTTTGTGGAAAAGTTATTAAATATCCTATGAGTATGTCAAACGTTTTGAATTAACGGTCGAAGACGTATGCATCTGGTATAGTATTGTTTGTAATCAGTTAATACTATTTATTTATTCATTATAGGGAGTTTGTTCAAACATAATACATAGTTTTTATTACAATAATAATGTTGGCTGCTCCCTATTCGATTATGCAACCCCATGGTACAAAATTAAAACCTATTCAATACTGGCACTGTGCTTCCGCACAGCGCCAATGAAAGCAGTGCTTTTTCATAACCAATGCTACATGTGTGCCATATAGCAGACTGTAAATATTGACTTATTTTGTGACTTAGCTAAATATAGCTGTTAAACCCTGAGATAAGTAAGGCAAAGAATATTTCAAACAAGAATATATAACAAGAGCTGTTAGTAAGACTATTTTCAGCATGCCAATTAAACAAAACCTTTGTTAGTAAATATGTTGGCTCTCTAAGTATAAACTTGAAAACTGTAATCATCAAAGATTATGGTAACTTACTTGTGTGACCCCCCTGAATACTATTGCTATGTTTCAAATAACTCCAATAAGTGGTTATTGAAGTTTGTGCATTATAGTACCTTGCAGGCAAAACTTAAACAAAAGTTTCTTACTTCAACAAGGGCCATAATTTGTAGTAAATTCAGTCAGTTGTTATCTTACCTGATTGGATACCCATGAAGGCTATTTTGAAGTTTTAAATCAATCCCATGAGTCCTTACTGAGATGTCATGTGAGCAGACAGTTCCTTTCATACCAAAATTTAACCTGACTTTCTAATTCAATCTGCTTAAGGGTCATACTTTTAATTAAATTCCCATGAGAGTTATCTGCCTTGAATATAATAACCTTGATGACTTAAAGGAAGTTTTAAATGTATCCTATAAGACGTTATTGAGATATGTCCATGACAGTACCTTGCATACAAAACTTTAACCAAAGCTGCAACGCTAACACAAAAGTGACTGTACTGCCCTATTCTTCAAATAGTCGAGCTAAAAAGCATTACTGGTGCCCTATAAAAACTGCCTGATTATGTTAACTTAC
The DNA here is from genome assembly GCA_022818135.1 of Saxidomus purpurata. Taxonomy (NCBI): domain Eukaryota; kingdom Metazoa; phylum Mollusca; class Bivalvia; order Venerida; family Veneridae; genus Saxidomus; species Saxidomus purpurata. The sequence continues at coordinate 14,273,778 of JAFMSR010000002.1, read as the reverse complement.
ACAATTTTTGCTGCACTTTTCGTCTTTGTCTCTTTTGCTCTAGCATCCTGAAGAAATAAATATAGAAGCAAACTAGAATTTTTTTTGGATAAAAACAGATGTCTCCCCACTGCCTCCAACACTCCCGAAGGCAAAACTAACTGGAGTATGACCACCTCTCCCAAAACTTTAAATATGCACAGCTGCACCACCTCCTAATGATGCCTCATACCATGCCTGACGAAAATTCAATAAGGAATTTCGGAGATGAAGAACAGACAAGATTTTGTATCTGCATGCCCCTGTGATTTTGACATCTGACAAACTATAATATGCACAATTAAACTTCATCTTGATGCTTTCCATCAAGTTTGATGAAAATCAAACAGGGGGTTTTGTAGATGAAGAGCAGACAAAATGCTTTCACAGTTCAGTCCCTTGTGACCATGACCTTTGACTGTATGATCCTACATTGTACTAACACTTCATACTAATGCTTCTCATCAAATTTGATGAAAATCTAATACAGGATTTGGAAGATGAAGAGCAGAGAAGGTTTGTTCAAGTTTCAGGCCCCTGTGCCATTGAGCTTTAACCATACAACCTAAGATTATGCATAAAAATACTTTATACAGACGCTTCCTACCATGTTTGTAGATGAAAAGCCAACAAGAGTTTTCACATTCGTCCCTGTGATCTTGAATAGCAGACAAAACTTTCAAGTTTCAGGCCCCAGTGACTTTAACCATATGACCCAAAATTAAACTAGACCTATCACTAAATGTGATTAATACCCCCAAAAGACCGCTTTATCAACTGAAGAAGTTAGTAGTAACAGAATACCTACCAAAAAAAATATAAAAATAAACATTATTGTTCTTGGCAATAACTCTGTAATTTGTCAAGATAAAGTTATGGTACTTCCTCTCATTGTACTTGACCATTGTATGAAGTTGTATTGAATTCCAACCAGATGCTTTTTAGTTATGCTGTGGACAAGGAAAAGTAACAAAGGGCAATAACTCTGTAATTAGTCAAGATGGAGTTATGGTTCTTGTGCACTGCACTTCCTTTCAATGTGCTTGACCATTGTACGAAGTTGTATTGAATCCCAACAGTTGCTTTTTAGTTATGCTCTGAACAAGGAAAAATAACAAAGGGCAATAACTCTGTAATTAGTCACAACGGAGTTATGGTTCTTGTGCACTGCACTTCCTCTCAATATGCTTGACGATTGTATGAACTTGTAATTGAATTCCAGCCAGTGTATAATGAGACATTATGTTATACTACAAAACAAAGATCAAAGAATGACAGCTTTTAGAGAAGACAACAAAAATCACATTAAATCTAACAACAGCAGTACAAGACTGGAAATGAATGAGAAGAAACTCTACCATGTCACCATTTTGCTTAACAACTGCACACAATCAGCATATATGTGCAGCAAGTTTTTCCAGTTATACTAAATATGTGTGGGAAAAATTTACCTGATTCAAATATTTCTGACAAGAACTATTAGCAGATGTTTGAAACAAGTTTATACAAGAAAGTAAATACCAGTAGACTTTCATTCTATATAATACAACATAGATAAAATATAATAAGGGATATCACTGGGTACCACCCAGCGAAGCATCTAACTAGCAACTCTACACACAGCAGGATGAATACACAGTCACATGAAGTTTGGACCACTTGTATTATATATGCTTGATAGTTAGTCAGGGGTGTTTTATAAAAATGACTTTTGGGAGTCCCAGCTTCATGTGACTGTGGGATGAATACTCTACTAGCCATGGGTAAAGACTACAGAATACATTATACATGGTACAACTCAAATACCCTAAAAGCTTGATGATTAGCCAAGGTATTTTAATTTTTCTAAAGGATTTGTTGGCCTATTTTCCAGTTCGGCATATTTTGAAGTACTTTTCCAGCGCAACAGCGTATTTTCTATTTTTTTTTAAAGATAATCGTCTACAGAATGTAATTTGTTTTGGCCATTTCAGCATCGGTAATGGGAAGAGAAACAAATGAGATTTTATGTGTACTAACCGATCAATTAAACAAACAACAAACAATTTTATTTCAGGCCTTAAAGTTTAAACAGTTCCGAGAGTAATTAGTTTTAGATTTTATTTTCGGTCAGAACTTTTTAGTTCTTAGTTGGATTTTAATTTCAGTGGGAAGTTATCATTTAAATACATTTTATCTGATTTTGATTAAGTTTAATGTGACTATAAGTATAACAGTAACTGTTTTTATCACCTTGCAAAGTAGTGTAAATAAAATGAAAGACGTTGTTCATGTTATTCTAAACAATATTCTACTTTATTACAGTTTCATCCCTGTTCTGCCTTATAGAAAATATTGACTGCTTATTATCCAATCCCGCTAATTTTCAGGTCCATTGGCTGGTGGCTTACTTCTCAGACTGGCTTATTTTCAATACTGTCTTATTATCAATGTTTTAGGGTATTATAATAAGAACTGGCAATAGCTTTACTAAGTGCCAAAAATAAAAAACACTAGCACACACACTAAATAGGATATTCACCTTTGAGTATAGAACATTACTATATCAATTAATATGAGTTTAGTTGCCAACTTTTTATGATCAGTTACCTGACATTTTGCAACTGGGGGTTTAAACAAGTTTGTTGCATGCCAATCTCTCACCATGAACTCAACTTTAGAGAAAATTGTCCTAAAAAAATGCCTTCACCCAGTCAGGTTTAGCCATTGACAAAACAGTGTATAAATATAAAAGTTTAAGTCTAACATATACAGAAGAAGAAGTTCACAATGAACCTATACCTGCCCACTTGCTCACCTGAAATCTGTAGAGGCTCAGCACCACCCTCAAACTTACTGCAATGTCATATTTTTAGAGAAAATTTTAATTCTCAAAGGCATTTTAAATTTCTTATAATTTTTAAGAAGATTTATTTATATGTTTTGTTTACCAGTAAGCTTAGCATAAAACAAAATTTTTCTGTTCCCATTCCATATAACTGTAGTACATGATTGTATAAATTGAATTTAGCAAAGAAGTATAACAAAATCCTACATTTGAAAAGTCTGTGAGTCACTAAACACAAAACACTAATGTCCTACTGTGAAGGGGCTAATCACCAAATATTTAAGCTTTTTATCAGACTGATTTTAAAACCTCTCTTTAGAAAGAATTGAAGAAAACATTACTGTATTTAGACATGATTTTAGGTTAGTTTTATATTGATTTACTCAGGAGACTCTGACAAATTGTTGTAATATTTTTGAGAGAAAGTTATGATTGCAAATTCATATTGAAAATATGGTCAAAATATTAAAGCACCAGTAACACCAATTTGTGATTCATAAGACAACCTTAATGTAAAGTCCCTTACATGATACCACAACAATAAATCTGATATGAGTGTCAAATGTAATCTTTACTGCAACATATAAATGAAATACAAGAGGGTTGTGATGGCACTAAATGGTTCACCTCAGAACAACTGTCTATAATGACCAGGCCCCGATTTCACGAAAATACTTAAGTAACTGCTCAGCTGAGTATGTTATTTCAAAGTCAAATTGTCACTAAAAATAAGGACATTTCTTGTTGTCATTTTTAAAGATAGTCTATTTTTTAATGAAAGTAACATGTTGAAAGAAAAAAATATTGTATAATACTAAATGCAAGTCAGATATAGCGAAAAATTCATTTGAGTACAACTCAAGAATTTTAAGAATTTACTTACATGTATATAAATTACTTGCTATAAAACAACAATTCCTGCACAAATACTGACAATTGTATATAAATGTAATAAAAGGGTAAATACAATTCTGACAAACTTGAATTCTTTAAAGTAAAAATAAACACGCATGGGGCTAACAAGTGTTGAAATAAGTTAACCATGTTACTGAGTAAATACTCAAGTTAAACCGGGGCCAGACCATCAAACATACAAATAGTATCAATATTTATCAATCCACACTCATGTACAGGTAAGTTTGACCGCAAGGGTAAAAACTGAACAAAACCTAGGACTACTACACAGTGCTACAAACCAAATATCTAAGCTCAAAGTCTTGCAGTTTCTAACAAGAAGATATTTAGAGGTTTTTCTAATGAAGCAACATTTGTGTGGGGACGACTTGTACCCAAGGGGTATGATTTTCAAAGATTTTTACATTTTTAGCTCTGGCAGCCATGTTGTTCAGTCAACTGGAACCATTTCAATACATAATCCAGGATGCTTCTAGCCAAGTTTGATGAAATTCCACAATGTGGTTTATGATAAGAAGTCATTTGAAGCAATTGTGGACAATGGACAAATAGAAGTGTCCATCCTAAAAGCTGATCCTGAGCCAGTGGCACAGGTGAGCTAAGAAACCTCGTTGAGAACCACTACATATGCTACGCAACTAGCCAAGCTCTAGGCCTTGCAGTTCTTGACAAGAAATTTAAAAAACATTTTTTAACATGTCTGTGTGAAACAAAAAGACTCCTCTGACAGAACCTATATTAGACCCCTGGGGAGGAACACTAGATAATCCAACATACCAATTATCTAAGCTCTAATTAAAATGGTGAAAAGGCCCCACTCACTGGTGGCCAAGACAACTTATAATAACTTGTACAAACTTGGCAGAAGGTATTCTAAGAAACATTATTTTGAAATCCACCAAGCAGTGTATAACAATGTGTTGTTTAAAGATTTACTGTTTTCAGCTCTTGCAGCCCATATGTGCAGGTGAGCAGGATTGTTTGAACACTTTTAAAGAGGTCAACTCAAGGAACACTTCTGTAAAGCTTGATGAGAATTGGTCACATGGTTAAGTATCGGATGTCATTTGAAGCAATTGTTGACATAAGATGATAAATGATGCACAGCAACAGACACAGAGATACTTGAAAAGCTCACCACCAGCAATAAAGTGTCATGAAACACTTACTTTCACCTGGTTCCCTTTCAAGAGGTTTTCTCCTGGCTTTAGCTGGAATGATGATGTCCTCTGTGAACTCATTTTCTTGCCTTTTAGGGCTTAAAAGGAAAATGAAAAAAACATTTTTAGCATTTCTGAAATGTTACAAAAATTAATACATGATAGACTTGCTTGTCCAAATGATGGATACTGACCAACAGAGACATATGGAGTAGGGACTAAAGAGGGAACATGCCAAAATTTCAAATTTACCACATGGTAACATCCTAAAGACAATAGATGTCTTGATTTTTGGGGAACTTGCCCCTTTGCAGGCTTATTCTGTGTGCAATTTTCATCCATGTTAATTTTCGAAACTCTCTTCTCAAAAAGAGTATGCATCCCTTGCTTCAAGACAAGGTCCAAGAGCCAAACTGTAGCAGCATTAATACAAATACTTAAAATTGCAACAGAGTTTGTCAATGAGAGTCTTTTATCTTTTAAAATTTATTGCAATAATGACTATTGTAGGGTATGTAACTGTATACAAGTAGTGATGTATTCAAAAGAGTTTTTCTTTCTTTCAGATACATAAGTGCTTCTTTACATTGTGTTGCATGATATATGTTGTTCTCTAGGCCTTGCCAATGGAAAGCAGGCATTTTCAGAATAAAAACAAATTGGAAAAGAAACATCTGCAAACAGAAGACTGATGCTTTATCCATGTTCATACAGTAAAGTCTACCATGTTCAAACTGGCAAAGTACATCTGAAATGTTTGTGAGATTAAGCCTTTGCATCCATAACTTTAATAGCAATTCAAAATCAGTAACACATGCCACAAAGCACACTTTTCATTTCTCACCTGGAGCTGTTATCCTTGCTGACATCTTGCAAGTCACAGTTTTAGGATGTCACAAGCCAGACATACAAATGACTGCAAGAAAAGAGAGTACATGTATATGAGTAGACAAATTTTATTTTCAGGCAGAAAGATACTCATGTAAGTACAACTATCACAGACACTGATTACCCTTTAAGCTGACTATTATAACTGTAACCAGGCCTCTATACTAACCCTGGAATGGTCTCTATAAGTGTCACCTACCATTTAATTTTGGGAGCCTCAGGGAAACTGGGACACTGTTAATGGCAAGGCCTGGAGACATGATGATAAGACATTGAATTTGTCTATAAATATAAAAAGCAAACTGTTTTAAAAACTGGCAGTAACCAATGCAAGGTATCATTTACCAAAATATGTTAAACCAATGTTTCTATAACCAGAACAAACACACAGCAGATAATTTTCTTTGTCCAAAATCAGTTTTCTTAAGTCATCTGGTGAACAGATTTTGGATGGATAAAGAGTTAAAAACAAGCAAATGGCTTTTGGATACTGTTTATGATACATGTACATCTATTCTTCAAATTTTTTCCAACCTGAGACACAACATCCCGGTTCTATTCATTACAAACCACCCATCCCTGGTTGAAAGATGTTACATGCCTCCTGGAATCAGTGACCATGATGTTGTCTTTGTACAGGCAGGGACAAGAGCTGTCAGGATCAAGACTTCATGCAGGAAGATTCTGCAATGGAGGGATGTCGACCACTACTCTAAACATATCCTTACATTCCATCAAGACATAGATACTCTGTGGTCAGCAAAGCAGGATGGAAGTGGCATCTCCCCATTGAAGTCTAATGGTGTAGCCCACAATGATCCAAGCAATAAGGTAATCATCCTCAACCAGCAGTTCACTTGGGCGTTCACCTCTGAGAATACGTCTGAGGTGCCTACCTGGGACGAAATAGCTTTCCTGACATGCACTGCTTCACAAAAAAAGCTGAAGGCATTAATAAACTCCTCTGTGACCTCAACCACACAAGGCCTCAGGTCCAGACAATGTGCCTACACACTTCATCAGAGACTATATAGATGACATCATGCCAGGTCTTACTCTCAAATAATGCATCTCTAAAACAAGGTGAAGTTCCACATGACTGAGGAAAAGCTAATGCCTCACCCGTCTTTAATCAATGAGGCAGTGGGAATCCTGCCAACTACGAGCCATTTTCACTTACTTCTGCCTACTGTCCTTGAACACTGCCATCATCCTTAGTCAGATCATGAGACACCTTGACTGTCATAACATTCTGTCTTATTGGCAACAAGGTTTCCAGAAACAACAAATAACAGATAGCCAACTCCTTCTTACACTCCAGGACCTATCTTCTGTCCTAGATGAAGGGAAACAAGTTGACGCATTCCTCTTCCACTTTAGCAAGGCATTTGATGTTGTCCTACATCAGCTAATTCTGGTCAAGGTAGACCACTACTGTACAGAGGCAACATCCTACGTTGGATTCAGAGTTTCCTTTCCAACAACCAAGAAGGCCAACATCTCCCTAGCCTTCTTCAGGAGAATTCTGTCAAGCTGGCAATAGGTCATCAACAGGCTGAGTACATCTCTCCATCGGGGTAAATGGCCCGACTGAGCTAAAATAGCCTGATATAAGTTCTTAAATAACTTTTTTTTCTACAAAAAGCGCAAGTTAATATTTTCACAAAACGTCGGTTGGCTGTGAAAAGGTGCTATCAACAGTTTTTACCAAAAATGACTTTTTTACATAATTTAAGTCATTTTTGTGTTTTTTATCTGTAAAATATTTTGTAGCACTACATTATAATTATAAATAGTATTTTGACCATGTATAGTTTTGGGTCTATCAGAAAAGTCATATTCTATTGACTGCCATAAGGTATTTTTGACTGCCAAATGGCGTTGTCAGAAAAGGAATGTGCTGATAATCCCTGACCACATTTATGGTCTGGCACTTACACTAACTGCCAAATAAGTCTACATTCATTGTTCAAACTATATCTCTATCTCTTAACAGTAGTAGCTTGTGTGAATAACATCTGTAGATTAATTTCAATTGTTTTCGGACTCCGGTTTTACTCAATGTGTTATAAGCTGGAAAGTCACTTTAATTGGCTTAGATAACATGGAAACAGGTAAGAGATAATTGTTTATTTTGTAAGATGATAATTATGATGGAACTTTGTATATTTCTTTGAAATAAATAAATGATACAACTAACTTAAGTAAAGATAGAAATATTTTTATAGGATGCTACCAGTTTTATTGCTGTTAGCCCCTTATGGCTACCGAATATATTTGTCCTTTGGTTAAGTAAATAAGTTCACAGTACACATTTCCTTATATCTAATTTCCTTTTTCATATTGTTTGATATATAAAATGTTTGAAAATTTCAGAAACATACCTACAAAATTGATTTTTTTCAGGTTTGATATGCTGTTAGGGCCTTTGGCTACCGAAATAAGTAGAGAGTATAACATGGAATGGTAAGATGAAGAAATATACATTGCATACACTTTAGATAATCTGTTGTCCGAAGACAATGACTGTTTAAATGGTATAAAATCTTAGCAAAATATTCAAGTTATATAATTGTATATTGAAAACTTGGAAAAGACTTGTCAAAGTAAAAGTAATCTACTCAATTTTAAACTAAAGGATTAGTCTATTTTGTAAATAGAAAATATTAACAGAATAATTGTCTTTGATATAATTTGTTTTATACCAAATACTATTCAGAAAAAATGTAACATACGATTATCACTTATTATTATTTCAGATTTCATACATTTGAGCAGTAGCAAGCTTAAATTTCAACTGACTCAATTTCTGATGAACAGATAGAAAAGCTAAGGAGGAAATTGACCAGAATGGCAAGGACAGTGATACAAACACAGAACCAAAATTCATTTCAAGTCTGTAATCCACTGTTATAGATTCAGAACAAAATACGGAAAGAGGGAATTCAAACATGAAAAGGAATGAGACAGTTCTCCAAAGTTGTTGAATCTCATTTTGTAAACGTAGATTTCTTAATGCGGATCTGTCATTTCGAGAATATGGTTTGTACACGGAAAATTTTCAAAAACTTGAGTGAAACTAGTATAAAACGTGTGTAGTATTTTGCAAAGATTACAACCTGTCATTTCATAAGCCTTAAGTAGAATCTTGCAAAACAGAAATTGACACATGGTTTCGACGATGATGAAGCTGTCAGCAAAGAGCATTTGCAAAGGAAAGAGTAGTAAAGAAATAAAATAAGTTAGCGACAGGACAAAGGCAAAGTAAACCAAACAGCTATATGTAGCAATGTTTCAGCTGCAAGCCATACTGCAAACCTCTTGATCAAATGTTTGATCAAATGTTTCTCATACATTGTACAAGAGAAAGCTTGATAGTGACATGTATAACCTGACCTTCTACTCTTTGACCGATACAGAAGGCACATGTTATGTTTTGAATGAGACTCCTTCACAGAGATTGGGACACGTATTATTACTAATCTGAATTCATAACCGCAATTTGTGAAAGCATGTTATTTCGTAACCTGGCTGTTGTTCTCGTCTGAATATGAACCAGTTTTAGCATCATGGTTTGCTTCTTACAGTATCACGGCATCAGTACACTGACATAACTGAACAAAAAGTCCTTGAATTAGGTTCCATATGTTTTTGTATCATTTACATATAGGTATAATAACTTCTATGACTTAAAATAATTTGCCAAAAACATGAACAAAATTTCAGTAAAGATAATTTGGATGGAAATAAAGTAAACTGATCCAAGGTTAGAGTCTTAAAAGTAGCATAAAGTCATCCAAATCAGATATGCTTTGTTTTCACTGTATCAATGTTACAAATGTTCAAATGATCGGTAGTAACTGATGTACTGCCAAAGAAATTGAAGTAAAAACTAGCAATCCCTTCTGTAAAAAAGAGTGCTGTATTGGATTTATTCAAAAGTAACATTATTCCAGAAATATGCTGGTCTTTTCAATTAGAATTTTCCGCCTAGTATGAAAATAAAAGACAAATTGATTGTAGGACCCAGACATGTAAGAAGATGAAGAAACAGACGCTGGTGAAGAATTTAAAGAGAAAATCATCTTAAGCAAGCTGATAAGAAAGAAAATGCATTAAACTGTGGTTGTATTACACAGAAATATCTACATATGCCAAAAAGATCCTTTAAATGTGTTTTTAGCTTCAACTTGTGGCGTTCTCAGGCTTAGTTTTATGTAGTCTACTGTTGTTAAGACCTTTTGGCAGTCTTATGTACTGCAAATCGTGTTCTGAAAATGGGCAGCTAAAAAGTCTCATCAACAAATATTGCCAAATATGGTCTTGTATGTAAAGATACAACTTAGATCATTCTTGTGTAAATTGAAGATGCATAGCATAGTTCACATGTGTAACATCATTCAGGTTGTAATAAACGCTGATTTTTAATGCCTGTTGGAATCTTTAATGTCCATTTCCCGAAAATTTCAAAAAGTGCTGATAGCACCTCTTGGCAGGCAACCGACCCAAATATTGAGTTCATCTATACATAGCTGATAAACATTGCTTTATGGTTCATGGTTCTGGAATTCCTGCTATGGACAAAGATGCCACCTGCCTTACTGACATCCTGAAATGCACCTTCTTTCTCTCAGTGATCCGACTGTGGAACCAAACCAACTACCAGAGCACCTAGTGCCTGCCAACATCTTTTAGGTCTTCAAGGGAGGCCTTGATGTCGTGCCATAGTTCCAGAGAACTGCTGTTTTTTTATTATTTTTGATTTGCATATTTGTTCGCCACACCACACTTTAGTATAAAAACTTTGTACAAAACACCAAAAAGAGAGATCTTGTACCAGAAGAAGAAGAAAGGGCTAAAAAAACACGTTCTTTTTTTTGTTTATCCGTAATGAGTTATGTACGAAATAGCTTAAATTTGTGCACTTGAATTCGTATAATTTCTACAACATCTAACATTTGTCATGTATTTTCTATATGTGCAATACTTCGTCCTAACCTTAAGGAATATTTGTGGTCATTCTGTCACTTGATTACCTTTTATTTTTATTCAAATGCCCGTTTCTTCATCTTGTTATGCTTGGTTAGCAACCTGGAAAATGGGAGATAACGCGCACCTGCAAAAATCTTGATCTTGAGGACGTTTTAATCAGGAGCACGTTACTCTAATTTGACCTTCACCTTTTTTGACCTGTGTATATGTTGTGAGTAAAGCCTTGATCTGTTGATGAATGTGAACAATAAAGAAAATGACGACAACAGTTGATAAAACCAAACGGATTGGAAGATGGTATTTCGGAGGAGTTGCGAGTGCCATGGCGGCATGTTGCACTCATCCCTTAGATTTGTTAAAGGTAAGGTTACCTATGATATCTGGATATCAGCTGTTCAGTTTCAGACACTGCATGTATGTTTATCAGTATTATTTGAAGATGACAGTTAAGGGGGCTTTCACAATTAACAAATTGTTAATTATGTATTCCAAAGAGAATAAATTTGGAAGCTCTGTTTTCACGTACAGACAGCGATGAGATTCCAATGCCTTGCCCTAAATTGTACCTTGAGCAGCCTGCCAGAGTGACTGGTCACATGTATCCCTATTCCTTTATCCTTCAGGTATATAGATTCACACGTCTTTAACTAAGTCTCAAGAGCGTTTAATATAAGTCCCCCCCCAATAATAATCGGGGGGGGTGTGGGGGGTATAACAAGATAGATAGATAAGTTGTAAGAACTTGTTTTGCAAACTGAAGACCAAATTTAAAATACAAGACACCATTTGTTATAGCCTAATTAATTTGGCTTTCAGTATCAGTTTGCCTTCAAAGTGGAAAAAGTGAGACGACATTTGTTAAGGGAAGGCGGTTACAGTAGTGTCTCTTTGTCTAGACCTTGATCAAGGGAACTAGCTTGACTCTCCCAGTCAGGTTCAGCTCGACAGGGAGACAAAATAGTGTTGTCTCCTTGCTCTGTTTATATTCATTTGCAAAAGGACATTAATAGGAAAACAAATTTTGTGCAGAAAAGACTATGGTGAAATTAATTTATGAAAATGTATTTTTTTCCTGATTGCAAAACAAGTTCTTACAAATAATATTAATAGCTCTTGAGACACACTCCAGATGGAATCAATTTTATAGACAGAGAGAGGCAATGTGGAATTATGTCTGCCTAAAGATACTACTGGACACTAATTGGCACTGGGCTGTGGGTAATCACCAAAAACATGAGTATACCATATTTCTTAATTTTTATAAACATCTTCAATATACTCTCAACAATCAATTTCTGATCATTGTTGAGATGTTTGGTACAGATACGTTAAAAACGTGGAGCCTATGTTACAGGATATTTTTTTTTTTAAAGAATGGTTAAAATATCAAAAGTAATAACAGTGACAGGCTCTGCTTAAGGGCCCAAATCTTTATTTGCATTAAATCAAGCTGGACAAAGTTTTGTTAATGTCGTCATTCAGTAACCTTGAGCAAACTTATGGAAATCTGCTCTTGTTTTGTAACAAGTGGAATTAACATTACTGTTTTCGGTTTATTTTGCATGTAAGAGATTTCTTGATCATCAGAAAAGTGCTTACATCAGCTCATTAACTGTTAATTTATACAGTCAGACCTGTGTTTCGGACAACCTCCGAATAAAGACCACCCTGTGAATTAACACCAGCAGGGAGATCTCAGTGTACTATTCATCTGTATAAGAAACACATGTGAAATAAAGACCACCTTCTAACAAAGACCAAAATTGTAGCTTCCCAACATAGGTCTTTGTTCACAGGTTTGACTATATTTAACCAGATTTTATCCTGATTTATTTACAACATTGATATGTGTCGCTTTTTTAAGTACAATGGTAAGAATTTGGTAAACACTACATTTTGTGAAACCTTAACTGTGAATTTTTATCTGTTACTGTATTAGGAAATTTTGCTATTTTACATCCACAAGAAAGTTTGATGCAAAACTATGGTAAATACTTATAATCTATTTCTATACGGATATATAATATAGGTCAGGAAAGGTGAAAAACCAGACTTCCTTAGATAACCAAACTTCTTCAGTCTTTGGTGTTATCTCACTTTTGTACATGCACATATTTGTCCTAATTACATACATGAAAACATTACAGCCTTTTCATTTGCTTGCCATTTTCAAGCAGCTGTTTTTAATAAGATTTAATTATTTAGTTTAATACTATTTTATTGTTCTATGTACAAGTACACGTATAACATTTGGATGGAAACAATTTAAATACAATTGACAAATGGATTGGGCCACGAGTTATAGCAACATCAGTAAAGGGCCCTCTCCAGTTTGATAAATATGAATATAATAGCAAGATGGTTGTGAAGACGATTTCTTTTAACATAGAAACTAAGTAAAGTAAGACAGAAAGGTCATTACTTTTTAGGAAGAAGAAAAAAAAATGACAAAAAGAAAGATAATTTAAAATTTAATTATAGAAAGATATATACATGTTTATTTATACCAGTTTTTGAAATGAATGTGTTGTAGTCATATCTTCTGTGAAAGATGAAATTTTTGTAGTTTTCCCTGGTTATTCCAGCATGCAGTTGACAAAATAACTGAACACAAAAATTGTCTGTTTTTTTGTTGTTGTTCACAACTAATTACAACAACAACACAGCACCAGCAACAAAAAATTATCAAATCAGTTAAAGAATTTTAGAGCAAACTTTAAATACATCGTGCCATTTCTGATTTAACCATCTGGTGACCATTTCTCTCACATGTTTTTAAGGCAGAGAGTAAACCAAGGTCCTGTAGCATAATTATACAGAGAGTAAACCAAGGTCCTGTAGCATAATTATACAGAGAGTAAACCAAGGTCCTGTAGCATAATTATACAGAGAGTAAACCAAGGTATACAGAGAGTAAACCAAGGTCCTGTAGCATAATTATACAGAGAGTAAACCAAGGTCCTGTAGCATAATTATACAGAGAGTAAACCAAGGTCCTGTAGCATAATTATACAGAGAGTAAACCAAGGTCAGGTAGCATAATTATACCACATTTGCTTCTTCAAATGTGTTGTATTCTGTAGCAAAGCTTAATGATATTCTTTTAAAATTGTATGTAATAAAACATTGTTGGCTAAGATCTCGAGTTGTCCATTTTTTTTTTCAGGTACATATGCAGACACAACAAGGGAAGATAAGCATATTTACAATGGCAAAAAGATTGTACACGTCAGATGGTGTACTAGGATTCTATAATGGTCTTTCTGCCTCAGTCACTAGACAGGTATGCCTGAATAAACTATGTAATGTTAATAAAAGTTTGTTTTTTTCATTGTTTAATCAGCATATTGCATTTCGTTCTATTTGTGTGTCTTTCTATTTGGTGCACGTCACTATATCTTAAAGAAATGCAGATATTTAGGTTGAAACTTTTATAGAAGTCCTAATGGTTAATGAACAAGATCATAGCATCAAGTCCCATCACTTTTGCATGCGTTCAATCAAAATTTATTGCACTACTGATGTCATGTCGTTTCTTATTGGCTAGGTCATTTAAATTTGCGATGTTTAAATAATGTATATATAGTCTCAAAAATTGAACCATCAGTAATGATAGCATAATTTATGAGAGAATTGTTTGAAAGAATAAGATTAACTGTTTAGTGATTTTGACATTTGCTACAGTATTTACAGCTTTTAATGGTCGAAAACAGTTTTAACAGCTCCAGCTAACACTATCACCATTAAGAATATTTGTGACCATTAAAAATCATATATTATACAGTCGCAAATGTCAAGATAACAAAACAGTTAACTCTATATTATTCCCCATTCTGGACATTGGCATGCAACATACTTTCTCCACAACTACAACTGAAAAACTTGACATGTTGAACTTGCTGAAAGGAACAGTTCCCATAATGCCTCACTTCTATTGGTAAAATTATCTCTGTATTTTATAATGTTTTGCTTGCATATTTTTGTTTTCAAAGCCAATGCATGTGTGTTTAGATGGAAAAACAAATGCTGAAGGAGAGAGCATTTTGAATTGTATTTACATGTATTAAAAATTTGATTCTGCTTATATGTCACAAATATAGCAGTCTGAATAGTTGAACATGCTGTCTAATGGTTGAACATGCTGTCTAACGGGCAGTTGTTGTGGTCTTTTTCGTTGGCATTTGAACTTCGTAACAATTTGCATGGAGATGTTTTTATGTTTCAGTTAACATATTCAATGACAAGGTTTGCCGTCTATGATATTGGTCGTAAAGCACTTACCAAAGATGGAAGATATATGCCATTTTATGAGAAGGTTTTGTTAGCGGGTACTGCGGGTGCAATGGGAGGCTTTGTTGGAACACCTCCAGATATGGTGAATGTCAGGTATAAGCCTTAATCTTACTGAAAAAATAAGTGACTATTGTGAAAGCTTCATGATCTTTGAATCTTTTACAGGACTGAGGCATGTGTGGTATCAGCGTCTTTGCCGCAGGACACACCTTGTGTTCGGGCTGGGATTAGGACCTCCTGTTGCAGAAGCAAATACCCTAACCACTGAGCTATTGAGGCCCACATCTCATTTGTTATGGGACCAACAACATAAAGTAGTTTATGAAATATATCTTATCTGCTTTTAATACTTCATAAATTCATACCAGTATGGATGAATGACAGACAGTCATATTGTACATGTATGGCTTTGAGTTTGTTAGGATTAAATGTGTGGAACAAATGTATAGATGTATGTCTTCCATTGTAAGATGCAAGATAGGATGGTTCTACCATCTATGTCTCAAGGTAGGTGGTGTCATGTGTAGTTTACTGCCTTACTTCAATTTTCACAACTCACAACACACATTGGATTATTGTGTGAAGACATAATTTTTTTGGCAAGTTTGTCTGTAAGTCATAAACCATCTATTAAACCCTTAAGGATTTTAAAATAACATGGAAGAAATCGTAATCATATTGAGACAATTTATATGACTATATGCCATACAGTTTAAAATCCAACATTCTTCTGAACGTGTTTTGAGAATAAAGGCATAGGCTATGCTAGCTGGTATATGCTATTACTTGTATGAATAGAAACTGTTGGCAGTATTTTACAGGTAAAGTTATTACATGTATAAATCATTTGTAATTTTAAATCTTAATTTGTGGATTTTGTTCTGTAGGATGCAGAATGATGTCAAGTTGCCAAAAGAGCAAAGAAGAAAGTAAGTCCATGTAATTATGGAGTTAGAACCCATGTTTTAATCAGATGTACCAGTAAATGTAATTGTTTCTTAATGTATGGTGTTACAATGTATTTCCCAGCTTCTGTGTGTGCAGCTTTGTTAGCATCTTTAATTTTTTGGAATAACGTCTGCTTATATATACATTTTTAAGAGAACAACATTCAGTTGTCATAAAAACAATTGGAAAAATCATTCTCAAATTTTGTTAGCTCACCTAGTACAAAGTGCCGGGATGAGCACACCTGGTACAAAGTGCCGGGATGAGCTATTGTGACCACTTGTCGTTCGGCCTCTTGTTGCTGTGGCAACAAATAGGAAAAACTTCTCCATAACTGCATGGCCCAAGACCTAGATATTTAGTGTGTGTCAGTGTCTAGTTGATCTCTATCAAGTTTGCACAAATTATGCCCCTGGGGTGAAAATTGTCCCCTTCCACGTTTCACTTGTTTTAAACAACATACATGTACTCAGAAAATCTTCTTGTCCAAAACTATGAGGCCCAGAGCCTAGATAGTTGTTGTGTAACATAGCCTAGTAGTCGCTTCCAATGTTGTTCAAATTAAACCCCTGGGGTTAAAATTGGCCCTGCCCAGGTGCAGGGTCATTTTTAACATATATGTATATTTCCGTATATATATAGAAACAGTAAGGCCCTGTCCTGGGGTTCACTTGTTTTATATAGACTTCTATAAAGAAATACTTTTAATGGCCCTGTTGTTGACCTTGTATAATCGCCAACGGTACGCAGGGATTAAGGCCATCTTGGCCCTCGTGTATTTACACAAGTTCTTGATGAAGATATGAATTATAGTTAGTAGATCAGTATACTATATTTATAATGAAAATACAATTTATTGGTAAAATATTGAATTGAAAGCTCAAATATAGTACAGATGCTTGTTATATCCACGTGATAATACATAAACTTGTTGCCAATCAAACCTATGTTTTAATCTGTCAGATTACACTGGTTTTGATATATTCACATAATATTGGAAATGTTTTATTGAAATGCTTGAAGTTCCAACAGTTGAGATTACCATGCTGAATTCATCATCTTATCTTCAGCTACAAGCATGCGATAGATGGATTATACAGGATATTCAAAGAGGAAGGACCTGTCAAGATGTTCAACGGAGCTACAATGGCTACGTCCCGTGCGGTTATGGTGACAATCGGACAGATTGCCTTCTATGATCAGATCAAGGGCCTGTTATTTGGAACTGCTTTCTTTAAAAAAGACAACGAAATTTTACATTTTACATCAAGTTTCTGTGCAGTAAGTGATCTCTGGTTCTGTGAAACATTTTACAACATAATTCTGTAATTTAGCGATTTGTGTGCAAACATACTTATTCATATATTTTATGTTGCTGAAAGAGTAATTCTCTTATAGTAAATCTATGTGAAATGAAACTTCACAATAAAAGCTTCAATTAAAGCATTGTGAGTATTAACCAATTTATAATATTCAGTCTCAAGTAAAGAAGTCTTAGTTTTTGTGTGACATGTATAAATTGGAATGGACTTTAAACTTCAGAGATATTTGTAATATAATGACAACTAAAACACATAGTATTACATTTTGTAGCCACTGGTATGCTAGAAAGTGTTTATGGTAATTCCATCCATCTGTACAGCAGTCTGTCCAAAATGCTGCAGTATTTTTGCAATTATTTCTTATATATACATTATTTATAGATTTTATCCAAACTTGGTCACAGGACATTGCAGTGTAGCCATCTTTTCACAGAAACCATTTAATAGCCTACACAATTCAAGTTAAAAGATTTGAAATGTCTGCTTGGATATTTCAGGTCCAACAATCTTTTTGCATTTATGCAGACTGCCTGATGTTTATATGGATGAATTCTTGAACGTGTTTATGCAGGTTATTTCAGTGATATGAAGTTCTGTTATATCTCACTGAACAATGTCTTACTTAATAAATAGTCTAACACTTTGAGTGCTTTATTGAAAATTGAGGTACAGGGAAATTTCCAAAACCGAACTTTCAAACGGAAACTGAAAACGGACGGTAAGTCCCAACCTCCATTTCTATGTAAAGACTGGAATTACATTCCAATTCGGACATATTTTAAATTTTGACTTTTCTCAGTAAAAGCTTCAAAAGACACTACAAACACTGCATAAAAATGCTCCAGCAAAATGATTGCCTTGTTTGGGCCAATTTCGTGTTTGTACGTTTTGTCACACCTGTCAACAAAGGATTAAGAATGTACTAAACTGTAATATTAGATAATGATCGAATGAGGGGGGGGGGGGGGGTTTGTTGGTGAAGGGGGGGGGGGGGTAAGGAGGGGGTGAAAATTTGAATTAAATAAAAATTGTATTTTTTGGGAAAAAAGGGGCCGAGACAACTGGGGTCGTTTAGAATTAAAGTCCCTAAGGACAAAAAGTGGGTGGTTCCAAAACCAACTTTTGATGTTTTATTTTGAAATTCTGTTGATCGAAAAATGCTTCAAGTACAAATGTTTTCCGAACAGGAGGACTTTTGTTTGAGAACAGTGTCCGTAATTCCATTTGGCGCATATGCTAAACAAGGGTTACAATCTCTTCTAGCTTTAAAACCTAAGGACTTTTCAAACGCACGAAGAACCTTTGCTCCCCTTCGCAAAGACCCTACACTTCTAAATTGGAAATTTAAAACCGACTTCTACAGGTCCCGTCATGTTTGGTTCCAAGTTCACTTGCCAAATAAAGTTATGTGCTGGATGGAATAAAGCAACCTGAGCCATACATTATTTCAATTCATATACCCGGTAAACCAAATTTGTGAAAACTGGCATAATTACTACGGAACTTTCTAAATTCTGATGTATTGTGTAATCGGGCATAAAAAGTTGCTGTTGGAATTCACTCCCCCTCATTTGTACCACAATTCAAGATATCATACATAATTGTATTACATGAACATTGTTTAATTTTAATCATCTAAAATTGGATGTACCGGTACCTGTCATAGTACATGTATATGGAGGATGTCAGACCCAGAATCTTACAAAGTAGACAATCAGTTGTATATACAAACGGTAAACAGAAAGTGTACAATTTTTTACATGATAAATGAAGTCAGCAGGATAACATAAGTTTATTATTGTTTTGACCCTGGAAATGAAATAACAGTTAGCTCAGAAATGTCTTGGTCTATCAAAGGGAGATAAGGCTTAGGAGATGCTTGTGCTGTCACAATATCCAGTGTCTTAATCACAACTGTTACATGTCATTGGTGCTCTTTACAGATAACACTTTTATTTTTATGTTTTTGCAACACTAGTTCATGCACATAAGTAAATTGGGAATGTTGGAAAGACTACTTCCTTATCCATAACTCGGCCTTTTCCTGAGTGCCTTTGTAGTATTTAAGCACTTAAATTATTGTAGAAAAGTACCAGAGGCATAATAGAAATGGTGTTTGAATGTTTCAGGGTGGGATTGCCACATTTTTGACAATGCCTTTAGATGTAATGAAAACAAGAATGATGAATGCCCCACCAGGAACATATAAGGTAAGAAAGTTTAGATAATTACTGTAAGAACATGGTGTGGGATTGCTAATGGGTAAACAAAACTTACTATAAATGTGTGTAGGAAACAAAAACTATTTCGGACAAAGAAAACTACAAAATTATATGTGACATACATTATATCACTAAAATAATGACACATTTAATTCAAGGCAAAGAACATTGTGTGCTCGCTAATTTTATGTTCGTTCTTCATCTCAGAAACGCCCTTGTTGGATTCTCATCAAACTTTCAGGAAAGCATCAGTATGAAGTCTAGTTGTGCTATGTACATTGTGTACTTACTAAATTTATGTCAGGACTGGAAGGATTCAACTGAAGGATAAGGTTGAATTATATGATTGTAAATTCCTGAATGAACTTTATCCTAAATTGTAGCTGAGAGGGTACGTACCAGTATGTTGAAACATTTTTATCCTTGTGTATTTAGTTAATTACCATTATCTGTTTCAGAATATATTAGCATGTGCTGTTGATATAGCAAAGAATGGACCTCAAGGATTTTTCAAGGTGAGTAGACTGTATGTCAGGGGCTTTTGTAGTGGTAGCTGTAAGATTACATCAGTCATCTCATCTGAGTGTATAGTGTCTAAAGGTAGTTCAGAAAAGCTGTTCAGCATGTTGTCTTTAGTCAGGTGTCTGTCCATCTATCTGTCTGTAATTTCAAAGATTTGAAATTGGGTATCTGAAGAAATCAGGAGGTCATGGTAGTGAAAAAGAAACTTTCTCTCTCAGTTTGATTCAGTCATTTATTTAAAGTAATATATTAATGTAACAGAATGAAAAGAGTGATGAGAGCTGGCCTAAAAGTAACACTCCACATTCTGACATTACAACTGAAAAAAGTCTTTATGCCAGGACGACAAATGTACATTAATTGCTTATGGCGTTATACAAGGTTGTGTCTGGAGCAACACTGCATCAAAGTTTAAAGTCATATATAATCTTTAAAATTCATGATAATTCAACTAGAAGGTAGGATTTGACCACTAGGTAGTCTTAAGAGTCGGAATTGTTTTAGAAACTACTTGCAGAAGGAATGTGATGAATGCAGAAGGCTTCAAATTTAAATAAAACATGACATAAACATGACATAAACATGACATAAACATGACATTTATTCTTATATAAGACTTTGGATCATGATCAATCAGAAATAGCAACATTACACTGGCTATCTTGTCTTAGAATTCCATGAAGGATAAATTCTCGTGGCATATAAGGATATTTTTAATTTATAGTTTTCGTTTGTATCTGTCTATGTATGGCTTGAATGGGATGTTATTTCTTGCAGGGTTTCAATGCAGCTTTTGTGAGGCTAGGCCCTCACACTGTTCTTATATTCATGTTCCTAGAACAGATTAGATTTAACTTTGGTGATGACCCCAAACCTTGAATGGAGACTGACCTTATAACTGAATGGAGAATGACACCTTAAATAGTGATTAAATCTTTATTCTCTCACCTATATTATTGTTTGTATCAAGTCCTTGTAGTTTTGAACCTACTACCTGTGTATGTTCCCTAGTATTAGAACTGTAATCTAGCTAACGGTCCAGTACCTGTATAACTGTGTAATCATACTTCCAATGTCTGTCTTTAGTGTTATATCATAATTCTTTTTTAGAATTTCTACTATTTCAAAAAAAATATAGATCTAGCAACAGTTAAAATTTCTCTGAACTTTTTGCAGGGAAATTTCATATACATGTACGGGTATCTCAAACAGGAGTAAAAATGGACCATTTTTCAATGACAGCATTTATTTGTTGCAAAAAATTGAACAAAAAATCTTCTGCACTGTGCATTACATTTCATATCTTTATTTGTGTTCTGAGTAAGAAGTATGAATGTTTCTGAAAAAATATGTAAGATATTTGCATTTATATATCTTAGAATAAAGTATTGAGTGTGCAAAACTTAACATCTTACTGCTAGAACATTGAACCCTTCCCCTTTAACTTCACATTGATAGCAGTTCCAGTCACATTTTACATGTTGAATGGATGTTATCTATGACATTTGAATGATCTAATGTAATTTTAGAATATTCAAACTTCTGATTAACTGAAAAAATACAGACCACAAAATTGTAATTCTTAGCCTACCTTATCTTTGTTCATAGCACTCTACATCAAACAGCTAGAAACCCATTTTAAATATTTCAAACACTTAAATATTTTCTTAGGAATACAATAAATTTTACCTGGGTATTTACCTTGATAGCATACTGTACACACAGTATGTTGCCGCTACTTGTTTCTTACATATTCCTGTTTACTATACAAAATAGGATTTTAAATAAATGTAGTTCAAACTTTTACCAGCATGCCTCTGGGATTTAGTTTGTAGTAGAACTGTTGACAAAGCATTGGACTTAAATAATACTGCATGACATATATGGCAATACATGTATTTACAAGTGACAATAGAAGTTTACAATGCTATGATCATATTTTCAGGGTTTCTTCGCAGCTTTTGTTCGGCTGGGTCCACACACAGTATTGACATTCATGTTTCTGGAACAGATCAGAATGCATTTTGGTGATGATCCAAAACCATCATCAAACTGATGAGGATAAAGTTTAGTGTAGCATTTCCAAGTGTTAGCATACGCAAAGTGTGTGTGTAATGTACAGTTGTAAAGTGTCTCCATCACCATGATGTGTTTATATTTATCATTTTCATTTTAAGAATCCTGACTTGTTCACACATGTCATAACCAGCAGGGTGGGAACATTTCGTTATTTGAGCTGGTACCCTGTTTACAACTTTTCTTGTGCTTTCCAAAAACATCTTATATTCAAGACATGTGTGAGCTTTAAGTATATCAAGTTTTGTCCGGGGTAAATTTTCTCCAAAGAGTGTCCATGGAAACAGCTGTACAATGGAGGAAAGTGGTTACCAAGATGTACCTATCTGTAGCCACTGAACTGTTCCAGAACTTACAAAGAAAGTCTATGTATGGATGTATAATTGTTTTTCTGTAAATATCAGTAATTTTGATACAGAATGAATGCAATATACATGAATTTCTCTTTGTGAAGACCAGTGTCTTAAAGTTTGTTGTCATTGCACATTTATTTTATCATTGTTGCAGGAAGAAACTACATGTAGATTTATTTAGATAGGTTTTAAGACACACTTTAAAGCTGCTCGCTCTCAGTTACTGTTGAAATTTTTTTTTTTAAATTTGACATGCTTATTCATAAATATAGAACTAAAGGCTACAACGGCACCGCTACACTATATGTCTATATTGAAATTCAAAAGCGTTTGCAACGCTTTTGAATTTGGTAGCGTATTTTTTTTTATTTAGAGATACATTTGTATACGTTACAGGAATTTATACTAAAGCCGTTTTATATGACCATGTGTTCTAAAATACGTATGTAACATACAGTTTCAAGAGCTTTATTTTTATATCAAAATCTGAGAGCGAGCAGCTTTTAATATCAAAATGTCCTAAAATTGTCAAATATTCCAAAAGAAATAGTGAACGTTTGCTTAAAGTATAAATGAAGTTTAGAGGATGTGGCAAAAATGCAATAGTTTGTTCTTGCCAAGTTATTTTCTCTAGTGATACATGACCATTTAATATAGAACGATTTCTTTCGTATGTTAAAAAATCACACAAAGTTTAATTTTTAAGAAGAACCCTTTCCTTGCTGTATACTGTTAGGTAGTGTTGAGAAATTAGGTGATGTAGGCAGCACAGTTTTCTGTATATGTACTTTAGATAGATGAAAAATATATGTAACCTATTGTGTTGGATTGAAAAAATATGAGTATACATCCTGTTTTGATACAGAATGAGAGGTGTTTCCACAGTAATTATATCAGTGTTAAAAAAAGTACAGTTTACTATCCGAGGGTTGATTTTATGCTTGTTTTATCAATTCAGCCATTTTGTTTTAGTGTATAGTTTTATACAACTGTGACATGTCACATTTTTCAGAATGTCTTTAGAGCAGTATTATGCTTGTTGTTTTATAACTCATTTATTGCACAGAAGAAACAACTGTTTTTAAATATGGCTTTTCCATTTTGTTAGTTTAAAATTGTTATCTCCCCCTTTACCCGTGGTAAATGAGGTGATCTGAGATTTTGTATGCACTTTGTTTGATTAATCGTTCTCTATGTCTGCATTGATTCACAGAAGGAGTGATTGTACAAGCATCTGTTCATGGAATAAGGACAGAATAGAAGCAGTGATTGTACAAGATTTATGATCATGTATATTTTATTTTGATATAATGTAAAACTGCATGCATGCCAAGTTTGTAAGAGGATTTCATTTTAAAAATCAAGAGATTATATGAAAAAATAAGGTGATTAGTTAAACAAACAACAATATTTTTTTTAAAAATCCATCAGAGTCCAGTATTTTAACCATAAGTTCCAGAGATTTGACTGATTTACTAAAATTGGCATCATAAGATAGAAGCCTCCAAGAAAGCAATGGAGACATGGCATGTATGAAAACTGTACACAACCTGAGGAAGTAAATATATGTAGCCTACAATCACAACATATGCAAAATGTTCTTAAAATCTCAGGGACAAGGAAATAAAGTGTACTGGTCATTACATACCACTGAATGTGTGAGATTGTTGTTGTTATACATGATAATAAAAGACAAATGTAAAACTTAGCAAGAAAATTGGTCTTGGATAGAAGATAGCCCCAATTAATTTTAGAGTCACTTCATGAAAAGTTGTGGCGACAGTGTCCTGCAAGTATCAAGGGATAACATTGATATTTTACAAATGTTTTTGTTTATTACGTGTTATTCACTTTATCCCGGTGATTCAGTATTCATTTTCAGTCCTTGTTGAAAACATTTATGCATAGAACATCCTACATGCTGTATTTTTGTGGTAATAGTATACGCTTATGAGCCAAATTGATGCAAGTAAAAATCATCTTTTTTTTTCAATAAATTCATAAACCACTTTATGCCCAGATTTTCAGAACATATCAGAAAGTATTCTCTTGGATATTTCACTATGTATCTGTTCTGTAAAACAGAGTGTTTACTACAGCATTTTATTTATCCAAGTAAGAAAAAACAAAGAGTATCTTGTGCAATGAGAGTGTATTACAAACAGCAGCTGGCAATATTTTTTATCTTTATGTCATGAATTTTTTAAAGCACATTGTTTAAATAAGTTCATATCCTTGACTCAGTCACTGTTGAGATCATTTCTAGGGGAGTCCGCTGGCCTGAGCCTTGTTTCCAACATGGTCTTCACACTCTGATATGAAATATGTCACTAGGCCATATCATTAAGAATCTGTACTTGATTCAGATGCAGTTTAAATTTTGTCAAGTTAACGACCCTTACTGGTTTTGATATTACACACAATAACCTTAACATTCGAGTAGTTTCAGAATTATCCCAAAACCATTTGTTTTCTCTGCAGACGTAATAG
The DNA here is from genome assembly GCA_022818135.1 of Saxidomus purpurata. Classification (NCBI taxonomy): domain Eukaryota; kingdom Metazoa; phylum Mollusca; class Bivalvia; order Venerida; family Veneridae; genus Saxidomus; species Saxidomus purpurata. The sequence goes on along the minus strand of JAFMSR010000002.1, from coordinate 14,248,752 downwards.
AATGTATGATTATATATTGCTTTTGTAACTTTTTTAATTTTATGCTTGTACTGAAGTGTTTTTGTAAGAGAAAGATAATGAATAATTTTTAGTCCTTTTATGTTTCTCACTGTGCTTGTTGTGGGTATCTAAATGTTAAGTTGATGCCATATTGTTTGAAAAGAATTTACCCAGATTTAAAATTTGCTTGGCCAAAGCCAGTGTGATCTCAATGTCACGGTTGCTGGGCTGAATAGTAAGTGAATATATGTCATATGCAAGTAGAAATGACAACGTGCTGGTACATTTAGGTTTATGTTCTTAAAATACTGGAAATGGTTTTAAAAATCTTCTGTCTGAAATTTGCATGAGAAAATTGTCAAGTTAAAAATGTATTTCATTTTAATGACAAAATTGTTTACATGATTGTTTATTGTTTTATTTTGTAAACGTCTGAAGGTAATCTGTTTATACTGAAACATGTTATTATTAAATCACTGAAATATCACTTGTATCACGGACCTAAATACCGGTACACATATGTCATGTGTATATAGGTCCGTGCTTGAATGTACATGTTTATGTTTTACTGAATGTTTTAACATGGGCAATGATGTAAAAGTGTGACATTGCATATAAGTGTGTATTCTTCTATTTTTTATACATCATTTAAAACATTTGTTGTCTCCCTTTGGTGCTGCAAATTTTATTGTATGTGAGCTTTATCAATAGTATGTTGATAGTATGTTGATAGTATGTTACTTGTTTTACTGGTTACTTACATTTCTGTCAGCTGGACTGTTGAAGTTTGACTAGTGATGATTGTTGGTATATTCAACTATACAGTAGTGGTGATTGTTGGTAACTTAGTGTTATATTGCAATATTTCCTGTCTGGTCTGTACCTGTTTAGTGCATGTTCCAATTTCAATATAACTTCATATGTTACTCATGTGATGAGGGTGTGTCAGGCACAACACCCAGTCTCCTACTCTCCAGGTCAAGGTCACCCCTAGGGCTCAAACCCTTTCACATAGTGTTATGTAACATAAAGCAATGATTCCTGTACTCTATGTAGCTGGTACAATGTACATGCATGGACTGTAGTCCCACAATTATTTCCCATACCATGTGTCACAAACAACACTCAGCCACCTACTGCCAAGGTCAAGGTCTAACTCAGGTCTTTTACCTTGGTTTTATATAGCTGTATCTATATTGCAGCGATACACATAAACAAAAATAAATGATCCGTGCCATACACATTTTCCTCGGCATTGTCATTGTATTACGTTTACCATTCCATACATGTGTACACAGTACATCCTTCTTTATAGATTGCTCAAGACCTGTAGGGAACTTGGTATTGCATTGCAATACCTCATCAACTTCTGTAAACAAAAGAACTAAGATGTGCAAGAATGAATGCTGACTGACTCAGACACATTTTAAACTACTTTGAAGACACATTTAAAGTTTTCTGTGTGGAAGAAATGTTAGACATGTGAGGTAGACAGTGCTTTAAGCGGTCCCATTTGTCATACATTTAAGTTAATCTACTGCTGATGATACTGTGTGTTCAGGGAGTCTGTACATAACCTCAAACTCTTCCATGGGTAGAAACCAACAATTCCTTTTGAGTAGAGCTCTCCTGTAAGACCCAGTCCCAGACTTATAGCATTGCCTAAATTACTATGCCCCAAATAGTAGATAGTGGGAAATAATAGTTTGTACATGTCGGTCAGTCCGTCCATTGGTAGACCATACCTTGTCACATCAGTTACTAGAGACTGATTTTGCCTAGGTTCCTCAAACTTGGTAGGCAAGTTGTCATGACCAGTAAATGTTCCAGATTTTGAGGTCAAGGTGACAGTGACCTTTGACACAAAAACCTTGTCCAATCAATAAATAGAGAATGCTTTGGCCTAGTGTCCTTATAATAAGTAGGTTGGTTGGTCATGACCCTTATTGTTTTTTAGGTCAGCAGGTCAAGGTGACAGTGACCTTTATTGCAAAAGAACTAGTTGGCTGCTACCAGTAGGGCGTACATGTTTTACAAACATCTTGTTATTATTGAAGTATACAATTTATTATGTTGTACCACTGCCAAACTTACCTGGCTGTAGATAAAAATCTGTACAGAAATATTATGTGGCTTTCCTATCACCATTTTAATACATTATACAGTATCATACATTGTACTGCCAATAAACTTATGATATCTTCCATGTAATCAGTTTCTGCTCTAAGCTCAGCTACTAAGATAGTTTTTGTGTAAATTAAAGATTTTGATTTTATGTCTTGTTTTATCGTGTTAGCAATAAAATATTTAACAAGTCTTCTTTTGTTTTATTTTTGCTTCAGTATTTGTTACTTTATAAAGCTGATATAGTACAGTGCTGTGCCAGTTTCAAACTTGTTATCAAGGTAGGTAAAGAAGTCTTAAACCTTAGACACAGCACCACATTTGGTTAAAATTTCTAGAAAGGATTGTTCTAAGGGGCAGTGGGGCTATTGAGCTGTATTTTGTCACAATGTAAGATACTCTTGTACAGTAAGTGCAAAAGATTAACATAGCAACTGTTTGAGCTTGTCTACTTTCAAAGTAAAGATGTGTCTTGTTAAATTTCCATTCTGATGTCCTAAACAAAGGGCATTTTATAGATTCCATTTATGTCATCAGATGGAGGGCTTAACAAATAGCTAGGAGGTCAATAGTATTGCTTCTGATCAGGAATTTGATAGTGGACTTTCATGAAACTTTGATATAGCTGTCCAGTGAGGCGTACAGATTAGTTTCTAGGGTCAAACAAGGAGATACGGTCCAACCTCCCTAAATGACACCTCCATAGAGCAACAACCTCAATATAATAAAAAACAATTTCTTTCCCATTCCGTCAATTATTTAAGGAATTTATCTCTCCAGAACAGCGCCTCTAAAACAAACACATTTCTGTGTTCCCAAGGGTGTTTGCTCCAGAGATGTTGAACTGAATTGTATCAACACTAGTTAATTAGTAAATGGATATCTTGAAACTTAAAATGAAGTGTACCCATGCAGTTCCTCTGACTTACATTTAATGAGGGGATGTGAAGAGATATACTAAAATATTTCTAACTAGAGCTATTACTAAATGTGATCCCCCAAAGACTGCTTTATAAACTGAGGAAGTTCGTAGTAACAGAATACCTTGCAAACAAACTAAAAAGAGAATTGTTCTTGGCAATAACTCTGTAATTTGTCAAGATAGAGTTATGGTTCTTGTACACTGCACTTCCTCCCATTGTGCTTGACCATCATATGAAGTTGTATTGAATTCCAACCAGTAGTTTTCGCATTATGCTCCGGACAAGTAAAAGTAACAAAGGGCAATAACTCTGTAATTAGTCAAGATGGAGTTATAGTTCTTTTGCAGTGCACTTCCTCTCATTGTATGAAGTTGTATTGAATTCATACCAGTAGTTTTCGAATTATGCTCCGGACAAGGAAAAGTAACAAAGGGCAATAACTCTGTAATAAGTCAAGATGGAGTTATTGTTCCTTTGCATTGCACTTCCTCTCATTGTGCTTGACCATTGTATGAAGTTGTATTGAATTCCAACCAGTAGTTTTCGAATTATGCTCCGGACAAGGAAAAGTAACAAAGGGCAATAACTCTGTAATTACTCAAGATATAGTTATGGTTCCTGTAAACTGCACTTCCTCTCAATGTGCTTGACCATTGTATGAAGTTGTATTGAATTCAAACTAGTAGTTTTTAAGTTATGCTCCGGACAATAAAAAGTAACAAAGGGCAATAACTCTGTCATTACTCAAGATAGAGTTATGGTTCTTTTGCACTGCACTTCCTCTCAATATGCTTGACCATTGTATGAAATTGTATTGAATTCCAACCAGTAGTTTTCAAGTTATGCTCTGGACAGGGAAAGTAACAAAGGGCAATAACTCTGTAATGAGTCAAGATGGAGTTATAGTTCTTGTGCACTGCACTTCCTCTCAATGTGCTTGACCATTGTATGAAGTTGTATTGAATTCCAACTAGTAGCTTTGAAGTTATACTCCGGACAAGGAAAATGCAACAGACCGCCCGACCGACCCACCAACCACCGGGTGACTCCTATATACCCCCTAAACTTCGTTTCGGGGGTATAATAATTTGTATTGCTAAAAATAAGCAATCAGGTTTGAGGATTTGCAGTTCCATAGAACAAACACTAAAGTAGTTATTAAAGATGTTTAATTCAGTCAAAATGCAAACAGTGCATGACCTTCGTCAAATGGAATGTATCCAAAGTGTTTTAACTGTTACCATAGTCACCTCACAAATTCAATCACTCACATCAACTTGACTTCCAACGAAATAACTGTGAACTTATTGATCTTCAAGTAAAATGTTTTGAGATATAATTCCTCCAAAAGGCTCATAGAACCAATGTTATCCTGTCATTCAAACATTGAAATAAATAGCTGTTCTTTGTGAAGTGTTACGATGTAACGATCTTTTGTAAAGTGACTACGGTAATGATGAATAAATAAACTATTTGAAAATATATATTTCCAATATTTACAATTTTTCTTCTGATATTATATAACAACTGTCAGTGTTAGCTGATTAAAATATAAATTTCATAACAACAACAACTTTTCCTGGACGGAATGTTCAAAAACTCATTTTCCTGGACGGATTGTTCTATAATATAGGACAAATTTGTACACCAGTACTGTTTATGTCCTTTGTTCTTTACCGATAATGTACACTAAAGAAGTAAGATCTGTTTTAATTCCAACAAAATATAGTTGCAGTTTTTTTGTTCTTACAGAAAATAGATACCCAATCTATGTACCAGTGTTATTTAAATGTATCATTTAATCTTGACCTGGACAAGATTATGGTGCCAAGGTACATACTAGTGCATTATAATGATTTACAAAGACTTACAGTTTATATATATTTCAAAGTAGTAACAGAAAAGGCACATTCTGAATTTTTTTTAAAAACTGGTCAATACTCATATGCATGTATAGTAGTCCAGACTCCAGAGTATAGTGACAGTAAAGTTCAAGGCGTCTTAATGTATGTTTGTTGTCACAACATCTATGATATGTACAATAATACTGTTTGGTACAGTCCTATAATGGGCGAGGGATTCAGGTATAAAATATACATGTAACTATTATAAATTCTTATGTTCCGTTACAGCAATTAACAGTCCATCCACCTATTAATGGGTACTAATGCTTAATAAAAGTGGAGATACATGTTCTTTGTTTCATATTGGGGCTAAACATGTTAGTATAAACAGTACTTTACACAATAACAACTGGAAATCACCTTCCATTCATCACTGCTTTGCCTAGATTATCATAGAATACATGGGAAAAACCTTTTTGTTTAGTTTAAGGTGACCAAAAGCTTTGATAGTTTTCCTAAATCTAAAAACAGGAAGGTGTCTTTAAAAATGCAGAAAATTTAATTTCTATTTAGCAATGTTCCGTCAAATTTAAGCCTGGTGCAGGTAAAATAAAAAATGATCTGTAGAATCAAATTAGAAAGATTCCTTTACAGCACATTAATGTTATTTTGTGCAAAAATGACAAAATGACCAGTGTCCTACTATTGTTAACTAATGTTGTTAATTGAAAATGAGCAAGTTTACTTGTGAATTACTTTAATACAATCTTACCCTGTAAATACTCGTTACACACAATGGGATAATTGTGCTGATGCTTTGCTTTATAATTTCAACAAGAAACCAAGGAAACCAGTATAGCCATCTCTGTACCGTCAAACCGAAGTAATTAGTACTTAGTATGCTGACTAAATTCCCTATAGTACTGAGCATGACTGAATTCTATTCAATTACTAACAAAATAATTCATACAAAATACAGAAAACTCTGTGATTGTTACATTTTGAACTGCTTCAAATGAAATGTGTCTGTATAAGGTATTACATAATGAATGAACTAAAATATCTGAATTAAAGTTACTCTTTAGATAGAATTGTTAAAATGAAATGCAAATTGGATGGATAAAGGAAAATTATTATCAAACAATGACTGGATTTAATGACAGTATATACATTTGGCAGCTGTCTTAGTCAAAGAATTCTCAAGCATTTTAAATACTAGGAAGCTAACCTGTACATTATCTTTCCAATGCACTGATCCAAATCTTACTAATACGGTCATTACTTATAAATAATGGTTGGAATTTTAGTTATAATGTCAAGTAAGCAATCTTTTTACTACTTAACTTGTACATCAAATATTGTGAAACTTGAAAACAAACTTCCTTTTTTGTTTCTGTCAGGGTCCGTAGGGACCCTGTCTATGTAAAGACAAAAGGGTCTTTATTCCCAGAAGTACATAAATCATCTTAATTTCTATTTTGATCATTATGATGTTTTACAATGTTTTGACTAATAGCAAGGCACTATAATTAGGGTCTGCAAATAAACCATGTGATAATAATGAGGTATAGTAAAAGCTAGATATAAATACAGGTATATAGTACATACACAGCACCAGCCAAGCACAAAGTGATTAGACAGTACAAAACCTTTCCATCCTGTGTCTCTTGACAACCTCATCGGATAATTTCAACCACAGACGGTCAAGACGAACTGGTTTAATTTAGCACTTTGGAATAATTGAAATAATTAATGGTTAAAATGATGAGACTAGCCATACCCCATAGCACTCTTAACCAATGAAAGTAAAGGTTAAATATAGACTTTGCAGAATGAAATGTATCAAACATTTTCATTGGCAGACTTTATCTACACTATATAATCTATAATTGCCTATAATCAGTATCATGAAACATGTACAACAGTAAAAAACAAATTAATAGTGAGCACTAACTTTAAAATTGACAACAATAAAAATGATAAGAAATAAAACAACTTGGCACAATTAGTATCACATCGGACTGCCTTACAAATACATGAACAAGAACGGTAACCCCACTAAACATATAAATGACTAAATGAGACTTTAACAAAAATAAAATTTCTATCACGTGTAAAAGAAGATCAGCAGCACTTTATACATTGTAAGACACATTGTTTAATCCTTCTCCCACTCACTCTACAAAATCTTCCTTTCAAAGAATGAATCCTTAAATTTCCGATTTTCTACTGTTTTCCACAATACAGAATTATCACATGAACAATTGTGAGTCCCTACCTCACTATGTTAAGCACATGTTGAAAGACACTGTATTTCTTTATTTGGCATTACAATAAATCCTTTTTCAAAGGGAAATCACTCTGGTCAATCTCCAGTAAATTTACCCAATATTACTAACACTTTTCTTTTTTGTAAGTTATACAGTTAAGGTGCAAATGGAACATGGAAGGTGGATGAAAATTGTTCATTTATTCCAAGCTGGTTTCGATGGTTTTATGCTTTTGAAGAAAGTTTGGATTTTTGACTTATCAATGGAAGACGAGCGCTTCTTTGATGTGGAAGCTTGTTCCACACGAACACCTTGATCACTTAAAGGCCTCCGCCCCTGGGCGACATTTTCAGCATCAGGGGTGGAGGCAGCAGTTCGACTCGGGGCACCTGACACTGTAGCAGGTGCTTTTCTGTCTTGATTGTCTTTAGCAGCTCCAGATCTCTTAAGTATTGATTGTCTTTGCTTAGTATCCCCTATGGGAGGTTTACCACTTGTTGACGGCTGGTTTTTCCAGCTCAAAATATCTTTATGTTGGCGTTCAATTTCATTTACTCGGCACTTCCAATTCAAATTTTTCATTTCATTTTCTGCTTTTTTGACTAGACTTTCCTCTTCATCATCTAATGCCACAATCTGGTAAAACAAAGAACAGTCACAGATATATCAGTGTAAACAAGAACAGTCACAGATATATCAATGCAAACAAGAACAGTCGCAGCTATATCATTATCAAGAAAAAACAGTCACAGATATATCAGTGTAAACAGAGGACATTCACAGACATATCAGTTTAAACAAAGGAACAGTTGCAGATATATCATTGTAAACAAAGGACATTCATAGATATATCAGCATGAACAAAGAATACAGATATATCAGCGTAAACAAAGAACAGTCGCAGATATATCAGTGTAAACAAAGAACAATCACAGCTATATCCGAGTAAAAAGGGACATTTACAAATATATCAGTGAATTCAAAGTACATAGAAACATCACACACTCAGTTTTTCATTCACTCAATATAGCAGAAATCTTAATTTTGCATGTATAAAAAGCTGAAACAATTTTTCCAAATTTCTGAATTATCAACTAGTAAATAATACCCTCTTGTTTCTGTGGAGGCAGGGGGTGGGGGGAGGGGGCTTCCTTTTCAATTGAGAATAACGAAATAGCAGTTTATCACATTATACACAACTTAAGATAAAAATTAATGAAACTTATTATAAAAAGTGAAATGAAATGTACTGAAGCAATATATTACCTTATCCATTCTTCTGAGCACTGCCTGCCATGTGGGAGCCATCCTTGCCATCATGCTTCGCAGCTGCACTTCAGAAAACTGTGGCCCTGTTATACTCTGGGAACTATGCAGGGAGGATGAACTACGGTTGGAATAACTTGATGAACTACGACTAGAAACGGATGGTAAACCTGGGAAACGAACACGCCTGAATGCCTGAAATACACATCATAAGTATGTCAGAGAGAACTTCTTTTAGTCATAATTATGTAAAGTTTGGTAGAGGTTCACACATCAAAGAGGAATTATTTAGTTTAAAACAACAGTGAGTTACTGTGTTCATTATGCATTACAGATGTCCACGTATAAAATATACACATAGGAACTTACTTTCAACTTGGGCTTAACAAAGAGATCTCTATAAACAACAGGAAATGAAAAAAGAAATTAGTTCTGTGACATAACAGAATGGGAAATAATGAAATCACCTATGTAATTCCGTCATGCAGATGTTGAAAAAAATCTTAACATTTTCTATTGTAGTTAATAACTAACTGAAGAATCTTGTAAACAATTTACTTACTGGTTTAGGCTTTTGTATACCAGACCAAAGTTTGAATCTTTTCAACATGAAATCTATCATCTCATAATCCTGCATCTCTAAAGTCGCCTTGTAAAACATCTGGGACTTCACCACTTTATACGTACTCGTTAATATCGAAATGACTAGAGCGATCATGATTCCATAAGCAAACGTGTAATACGAGTACACATAAAAATGACTGAATATCGGGTGATAATCCAGCATGGGCCAGAAATCGAAACTTCCACGTATCATGACTAATAGCGTGGTGATGGTGTGGCCGACTGACTCGAATCCGGAGACAAACTGGCCATACATCTGAAATAATGTTAAATTAGTTTTAAAGCAGACTACATTGTTTAACTGTATGTTGACAGTAGTAATACAGGGACTTGTCTTTTTTCTATCCACAAAACATTATATTAGCTGATGAACGGTTTTTAATTAGAAATAAATGTCAACATAAAATTTAACCAGACTTTTTTTGATAACCAATAAAGAGACATTCATGCTCATGTTATGTTATTAATTTTGCTGTATTAAACAACTTACCAAGTATCCAACCTGGGCGTACACCAGCAGCAGGATTACATAGATGAGCCCCGTACCCAGCAGGTGCCCAACAGCTTTGCTCAGTGTTTGCTCATACACATACATGAATTTGATAAACCTCAGCTGTTTCACAACCTGTAGAGTATTAGACAGAAGGATTGTAGTAAGACTTTTCAGTTTTTATCTTAATTTAATTCTTTTAATTCATACCCAATTGTGAAACAAGTTCTTACAACTTAGATTAATTGCTCTTGCAACCAATTTCAGATAAAATGAATCTTAAAGATAATGAGGCAATGTAGAAAAAAGTTGTGTCTTGCCTAAGGACACAACCGCCATGGCACTAGGGGATCAAACCAGGTACAGTTTGATCCTAAGGCGAATGTGCTACCACTGCTGCCTAAATGAAAGTACAATTACTTGTTGTTAACCAAGTATCTATAGAAGCTGTTTTCAAATTTTTTTGTAATTATATTCTTAGTGGATTTGTTTTGTTAACTTTGAGTGAAGTGCTGAAGTAATCTGGTCAGTAGAATCAAGTTATACCCTAGGAGATAATAACTTATGAACCAAAGTCACTGGACTTATACCTTGAACATCAGTAGGAACAATAACCAGGCATGTAAATATCTCATTCCTACATGAACATAAACCACTCGCTCAAAGTTCGTAAATCCAGTTTGATTGTCAAGGAATTTGTTGAATGTGTTCGTTGCCTCTACAACACAGCCAATGTACATGCCAATACTGACGAGAGCCATCAACGTGGTCAACATCTCATACCAGTTCCACAAATCCTTGAAGAACTGTTTACCACGCTCCCGAATTTGCAATGCCGAGTGAATGACGGAATATACCACCACCAGAAACAATATGCACTGTAATAAATATACATGTATTATGCATTAATGTTTTCAATTGTGCAATCCCACAAAAATATCATTAATTTGCAAGTCAGAAAAAACTACATTTTCCAGAGATGGATTTCATTTTATCAAAGAAGAATGAAATTCTATCAACTGATCTTAGTAAAAACTGAGAAACAGTTAAAGTAGCAATCTAAAGCTAGTATCCATTAAAGACAGATTAACTCACTATAAAAATGTTTTAGATACAGCAATATTTGTGTAGAATGATTTGAGGAAAGCTCTATGAAACATGGAGAGAGATTTGTAAAAGGTTCATACCTCTAATACCATTAGAGGGTCCACAGTCCTTTCCTGGAACCAGAGCAATTTCTGACTCTGTATCTCGTAGCTTGTGATCACGCCCCCTGTCAGTGGGAACTCCGCCAGAAGCGCCACTAAGGCGGTCATATCTGAACCTGCACTGTACAATGCAAATTCAAAGATGACAGCTCTTGTCTGAAGGTCAATCCAGCCCTTGTCCTTCAGATGAGAAATTATGCTGTCCGTCTCTGCTGGTGACGTACCAAGACCCTGAGGGTAACCTCCACCCCCATATGTTGCTACATGTCCTATTTTGTGTGTGCTGAAACATTTAAAATATATATGATATCTATAGCATGATGTATCACTGTCAGGTAATTTCAGGTAGTAAATAAAAAACTGTGACTTTAAAACATTAAAGCATAATAGTTTTCTTTATGCTTTACTGTGCATAAAATTAAAAGTTAGCGCAATTACTGGGATATGGAAGATCAATTTTTCACCTATTGTTTATGCATTTCATTTAGAAAAATACAATTAGCAAAAAGACTCTCACCTGCCCAGCTCCCCAGCAGAGTAATGTCTCCAAGAGAAGTTTGAGTTGCTATGGTTCCAACCTTCAGCATAGTCGCCTGTATCTTCATCGTAATCACCATCTCCGTAACATGTCCGGTCTGTGAGGGATGAGGCACCAAGGCCCGAAGCTGCATTGCGAGCTTGACAATTCACTGAAAACATGATAGCAGAGATCAGTATTTTCAATTAAATTAGGGTATGAACTTCAAAGACTCATAACTGAAGACATTAAGCAATGAAGATTATTCATCTTGTACTTCTCTCATATTACTACTAATAAATTCATGTAACATAGCATTGTATACAAACTCACTTGTTATTCCCCTGATCAGTCGCATTCTAGCTTCTCCCAGAAGCAAACCATGTTCTTCATCTTCAGTCGAGTTTTGTTTGTAGAGGGAATCAACCAGTACAGTCTCTGTCCAATCCCAGAATTCGCCAATACTGTAAACAATAACGAAGTCTGGACACTGTCAAAATCTGATAAACTACTGAAAAAGATGCCTCTTAAGCAAAGAGCTTTGAGCTTCTGTTTCATAGTAGTAACCTAGCACGCTGTGCATAGCAACCAAGATAGAGCACTAGAGCATGATCATTTAATTATACAGTCACCCAATAAGTTTCACGCTTTCTTCACAATAGAAAAAATATAAATTATTATAAACTAAACTAAATGGAAAATACAAATAAAACTATTTCAAGGCAATGTAAATATACAACACAATTTTACCAGCAGTGGTTGGTAACAAACCTGCCAACATATACCTGAACTCTGTACTTTACACATCTGTAAAACAATTGATAGGCTGTGTAACAGAAACTCTAATACACCAGAAACTATTTCATGTATAATGATAAATTTTCATTTTGCGACGTGGCTCATTTCCTGAACTAAATCATTTAGACCAGTTCTTTCAGAAAACTGGACCCACTCAGGTTTAAAGATGATCACTTCTATTATTGAACATCACTTACGTGGAAATGTTGGTAAAGTTCTTGTGGTCGTTGGTGGTTGGTGCAATAAAATCATTCTCAACATGTTTCGTCATAAGGTAGGTGTTAAAGTGGAAATGTACGTAAACTATCACCATTATCAGCCACATGTAGAACAAGTAGGCGATGAACTGTCGTATCATTACATTCATTCGATGTATTTTACGTCCTTCCTCTTGTGCTTGCAACAGGGCAAAACCAGAGATTGGTTTAAATTTCACATCCTGAAAATATAATTGATCATACTCCTAGAAGCTGCGAGTGTACATTTTTTTTAGTTTCGTCTACATATTTCTCTACAGACCTTCAATCTAAAATATTTTGATGAAAGAATTGTCATGTACAATGTATTCACTGAGTTAGGGTTCTCAAGAGTTGCCATCACCCAAGAACTCACCTATTTAAAACATTTCTGACAAGGACATTTTGTTTATAGTAACATTGTATGCAAACTCTTGAAGCACAGGCAAGGTGATGACATCACAATAACTGACAACACAGTTTTTCATCTTAGTAGTTAGTCTCCAAACACAGAAAAACATTCTCCTGCTGCAAGTTCTACTGATTTGCAAGCCATGCCTGCACTGTTACATTGAGGAAAGTTTGAATCTATTGCAAAGGAATATAAAGTACATCACAAAGAAAAGTAAGTAAAATGAATGTAATGAGAAGGGGCAATTACTTAAAACATTAGGAAAGTTGTATTTCATCCACAGCTTAAAATGTACACGTCAAAAATACCTTTATCTTTTCGTTGGAATTGTCAAATGTTGGTTCAATATCAATGAAATCATCATCTTCATCTTCCTCCACACTCTTGAACATTGCGACCACATACACAGCAATCAACAGAGCCTGCAATGTATGTCATACAAATGACTACAAGTCATATAATTGTGTACATGTCACAAAAGTGACTACATTTCACCACACAAATGACTGCCGTACATAACACACAAATGAACAAGTTGCACACATAAATACGCACACAAATAATTAAGTCACAAAAATCACTAAATATAAAACAAATTATTAAGTCACATAAATCACTAAATGTCACACAAATAATTAAGTCATATGAATCACTAAATGTCACACAAATAATTAAGTCACATAAATCACTAAATGTCACACAAATAATGAAGTCACATAAATCACTAAATGTCACACAAATAATTAAGTCACATAAATCACTAAATGTCACAAAAATAATTAAGTCACTCAAATGACTAATTAATTAAACTAATAATATAAAAGAACAGAAATATAAATTGTTAGTTTATCCTCACATTTTTGTATTTAGATCATCCAGCATTATTGTATTAAGATTAACCAGCATTATTGTAACTAGATCAACCAGTGTTATTGCTATTATCATATATATCATGAAGCCTTGGGTATGTTGTCTTTGCAGATCAAGATAAAACTGTGCACAGACATATACTGGTTTTTAGTGGCTGCTTTGCTAAAGTGTGAATCTTTCCATCAGTGAGACTGATATGCAGTAGGTCTGGACAGTTAGTGCATGTAGTCAGGACAGTTAGTGCATGTAGTCAGGACAGTTAGTGCATGTAGTCTGGACAGTTAGTGCATGTAGTCAGGACAGTTAGTGCATGTAGTCTGGACAGTTAGTACATGTAGTCAGGACAGTTAGTGCATGTAGTCAGGACAGTTAGTGCATGTAGTCTGGACAGTTAGTCATTATCAGGACAGTTAGTGCATGTAGTCTGGACAGTTAGTGCATGTAGTCAGGACAGTTAGTGCATGTAGTCTGGACAGTTAGTGCATGTAGTCAGGACAGTTTGTAGTCTACCTCTTTCTAGTTTCGAGTCAACATCTACTAAGAACTTTTAGGTAACTTCTTTTTAATTGATTTTACTGTGGTGTCTGTTGCAATATTTTAAATCATACTTAACAACTAAAAATAATAATATTCATACCTTCAACGGTTCTATCACAAGGAAGGAGAGAATAAGGGACAGAATAAGGGCTAGGACCCATTTCAGTGACTCCTCTGACCCAAAATTGAAGCAGTACAGGATCACTATGATGATGGAGAATACACTGAGGAGGAAGCATATGATGTAAGCTATATAGATACACCACGGAGGTAGTGTACATCCCTCTTTGTGCACGGGGATCCTGATGTCTCGAGATTCCATTGTCATTTCACTGTAATAGCCAGCTGAAAGTAAACAACCCAGAAAAGTGCTTTGATGTAAACACTTCAATCAATATGGCAATTGTCCATTGACAAAGAACTTTTCAGAAATAAAGCTTTACCATGCTGCAACTATGTTAGATTTTTTACAGATAAATGGTTTCTTTTTTTAAAAGACTGTTTAAAAAAATGCAATTGCTATACAACATGTTAGAATTGAGACTTACGCCTGAGTCCTGCAGTTGCACCTCCTCTGGTTGCCTGTGACCCTGATGACGCCCCACTCATTGCCGATTCACGGGACTTGGTCCATGATCTGCCATTTCTGAATTAATAAAAACATCACAATCACTACTCTGCACAAAAGAGTTACTTATATCAAAGTACAAAAAAGACAACTTCTCAACATATCACAGGGGTTAAGTCAAACAAGCTAAAGGTTATTAACTATAGACAACATTCAATATGAATGCATAGAGTATCGTTACCCATTTATCCGTGGATCTTCACGAGGGTTGAACTTTCTTGATGTACTATGACTGGTTGTTGAGCCCCGTTTCTTCATCCTCCCGCTACTCTCGGCAACACTTTCGTCATCAGATTGTAGGATGTCTTCCAAACTACCCCACTGTGACTTGTGCATTGTTGGTTTCCTTTACATAAACCAAAGACAAACTTTATTACAAAATGTACTCCTTATCTATGAAATTTAACCAGGATTGTAAACAATTGTTCTTACATAGTGGAATTCTTCCACTTAAACAGTCTTGAATGAATAATATTGTTAATTGTATGACTAAATTGCTAATTACAGGTGATTGTGCCTTTGAGTCCAGTGCAGAGCATTATATATCTGCAATCTGTTTATGATGTACACTGTTCCATATCCAAAAATTTGAATTTTCAGAGTGTAGCCCTGTAATCTATTTATGGTACTGCCCAAATTTGTAAGATGGTCAAGCCCATTTGAGAAATTCATTAGGGTAAGGGCTAAATCAAAATCAATATTAAAAAAATCTTTGTCTATCTCTGTGATTCAAATACCTCAAGGATATAGATTTCTTGCTGCTCGTAGATTTTCCAGACCGTGACTCAGTTTCTTTCAAGTCATTTTCCAACTTGTCCAACTCGTCTAGTAGTTCCCCTGCAACACCTTTCTGCACCGTCTTTGACTGTACACCATAGAGGAAAACATTTGAATGTTGAAGTTAAAAACATCTATGAGTATTTTGCTACATGTATTGACTTAAAATTCAGCTGATTTCATATTACATTATCTCTATGCATTACTGATATGCTTTTCACATAATTTAATATTACTGTATATTCATTGTTTCTCTTCTAGCTGTTTTCAGAGCAACCTCAACTTCAAAACTGTAAAAACATATGCATGTTACCTTTCTGGCAGCTCCGGGAGTAGATCCACCCGCTTTCACAGGTGGCTGTCTAACTCCGGATGAGCCAGCCATAGTCGACCCGGTGGATGGGCGTGAATCTGCACCATCATCATAAGTTGGCACTTTATCAGGCCACTTCATGATACCATCTTCATTCCACAGGGGTGACTTAGAACTAGCGCTGGTGACGGCAACTGATGGACGTTTCTGAAGGAGACTGTCATCCGTGTTCTCTCTGTGGGTTTTGGCAACATGGCGGGAGCGATGCAGACCAAGAGCTGTCGCAGGCTGCAATATCAAACATTCATCAAAGTATGTCTCAATTCTAATATTTTTCCAGATGTGAAACAGAATGTAAGCAAACCATATCTTTTTCTCTTTGGCAAGAAGATTCTTCTTAAGTAACTACATTACATGTGTATATACATGTACAGAATTCTACTGCACCTTCTTGTAGTTATGTTTTAATGAAGCAATTTAGAAATTACACTCCATTGTTATATCTTTCAGACACTAATTCATTGGTGTACTTTACTAGCAGCTTGTCAGAAAAGACAGAACTGTATAATCAACATATTGTGTGGATTTTCAACATTTGTCATGGACTATGTTTACCATATTACATTTTATCTGAGTTACAGTTTTGACTGATGATAAATAATCTGATGTCCGTATCATGTAGAACTTTAGTCCCCCCCACCCCTCAAAAAAAAGGAAAGATTTTCATACCAATACTGAGTTAACAAACTCAAAAATTCACCAGACTGGAAAATAAGCCAATTAAAAAATAAGCCACCAAATCCATGAACAACTAGAACAAGGCATATTTTATTTTGGGTATTTCAAGGTATATGCTCAGGTGAGCTAAAAACTTACAGGTACTGAATCAATAGTACTCTCTCTTTCCAGGTCATATGGTATGGCTCCTGTGTTTGAACTCTCAAATGATCCACCTTGTGAGTTCCCACACAGGTTCTCAATCTCCAGGGTTTGTGCTGTCTGAGGCTTCTGGACATGATCCAGGAAGTTTGGCTGAAAAAAAAAAATTACTGACTATTGTATAAATAGTTATTTGGTCTTGATTTCTACCAGTCCTAAAATGTGTAGACAATTTCTTGTAATTCTATTCTTTTATAACAAAATCTTGTCTCTAACGAAGTTTTCTTGATTATTTAATCATTTTTCTTGCACAGGACAATGAGCCTATAATTTGAACAACTCTATAGATCAAATTAACTTGCCTAGTGCTTTTCTTGAAAGGAAAACCAGTCTATTTTTTGGACAGTTCTATTACCTTTGATCTACTCTTCTTAAATAGGAAAACCAGTCCAACACTGACTGGTAGCACCATAATGTTGCTGACTAAAGCCAAAACCACCTCCTCCCATCCAAAACCTTCAAAGCCGAGATCTGTATTGTCCTTTTTCAAGAGACCATACCACATCGCATTCACAACCACAAATGTGAACAGAATGGTGACACAGCATGTTACGCGCTGGACACGGGTGAACCGGCTCTGGGCTGGTCGGTTGAACAGAGACAGCCACAGATGTTTGTCAGCAAGTGAGTTGAACAGTGACGTTTTCAATCTGTGTCCAAACCTACTCATTTCTTGGGTACCTATAAAATTTAAATTTCATCTTACTATATACATTGTAAATCAATACATAAACTGCATAAAAAGCGTACACAAATTTTAAGCAAATTGTTTTGTTAATTTAAAGCTCAGATAAGCCAAATGAATATAAACAGCACAACATACAAGTTAGCCTTCTGGTAAGTGTATTCTCCTTCATACAACTGTAACTACAATAACACTTTTACATTATTGTGACTTTTAAAAGCTATAATGTAATTCATCTTAAGTTATTATCTACAAGTAACTATTAAATTCAATAAAATGACTGATAAAATGCCTTACCAGCTGCTTTCAGTTCTTTCTGAATGCTTCCATTTTCCTTCTCCAGTGAGAGCCACGTATTCCCGAAAAAGTAATATTTGTTGTCTGTCTGAAGATCATTTACAATAACGTGACTAAGGTACCATGAAGGTGACAGTCCTCCATTGTCATGCCATATCTGAAGCTTTTTCAGGTCCCCAAGATTTACGTCATATGCGATGATGAATGTATCTGAACAGTTACGTTGGAATGCACCACCTTTAATTACATGTTGCCGTGCCGATCTGCCATACTCTCCAAAGAGACGAATGCCTACATGTGCAGATGTCCCTATTGTGAAGATAAGCAAATGCTAACTGTATATTATTAACTGCAAAATTATACAAAACCATTAAAACCCATTTACACAGTTTAAATCCTAACCAACAATATCTGAACTTGTTTTGAGGTTAACTTTTTTGGAGGCCAATGCAACACTGAATAAAATTCAAACATCTATGACTTGAAACATTATTCAAAACATCAAATGTACGATATTTTGAACAAAATATGGAGTCACAGAATAAAGTTAAAATGTGAAACCCACCTGCACCAGGTAGCCTGCCTGTCACTATGGTAACCTCATACTTAAAAGAGCCATCTTTGCCACAGAGGGGAATAAGCGAGATTCTTTTTAAATCCAATAAATCCATTCTCCTAAAGGCAATCACCAGGATGATGTATAACCCAATGATGACACTGCATGTTATAATGGCCACTGGATTGGAAGCTATGTCAATTTGCTGAATAAAAAAAAAGTCCTTTATTTAACTTCACAATCTCAATTCTCTTCCACAAATTTCCTACCTGAACTTTTTTACAATTCCACCCTGAATTTGCTTCTTACACTTTATCTGTAACATTTACTTCTTACACTTATGGAATTCTATTTACATCTACATTAACTGTAAATTTCTTTAACATTTTTACACTTATTGTACATTTACTCACTTCTTACATTAACTGTACTCCTACTCACTTCTAACCGTTCTTATATTCACTTCTTACGTTAACTGTACTTCTATTCACCACTTACATTGTAAGTATGTATTTATTTCAGTACCAAGGATAACACAATAAAGAGCAAGCTCTTATTTCCATTGTGGTCCTTTATTTTAGAGACAGATACAAGGGAATCCGGGTACCAGACCCTAGCTCTTTTACGAATAGACCCCTTGGTTCTTTTCTACGTGCCCAGTGTATAGCACCGATACACGCGAGACTACCTCTGGGTTTCTAACCAGTTCATCTCAGATAGGTGGGAAAAACTGAAAAGCGTTTTTGAAATATCCAGGGCTTCGGCCGAGAATCGAACGGGGGACCTCCGGATTGGTAGTCCAGAGCGTTAACCACTCGGCCACCACACCACCTTAACTGTTCTTTTATTTATTTCTTACGCTAACTGTACTTCTATTCACCACTTACAATAACTGTGCTTCTATTAACTCCTTACATTAAATATACTTCTATTCACATCTTACACTGTACTTGTACTAACTCCTTTACACTGACTGTGGTTCTATTCACTCTTTACATTAACTGTACTTCTATTCACTTCTTTCACTAAATGTACCTTATTCACTTCTTACATCAACTTAACATTTATATTGTATTTACTACCTTGGTTATAAGAAACACATTTTGCAACATGCTCTTAGTCTTTTTAACAAGTTAATTATAAATAAACCTTTTAAATCAACAAAAGTTTTATATATTTATAGCACAATGTTAAAAATGTATGACTCTCCAAAGGTTTAAGTTAGTTTCTACTTACAGTGAGGTCAGTAAAGTCTAACTGGTCTGGAGACACCAACAAACTGCCACCAAATGAGGTCATGTGATTACAGCTACACTCAATTACAGTAACAATAGACCCTGCTAGAGATGAACATCCATTATTGTCCCACTTTGACTTAGATACGTCAAAAAATTCACATTTACTATAATACGTGCCGACTTGGACTGATGCTGTTTCTGAGAGTGTCATCCGTATTTGAATCACATCGTCAACTCCAATCTCACTGCAATAAGAATATTTCTATTGATTCCAATGATAACTTTCTATTCAATAAATCATGGCCATTTCATTTGCACACATCAAAAAACCCTTTGAAACATTTGAAATATGTCTTTAGCAAGCCCTGTCTTAACTGACCATGTTTGCTGACTCCCAGCAAAAGCGAAAAAAAGCCAGTTTTGACTGTACAGTCGACTCTCGTTATCTCGATTTTTTTGGGACCGAAGAAAATAAGTCGAGATAACGAAAAATCGAGATAACCGAAGTTGGATAAAATATGCTCAATAGGGGATAGGAGGGGGTAAGGAAAATTATTGTTGATAGAAAGATGTTTGCTTCTTTCTACCATCTTATGATCTGTGTAATACACAGGTTGTGAAACGAAACTAGCTCGTAGGTTTAAATCAACTAAATGTTCAATTTATCTGATTTTTGTTGCCTTGCACCTCGGTGTTGAAAGATTGAATTCCCCCGGGTCCTTCTCCAAAACTCTCAGCGTTTGCCGATCCAGAAAACCTCCCGGGTTGGTTACCGGGCCCTTCTCTAGACTGTTTGACTGGCACTGGGACAAGTTCATGACTTCCGCCATCCGACATGACTCTTCCGTTTTTTTTTCAATATCGAGATGTTATCTGTCTAATTTTTCTCAGTTTTGATACAATTCAATACAAATTACCAATTCCGCATAATACACAGCTTACGTCGCAAACAAAAAATTAATTATTTTTGGGTCGTTAACCGAATCACTGAGTGAATAGCCGCGCGTGGTGTTTTTCGCACCTCTGACAGCAAACGACAATTGAGCAAATACAATCGCGTGCAGCTTTTCGCACCTTGTTTGGCAGGTGATAAATGTCAAATCGAGATATAGGATGTCAAAATAGAGGAAATTTCATAGTTGGGGATCAAAAATTTAGTCGAGATAACGAAAAAATCGAGATAAACAAATCGAGATATCCGTAGTTGATTTATATAGAATAAGAAGGGAAAAAATCGGGACCGAGAAAATCCAGTCGAGATATCGAAAAATTGAGATAACTGTAGTCGAGATAACGAGAGTCAACTGTATATACAGCCCCAGTGGGATCTACAATGTTTGCCTTTCAGTAGGAAAAGCAACATGGGACATCCCTAACACTGTAAGTGGTTCCATCCAAATTGATAGATAGACAAGTCCATTTAAACAAATTAGCCTGATCAGGTTCAACAGTAGTATAAATCTTACTAGTACATGTATTTAGCTGTTTTTGAAAGAAGTATCACATTTCACTGACCTTTATCCACATATAAACAAAGACTTAAATTGTTTTCTTACTTATTTACTTCTTGCTCATCATGCTCTTCAATCACTGCTTTATTGGCAGACTAGGCTAGTACGGTAGTACCCTATAGGCACACTGCCACACAGAGAATGTTTTGTCAAGTACATTTTACCATGGATAAATCATTACTGTTAATGACATGCAAGTTATGTTTTACTTACGCTGCAGGAATGAAGAATGTGAAATCCAAATGATTATGCTTCAGATAGTCCATCATTTCCTTGGTTATTGTCATTGGTCGGACATGTTGGTTACTGGCACTTGCTGTGTATGCTTCACTATTCTTGTACAAAGTGGCATTTAATTGAGCACCTGTGCTTGTGAAATTTGGGCGAATTTGCACGTGCATGGCTGCACCTGTGTTTGAATTGTTTAGAGTAACTGCCCAGGTACTTCCCGGTGTTAGTGTTTTAGATGAATAATTCATATTCTGTAAAGGATTGTAACCTGATGAATTCTGTAGTCCAGTTTCATTTATAGCATAAAGAGTTACATTTTCTGCAAAGAAGTGCATTGTCAATTTGTTTCCATCTGAAAGATCGTTCACTGACACAGTATTGCCACTGGGATCATGAAAGCTGGCTGACAAGGTTCGTGTATTAATGTCTATATTGCTGTATCCAAAGTCAAACTGATTCACCTTGTTAATATAGAGGACCTGGAACACAGATTCCTCTGTATAGCTGGAGTCCAATGACAAAGCATTGCGTGGCAAGCTAATCGTTGTTCCCAAATTACTGTTGTACTGTTCTATAGTTTGGTCTGTCGAAACATGCCATGCCCTGACTTCATAATCAGTAGAGGATTTTTCAAAGGGCTCTTCATTTGGGATTGTTGCTTTTAGTCTTATTATAATTAACTCTGTACTATAGCTTATACTCTGTTCAATTAAAGCCTGAGTCTGAGCCTCTATACTTGCGTTTGTTGCAGTCTGTATGCTGGAACTTACTTCTGGGACTAAGTCATCCATATTGCCGAATTCGGCAAGTACAGCTGAATCACTTACAACATCTGATGGTGATTTTAACGCCTGCTGAATCTTTGCATTTACGTCTATTGCAGTTGCTGAATCATAGTCCCGTGATTCAGAGCCACTTTGGATCCCTCCAGATTCCCACTGCTTTCTCATGGTATTTATTTCATTGAGAGCTTTAGTTATTGTATCCAAGGAGTTTTCCGCTGGGTAATCCTAAAAACCAGATGCAGTAAGTTAAATCTAGCACAGACTGAAAATCAGTTCTTTGAATACATGTATTATGATAATCTAGAAAAATGTTTTTGAGAAAAATATATGACCCAAAATTATAACATGCACATCTACACTTGATACTGATGCTTTCGACAAAGTTTGATAAAAAAACCAACGAGCAGTTTTGGAGATAAAAGGGGGCCAAGATTTTCTAACTACAAGCCCTTGTGAGTTTGGCCTTTGATCGCCATATCATTATATGCATAACAAAACTTCACACTGTTGTTTCCTGTTATGTCAGATAAAACTGAAGAGTGGGCAAGAATATCAGGCCCCTGTGACCTTGACCTTTATCTGTATGAGCCTAAATTATCATTTGTAATACTTAGTAGACTTCATGTTGATGCTCTCCAAAAATGCTGATGATAATCCAACATGAGATTTAGGGGATGAAGAGTGGACAAAATTTTCAATTTTTAGTCCCCTGTGACCTTAATCTTTGAATTTTAATTATAATATGCACATGTACACTTCCTACTACTGCTTCATACAAGTTTGAAGAAAATTCAACAAGGACTTTATGAGATATAGAGCAAACTTTTTTTTCAGGCCCCTGTGATCTTGACCTTTAAATATATGACCCCATATTCTAGTATGCACATATCTACTTTCCTACTACAGCTTCAAACAAGTTTGATGAAAATCCACAAACGGTTTTTGGAGGTGGACAGAGGACAAGATTTTCAGTTTCCAAGTGGACAGACATACAGACAGGCAGACAGCAAGGTGAAGAACAGCATGTCTCCCACATGATGCAACAACTTACTCTGTACTTAAATACTCCATTTTTGTAAATAACTAATATCCTTCAAACAAAGACAGGCACACAAAGATTAAACTGCATTTATTAAGTGTATTTGTAAAGCTTTTTATACTAAGTTAATAATCAAGTTTGACTGAAAGGCTTGAAATTGTCACATTATTTGACAGTACTAGTCTACCAACTACAGCAAGTACAACATACTGAAGTCTCATGAAAACAATGCACTCACCACAAGATATGCAAGAGCTGATGCCGTAAGCTGTATGTCACACACAGAAGACATTGGGAGACCACTCAGGGAATTAATAATCACATCTCTGATGGCCTTACGCTGAGCTGAAGTACCAACATTGTTCAACGACTGATCATTTAGGTAGCCAAGTGCAGACACTAAGAACTGACGAAGTACTAAAGGATCATTTTGCATCACCATTGTTGGTATAATAGATGTCATCTGATCAACTATGTAGTCTATGTTATCTGACTGACTACTCAGTAGAGTTGCAGGCGTAAATGATATTGTTCTGAAAAGAAAAAAGTAATTTTAAAGGAGTAAATACGTCACCCCCTAACAGGCATAGAAAGTTTATAAACATTTGAAAGTTGTGTTAAAAATTTTTTGGAAGGGACTAATAAAGACGTTGTTCATGTACAATTTATTTCCTTTCCTTTTCTTCTATTTTCAGCTGGACTGCATTTAAAAGGCATAAAAATTATTTTCTAGACAAATATAGTCACAAAGGGAGACAAGTCAAAAATATCTTCAGGTTGAGTCACAGTGCTCTTGTATATTGCGCTTTCACTAGTTATTCTTTTTTAAATTGTAAAATGTCCTAGAATGTCTCCAATAGACAGAAACCAGCATCTAGTAAACTTTCTTACAGGCAACAGTGTTCAGAAATGGTCTTTATGCAAGAGACTGATACATTTTTGCTGCAAGTTTTGATGTCTGCATAAGTTAGTTATTCCCTTTAAATTGTGATTCTGAACAGTATATAGCCAAAAACTTCAAACAATAGATTTCCAGATTAGGCATTGGTTATAATTCTTGATATCTATATTATACATACTTTTCATGGCCAGGATTTTCTGCTCCATAGTCATTTACAGCTGTAACTTTCACATCAACATTGCCACCACTGGTACCCGGGAATGGTATAACATATATTTCATTTTCTGCCTTTGGTCCACAATAGGCAATAATGGGCTCAAAATACACTGTAGACGACTTGATTTCCACTTTGTAGTATATTCCAGTCAACGTGTCTGGATCGACAATATTTGTGCATGTATATTTTAATTTGGTAAACAATGGGATGACACCAGTTGAAGGTGTAAATGTACAGTTTCCGGCTGATGGTTTTGTACTAGGTGACAGTGTAATTTCTGCGGATCCAATCTCGCTACCCTTTGTTGCACTTAATTTAAATGTGTATGTTTTACCAGGGTCCAGATTTGAGTGCTTAAGAACAAAATTTTGTTGGTCAGTACCAGTGCTCGTCTGTGTGTCGTCTATTGATAGTTTTGTTTTCAAAGCGGTGTCTATGACCTCCCATTTATATGTTATGCTGCCAGCACAGCCAGATTTGCACACTCCCTCAAAAGCATAGCTTCTACTGCTTGTCAACTTGTAATGTCCATATGCATTACACGTGGTACACGTTATAAATACCACAGGTGTTGTCGTTGTCTGTATGTTAATCTAGAAATAAACAAATTAGTCATTTATCCCGCATGTACCTATGTGAGCTACATGTGTAACAACTGCTGACTACTGTGTTCTTGTCCTATGACTAATTTTACCCTGACTCTAAATTGATACTTAATTTGGCAAAGTACAAGTGATTTTTTCACAGCGGTAGTCAGAAAATGTTATTACCTGAATTGTTAGACTGAATCAATTACAAATTTGGCATGCGCACATGATTTTTAAGGTAGTAGCATAAAATGTTGCTATCTGAAGTGTTAACAGTGTAGACCACCTTTAGATTGTTAACAATGCAGAGTATGATCTGACATCATACAGCATCACAAAAATGATGCTCACTGACAGCAAAGGAAGAAATATCTGACTAAAGCTTGGTGTAATTATCATGACCGGTTTCAAATACGAAATATTAATAAAAGTTAGAGAAAAAACTACCACATTTTAGCATAAAAGCAATATATTGTCTACACAGAACCTATGTGATGAGTTTGAATTGTAATTATAATGTATCACAAACTCACTATCTGCGTTATTGATCCAGATGTCCTTGAAGAAGCAGAAACAGTCACTTGTACCTCATAGCGATCACCAGATGTCAAAGTCAAACCAGTTAAGTTTGCAGACGACACACTGAGGGCATTGATCTTGGCACATACGGCAGCTGCTGATGCTGTACCCTAGTGACAGAAAAGTAAGTATTTTGAAGAAAGGAATGTTGGACTATATTTTTGTAGCTTTTAACAAGTAGAACTTGATCTTTTACTTCCATTTTATGTGTCCTACATACTAGAATTAGATGAATAAGCTGGTCAAGCCTGTGTTTGACCTAGGCAATGGCTGATAAATAATCTTTATGATAATGTAAAAGAAAGAATATTAAATAGCAAAATGAATGTATGGAGACAGTGAAAAAAGGGGTTTCCATAGCACTTGGGTTTCATATCTGGTTGTCGGCCCTGAAGTTTATCATAAACAGATTAAAAATCAAGTTTTGTCATGATTGAAAATCTATTAGATCTGTAGATTTGGGATGGGAACATAGACAACAAAATAAAAGTAACTCAACAGCTCAACTCTTCCTGCACTAGAGAGCCATACCTACAGGTTTTCATTTAATGAGGTATGAAAACAACAAAATACCTACTTACCATTGCCTGATTACAGGTCCACTTATAAGTCAAAGTTGTTCCAGTTACGTCATCAGGGTCGTAAGACTCGCTTGCATTTACAGTCAAAGTTGTACCCTCACTTGCTCCACGCGTGTGTCCACCACTCTGGACTGCCGTCAATGGTGACTCGAAGACTGTTAGGTTAATGTATCTGTACTGTTCCACGGGAGTATTCTCATACCTGTGTGAGAATACCACACAATATGTACCATAAGCAACCGTGTTACTTGACAGCTGTAGGTTTGGTGTGTTAGTTTTAGTTGAGCTTGGAAGTGGGTATTCATTTGTTAGAGGAGCAGCACAGGAACTGGCTGTATAGATTTTCCAGCTGTTCACCGAGTTGTAGTCTGTGCATCCTCCAGTTGACATATCAATAGACAAATCCACATCACTTGCTCTACGTACCTGTCGATCTGTGCTCCCTACAACTTGCAAAGTTGGTTCCCTGCAGGCCAATTCTTGTACCTCAAATGTTACATTCGCTGTGGAACTACTTACATCATTGGCCACCGTCACTTCTAAAGTGTAGTTACCTTGGGCAGCAAACTGAATGTCTAATGTTGCAGTATCACTAGCAGCATTACTTGTGGTTCTTGTAACACCATGAGAGAACTTCCATGTGACTGTAGCTGGATATATGTAGTCTCCTGTTACATTAAACGTGACTGAATAATTTACAAATTTATACGGTGAAACTGCCACATTTAGATTACTCACTCTACCTTGAGTGGTTATCCAGCAAGAGGTAGTGTCCTGACTAACATAGTTACTACCAGTAACATTCACACTGTAATTCCCCACGGCTGGATAGTTAACTGTTGTTGCAGTGCCGGACGCATTTGAAAACTGTTCACGTACCCACACAATGGACACACTAGTTCCCTTAGTGTAAGATGCCGTAAGAGTTATAATTGTGTTCATTAGAAATGTACCAATACAGTTCTGGATAGTAAATCCTGTTAAAGGATCCTGGGCAAGTATGGCAATTTCACTGTTTTGAGAACTGACCCGATTACTGGCATTAAGTTGAACAACGTATTCCACTGGACTGGTGAAGTTCTTTGAAAAAGTTTCGGTAGATACTTCCGAGGTTCCATTTACTTTCCAATCAAATTCTATGTAATCAGTGTTTGATATGTTACTTGAGAATGGAATTAAAGTATTGGTGCTTGCAGCATACTTGTTGATACTAGGGATATATATCACATCACTGCTTTGTACTTTCAAATGCGGCACTTCATTAAGTGAATAGACAGGTACAGTGGCTGTTCCACTGCTTGCATAATTTTCAATAGTGAGGGTGATATTGTACAGTGCTTGAGTGTTGAAAAGAAAACTAAAAGCCTGAGCATTTCCAGTGGCCTGCGAAGACCCTGCCAGTAGAACATCCCAGTGATATGACAGTCCAGTTCCGGCACTCGCAGTTCCATTGAAATTTAGACTGGTACCAACTTTAACTGCATTGGGATACTGCATTGTGACAGCAACTCCTACACCAGTAACTGCAACCTCAACGTTCAACATGTATGTTACACTCAAAGTATTGGATACAGGGTTGGAAACTTCTAATGCCACAGTATATTGTCCAACCTCATCTGGTGTGATGGTTATAGATGATGTTGTTGCACTAGGGAGAGACTGGCCACTTGGGGCTGCTAAATATAACCAGTTGTATGTAAGGTACTCCCCAAGAGTTGCACCACCTGTTAGCGTAATTGATGAATTAAGTGTTATATTTCCATCTGCACCAACTGGAGCAGTGATGAAAGGCCCAGAGATGGCTATGATAGCTTCAGTATACACTGTGATTAAAGCACTTCCCAAACTGTTTGTGATACTCACTTCTAAGGAATAGACAGCTTCTTGGGTAAAGTTAAATTGGAGAGTTGGGTCGGTGTTGTCTCCTGTTGAAGCCTGTAATACCCATGTACTTGTACCCGGAGTTTTCCTTTTAAGTCTGAGAAAATATTGTACAGTGTTTGGGACTATCTGTATGGAGGAAGCAGTGATAACACTTATTGTATTCAAGGGCATCTTGTGTGTACTAGTTTCACTTGTTCCAAGAAGGGAGCTCCCATTTTCAGTAACTTCAATAGATGAAGATACAATTTTTGTAACAACATAGAACATAAATGGTGTTGATGTGACATTACCAAGTGAGTTTCTCACTGTAACAGTACATGTCTTTGAACCTGTAGTGTTGTAAGTATGTTCTCCGATATCTGTTGTTGTTATTTCTTCAGTCAAACCTGTTTCAAAAATCCAAATATATTCCAAATTATCCATTCCACTAGGATTAGGAGTTGCTTTAAATTTTCCTATTTTCGATATATCCAAATCTTTAACTGTTGTATTTTGAAGATCAGTTTTCCAGTCCCAAAGATGATTACTCAAGGTGACCGCCTGTATGACAGCTTCTACATGAACCGTTACATATAAAGTTTGTGTTGATGTTACCGTACTACTGGCTGAAACTGTTATATTATGAGTTCCAATAGCTGTATAGGTATGACTATTTGTATATCCTGACCCTGTTGTGGAATCACCGAAATCCCAGGTAAACGTAATTCCGGTTCCCGATACTGTTGTTACAGAAAAGAAATAAGCTGTACCATTTCGAACATAAAACTGACCAGAACTTGTTATACATGATGAACAAGATATGGCCATTCCACTTATCTCTTCTACTACAGTCACTATCTTATTAACTGTCAATGAGTTTATTTCATTAGAAACGGTCACTGATATAAGGAATGTGCCCTCTGAAGAAAATCCCACTGGAAACACAGTGCCTGTAGTTGAACCACCAGTGGCATTTGTGGACCAATTATATGTTAAAGGATTCCCTGTTCCCACAGCAAGTGTCACATTTTTTATGATTTGTCCTGTTGAAGGAAGAGCAACAGGGGATGCTATTGAAATTGTTGGTGAAGATATTCGTTCCTGAAAACAGACGACTCGTGTAATATTTTCCTGTGCGTTCTGAGGATTGTACTTCGCAGTTACCACCACTGTAAAATTTCCAGCTGAAGGATATGCATACGTTTTTGAACAGGATGTGCCAGAGTACACAGTACCATCTCCCAAGTCCCAGTCACAGACAACTGTAGCAACACTATAGTGGATAACTGCAACAGTAAAATTCCTTCCAATTTTAGTTTCTAAACAGTTTGACACATCATTTCCATCTATTTTAAAGCCCGAGATAATGATGTCTCCAGGGTCCATTACATATGCAATGAGTGATTTTGACTGCTCACTAAGTGTGTTGCTAACAATGACAGTTACATTGTAATCATCAGCACTGGTAAATGTGTGCGAGTATGAAGGTGTAGGCTGAGTTACATCGAAAGCAGAAGGCGAAGATTTAAAACGGTATGAAAGGAAGTTTCCTTCTGTAACTGAGGCTGTAAATGTAATAGGCTGGCTCTTTTCTTTTGGTCCATTATACGTTATTCCCGTGCCTGTTACTTCTTCATAAACAGCAACGTAAACAGAACTAGTAGCACTACTAGGTCCATTTGATGCAGTCACACTAACTGTATAATTATTACCCGTGCTGTATACATGTGTTACTACCCCTGAACTGCTAGATTCTGTTGCTCCATCTCCGTAACTAAAATTGTATTGTACTGTTCCATAACTCCCTGGGCTTGATGGAACACTAGCTGTGAACTTGACTGCTGCATTACGAAAAATGTCAGAGCTATTTGAAACAAGAGATACGGAGGGTACCTGATTGTATACAGTCACTATTCCAGTTTTAGATACAGCTTCAAATGGATCTTGAACAACACCTGTTACTGTTACTACTGAAACTGAACTGAAGGTCACTGGCTGCATCCACGAAACTGGAGATGTGGTTACAGTAGAAACTGCACTTGTGATGTTTGTAGTGCGGTCACCTAGCATCCATACTGCACTGACTTCAGATCCAGTGTTACAATCACACTGCAGCTTTAGACTCATACTCAAACCAACTGCAGCTATGTACGGTGTGTCCAAAAACTGGCAGTTTGAAAAGTTTGCTACTATTTTGGCAAAAACGGTGATAGATTCTGTTTCTGTACTCAGTATATTTTCAACAGTCCCTTGAACTACAAAGGTCCCAACTGTAAGAAATGTGAAATACAAAGATGAATTTGTTGGTGAAGCTGCTGACCCACCTACTGTAAATGCATAAGTTATTCCAGTACCACTGGTGTGTGCAAGACTAAACTGTGCAGGACTGTTCACAGCCACATTATTTTGAATCAAACTCGGTGTAACCAAGCTAAGTGCGACACCAGAGATTCTCTCATCTGTTCTGTAAGTCAAGGTTTTAGCCACACTACCAAGGCTGTTGCTTACTGTTATGTAAACATTATGCGTTCCCACTGTTGAAGTGGTATGATAGAATGATGCGAATGGTTTGTTTGACCAGTACAAAGTGGAATTACAGTCATTGCCAACTGCAGCTGCCACGGCAGAAACACACGCGTTGGTAAACGATATTTTCTGAGAGGTATTGAATGAAAATACTGCCTCTAGATCTGTTCCCCTTGGGGCTGTCAAGGTGAAGTAATAATTCTGATTCAGTTCAGTGTAGGCTGTTCCAAAGGAACTAGACGATGAGCTTGCAATGCCTAATGTAGGATACACCCACGCTAGTCCATCAATGGATTCCAGAAGAGAGACTGACAGGTGTTTTGATTCTCCCTCAACAAGTGAAGCTGCTATCTGATAGCTTCCAACTGATGAGGCATATCCCAAATTTACTGGAAGGTCTAGCACTGTATCTTGGGTATAAGAAACTTGAAACTTGTAAGTGCTGTTTACACGTGAGAAGGTCAGTGGAAACGTATCCCTCATAATATACCAGTCACTCGCTGAAGTACTGTACGCTACTTGCTGTTCCATACAGGATGGGCAATCTTCAGAGGCAACTATATTGGTACTTGCAGGGAACTGTAATCCAATGATATCACCTTCCTGTATTGCTTTATCCCCTTCAGATACCTCGTAGCATTTTTGACCTGTTTCCGTTATGGTGACCATGGTTCGACTTACAAGTGTGTAGGTTGGTTTAGTTCCGTATATTCCACAACCTGTACCAGACGATGTTTCTGAGTTGCATGTACACGACTCATTCATGAATTTACAGGAGCTGCTAAGATAGCAGAACTTCTCAGAGTCTGAGCAGGTTGTGCTTGGTGCACAGCTATGAGTCCCTGTTGAGCAACTTGCAAACATGGTTGGAATACATCCTGAAAAATAACACAGCAAAACCTGAAAATTCTTTCACAGTAAATGATACAAACTGCTAACAGTCCTGTTTCATCTATCTCCTTATCCAGAGATCTTTATCACTATTAACATCTTAATTATCAGTGAAGTCCTGTCATAAAAAGAAAATTTACTAAATGGATGAATAAATTAAAGTTATATTACCCTTCAAAATGGTCACATTGGTTTAAGAATGATGCTCAAAACATAATGGATGCTTTAAAACATATATAAGAAATAAGCTTTACCAAGTTATTTCTGTTATTGACAAATATAAACATAACCAAGAGTGGATTTTTTTATTTTTGACTAGGATTGTCAGAAAAAGATTTTTACAGATTCCCTCTATATTCAATGCGAATGAAACTGTTATATAGATAGTTATTTTTTGGTTATAACTATGGCAATGTTTATTATTCTAGGAGTATAAATCACTGATTAATGTTTTATTGTATTATCACTTTAAACACAGTTCTATGGCTA
The DNA here is from genome assembly GCA_022818135.1 of Saxidomus purpurata. NCBI lineage: Eukaryota > Metazoa > Mollusca > Bivalvia > Venerida > Veneridae > Saxidomus > Saxidomus purpurata. Next base: position 14,217,000 of record JAFMSR010000002.1, on the reverse strand, counting down.
CGCATTTCTACTTGTACACACCTGCTTGAAACAAGGTACCCGAGGAACACGATGGCCGCCACACATCGAAAGCAATGTCATGGCTCCCAGACACAAGATCAATAGAGCAGAAAGTCCATGCCTGAATGTTTCCTGATCTTGAGAATGGATAACCTGCAGATAACATAGCATGGTATCTATGAAATGTGTATATAACTCTGACAAGGCCCTTTTTGAAATTTATATTCTAAACTGGTCCTTGGTACTTTTGTTTTGGATAAATTTTCTATCCCCCGAGGGCACAGAATTAAAATCAGCATTTACCCAAAGTTAATGCAGCAGGAATAAAGTCCGCAGAAATAATAGCATACCTCATTTTTACCAAAAAAAACCTAAGAATTTTGGGCCTGAAGAAATAGTTACTTAAATACATAAATACATACATTTAAATGCCTGTAAAATGTATGAGCAAACATGAGTTAACATACCTGGGAAGAGCAGTACATCAGTTGCAGTGGAAGTTAAGCCACTAGCAGGAATCTTACGAATTATATCTTGACCTGCAGGAATCCCAATATCAGCATTACCCGACACGTAGTTTGGCACTGTCACTCTCTCTGATATAAACAAACAACCATCATTATAAGAAGATAACAAAGAAATGCCAGCAAGGTAGGCTCTTATATGGAAAAAAAAATTGAGACATTATAAGGACCTTTTGTTTCTGCAATGAATATCCTTCTTGTATGTTAATTCTAAAATAAAATAAAACACTTTTCAGTATATGTCTTCATGTAGTTACTGACTCAATGACTCCATACTTTCAATTATTTACAAAAGAGCTGTTTAGTTTAATAAGTGTAACTAATTCTGCTGTACTTACGTATATTTTCCGAATATTGGCACACAAAATTTTTAATGTTTGAGCAGTCCTGGGAATTCCAAGAGCCTGTAACTGTTGAAGCAAAGCAATCTCCATCATTGGATGTTATTGTTGGCGTGTTTGTGGTGCCGTAGAGGTCAAATACTGAGTTGTCTCCCCATAGATAGACACCACTCACATAACGCAGTCCAAACCACGCATCACTGTTTAACAAAATTATGCTTCAATTAATAATCTTTTTCAAGAAACTGTTACTAAATATAAATCCTCTTTTTCTCACAGTGTTTAAAAAGATTTTGCCATAGTAGATTTTTAAAGTGGAATTATGCGCATTTTTTTCAAGTAAATACATGTATCCAGCTGAAAGAGGTGTGTGTACAAAAGGGTAGAGGAAATAATAGCTTTTAACCCAATACACCAAACTCTTCCCGCTACCAGTATGAAATAATAACTTTCCAAATATTTATTTTCTTATTTTGACTGAGAGACTCTTTTCAGAAAAAAAACAACTGCATGCAGGAGTTGTTTCCCTTCCACTGCCGAAATCTCTACCAACAACAACAACGACACAATTAACTTTCATTTTATCAGTCCGATTTTTTTATTTCTTATGCACCAACTTCAAATACTAATGCGGCATTATCATTAATTTAACACATTTCGATGTATAGTAGCCAAAAACTGCTTTTATAAAACTGTCACCAAAAATACACTATGTGCAGTGAGATGCGCATAATGTCACTTTAAGCTTATATAATTTCCAGGTTAATGAAGATCTTCCAGTATGACTCACCTTGAAACTTTTCCCTGGTAAGCAAATGACATTGTCTCAGAAAATGTAGATGCCAAATAAGACATGAGGTAATTACAATATATTTTTAATGGGTTATAAATGACATCTGTTTTCTAGCTTTTTTTATTGTAAATATCTTATAAAAGTGTCACAAAATAAGACATCAATGGCAATTTTATGGAAATAATCTAAATCTCCCTTGAAGCAGTTGCTTAAATTGTCTTTCTGCCTGACTGCAACACCGATATTTTTAACAATGCTATGTTTTGGTCAGAGGTTTACTATGCTATGTTTTGATTGTAGGTTTACCATGCTATGTTTTGGTCAGAGGTTTACCATGCTATGTTTTGGTCAGAGGTTTACTATGCTATGTTTTGATTGTAGGTTTACCATGCTATGTTTTGGTCAGAGGTTTACCATGCTATGTTTTGGTCAGAGGTTTACTATGCTATGTTTTGGTCAGAGGTTTACTATGCTATGTTTTGGTCAGAGGTTTACCATGCTATGTTTTGATTGTAGGTTTACCATGCTATGTTTTGGTTGTGAGTTTACCATGCTATGTTTTGATTGTGGGTTTACCATGCTATGTTTTGGTCAGAGCTTTACTATGCTATGTTTTGATCATAGGTTTACCATGCTATGTTTTGACCCAGGGTTTATCATGCTATGTTTTGGTTGTGAGTTTATTTTCACTGGAGCATGAAGGTCTATTGTTCAGATTGGTTCTATGGCATTTTAGATTTAAGGAATCACTTTCACTGACCTAACAGAAACTATTTCTCCTATTTAGAATTGTGAAGTAAACATTTCAGAACTATTCATGTATGTATCAATTGATCATTTTGTCAAACTGACAAACCATCTGGCTCATGTACATACCTAACACCTCCTGTAGTTAGCAAGGAGGTAACTGTTGTCTGAGTTGCTGTATCTGTTATATTGGCAAGCCAACCTCCAAAGTTGCTCCCACAATAATCATTGGCATCTGTCCAAGACTTGGTGCTGGCTGAAACACTCGCCAAAACATAACAGTATCCACTGCTCATCAGCTCCCCACCCTTTGGACAACTCACAGGCTCTGTAACAATGAATACTAATAAGCAAACACCTCTTTTCATAAATAAAAAAGAGCTGTCCCTCATGGTGAATGCCCCCAAAGTGACCAATGATGTGAACCTGGTACTAGCACAAGACACTTTTTCTGCATATGCTGAACATGTATGCCAATTCATTCTAAAATCCTTCAATGTATAACAGAGTTACAATCTGGTCATGAAAATGTGCAAATATACAGGATTCTAAAACAACTGACCTCTAAATGTGACCTTGACCTTCAAGGCAAGGACACTGGACCCACATATGACATGTCATCTCCATGTGCTCAACAACTGTGTGATGTAATTTTAAAATCCTTCCATGCATGACAGAGTTACCATGTATACAGGAGTTTTTATGACCTTTAAACTCCAAGTGAGACTTTGTGGGTCTTGCATGCAATGCATCGTCTTGATATGCTGAACATTAAAACCATGTTATTTTAAAATCCTTTCATGCAAGTCAGAGTTACAGTCCAGACACAAATGTGTGCATATATACAGGATTCTATTACCTGTAAACTCTAAACATGACCTTCACCTTCGAGGCAGGAATGTGGGTCTTGTACGCGACACATTTGTGCCAAGTTATCTTAAAATCCTTCAATGCATGAAACAGCTTTAATTTTGTCATGCACAAAAAGATTTTCATATAATATGGCAATAATGTTCAGCACATGAAGACAATGAATACAGACCCTAGGGGCAAGATTTGAACACACATGGTAGAGGGCCACTACAAGATGCCTCCCACTAAAGGTCTAAGCTCTAAGGCCTCATGGTTTTGGAGAAGATTTTCAAAGATTTTTCCATTTTTGAGCTCTTGCAGCCATTCCATAGCCATTTGAACAAATTTAAGAGAGTTCAATCATAATGCCAGGATGCTTCTTGGCCAAGTTTGATATTATATTCAATGAAGTGGTGTTTTAGAAGAAGCCATTTGAAGCAAATATGGACAGACAACAGACCACACAAAAAGTTTCATATGAGCTAAAAAGAAGAGATTATTCTAACATCAAGCAAGGTTGAGTTACGGTACTTGTACATAGCACATACTCTCAATGTCTCCTATCACAGTGCAAAGTTGCAAAATAATATCTTTCATAGTTTTGAAGTTCTGCTGCAGACGAGCTTGCGTGATTTTGAGAGACGGATGCGGTAACTATATGCACTCCCTTTAAGGAGCATAAGAATGTTTTACTTTAGCAATTATTAACCTAAAATAACTAAAACTAAAAGTTTGGTATACAACTAAAATTGAGTCCATATTACATTGAACCACAGGAAGTTGATATTTTGTCCAAAAAATAAAAATGATCAATGTATCTTGCGAAAAAAATCACCCCTCTATATATATAAGCACAAGGAATGCAATGCCTTCCGTACCCCACCCACTTCTCCCATACAAGAACATTTTTTGTAACAAACTGACAACTGGTTTTTCTGGTCTAGACAGTTAAAGTGTTTAAAATTATCACAGAATCTGTCCTTACCTTTAATTTATCGTTGTTTTAACTACTGAAAAAGCATCTCTTTCGCGAAATTTTCCAACACGTCGACTCCATGTGCTGACGTCAGAGCTTTTCTCCTCCGGAGCGAAAGTAACATATTTTTATTGAATATTATTCTTTTGAAAATTTGTTGTATTGTTTGCAGTGTTCTCTTATTATTTTTTAATGATAAAAAATGGAAATATTTTGTTATTTTATAGGTTTAGTTAATTTATACTCACTACAACAAAATAGGAAAACCAAATCAAGCGGGGTAATTCTTACAAACGGTGCTAATTGAACCGAATAGAATTGAAGTCTTTATTTGGGTTTGGACACATTTCAGAGTATTTACTTCAGTGTTTAAATTTTACTTGTACCACACGACCTGGTCAAAACAAAACTGTGTCCTTCTGAAGGCAGAAATTGTTTCTTCCTATGTCATTCTCGTTAATCGTGCTTGTACGAACTGGAACGGTACACGGAATTTACACTAGTTACCTTCGCTCCGGAGGAGAAAAGCTCTGACATCAGCACATGGAGTCGACGTGTTGAAAAATTTCGCGAAAGAGATGCTTTTTCAGTAGTTAAAACAACGATAAATTAAAGGTAAGGACAGATTCTGTGATAATTTTAAACACTTTAACTGTCTAGACCAGAAAAACCAGTTTGTCAGTTTGTTACAAAAAATGTTCTTGTATGGGAGAAGTGGGTGGGGTACGGAAGGCATTGCATTCCTTGTGTTTATATATATAGAGGGGTGATTTTTTTCGCAAGATACATTGATCATTTTTATTTTTTGGACAAAACATCAACTTCCTGTGATTGAACACAGAAGTCCCTACTTTCTATTTTGACCAGCGGTCATGATTTGAATTTTTTGTGGCCCCAACGGTGGGTAACTCCGTTTCAAATTAACAAATTTTAAACAACCTAAGTAGAGGTCCACAAGACAATGATTCTCGCCCAATATGTATGTCAATTACTTGAGGAGCAACGCATGCCACAAACATGCCATGAAAGGATGTTCTGCATTACTTACCCTTCATGCAAACATATTTAGCAGAGGAAGTACAGGAAGCACTCGTCAACTTGGAAGAACTGCCATCTAACATTACACAATCCCCGTTTGTAGAAACTGTCAAATCACTATCTGACCATGGTGCTTTAGAACCATCTATCATCTGCCATACCCCACCCACTCTCTGAGCACCAAGATAGAAAGTCTCTGTGCTTGCTGTATCAAAAGAAAAACAATAAATATGTGAGCTAAAAAGCCACTACACAATGCAGTAAACAAATTATTTAAGCTCTGAGCCTTATGTTTTAGACATGAAGATTTTTTTTTTACTATTTAAGTATATGTAAACTAAGTGATCTCCAGGGTACGTTCAAATTGACCCAAAGGAAATGATTTGAACATCCTTGGTAGGGGTCCTACTTTTTACAATGTCTATCCATTTCATTATTACTAGTGTATTTAACCAGGAATTGATATATGTTTTCAATTAGGCAAACTAGGGTAGGCAATAAAAGGTCAGCCTACTAGCGAGAAAGAAGTCAATGCAAATGAACTTTAGATATATCTTTACAGTGCTAACCAGTATAGTCTAAGATCATTCAGGCAATTCTGGGCAGTCTCATCTCCAATGTTCAGTATGCTAATAAATTTCCCAGGTACTTTATGACCACCACATGGAAAAGTGGACAAATTCATTTGACAAATTCAACAGAGTAAACGTGCTGGTCTTGTATAAGACTTACCATTTAAAACTGTTATAATTTCTGACAATTCAGCCATGAAATCTATCTTGAGGAGTGCTGCACTATTTGCAGAACAACTTGTGTTTGCTGCGCTGAAAGTTGCTGGTGTTGATTCAAGTTTGATGCAGGAATGCCTGTGCTGTGGGAAACCAGAGACACATCCCATTTCTGTAAAAAAATACAAGTAAACGCTTCAGAAACAATGTAATAATATACAAATTAATCCTTTTAGCACAAATGTAACAAGATGGACATGATGGCCCTGCAACGTTACCTGAGTGATACTGCTCTCAAGTTTAAACCTGCAAACAAAACTCTCCATATACACATGTCGTTCAAAATTCATTGCTGTAGCTTCAAAAAAAAAAAAAGGTCAAGGTCACAGTCAGCCAGTGTCTTAGCTTAAATCTACAGACAAAATTATTTTGTGTCCATTGTCTAAAATTTATTGATGTACCTTATAAAACAGAAAGTAGGTAAAATTCAGCCAATGTTAAAGTAGAAATTTGCATGCAAAACTATCCAAATAGTCCAAATTTCATTGCTGTAGCTTAAAAACAATAAAGTACCTAAACAACCAATTTAATACAAAAAATATACAAACTATACCTTCACAAATAATGTAACTACATGTATATACAAATTAACTGTTCAGAACAAAGTAATGATATACAAACTAAACCTTTCAAAATAATGTAATTGTAGTACCGAGTTTCTCACAGTCTCAAACACTTAATTTTACTTCCTGGCTTATATTAGTTGAACCCGTGTTAGTGGTGACCTCTATTCCACAGCCACCTGCTATAGGAAACCATTACTGATGTATCTAAATCTGCCCATATGGAATCAACAGCCACTCTAACAACTTAGGAAAGTGCATTTTCACCACAGTAGACTAAAAATACTTTAAAGTCCAAGCATATTTTTGAAAGTACCGATATTGTAAAATAAATATACTGATGCAATAATGATAGAACCATGTTCTATACACTCTAAAACAATGTTGACATATTCATTTCTTCTGTATTCAAGACACTTTTTCACGAAAAAGAGTTGCCAGGAAGCCTTTTTTAAAACTTTTTTGCAACATCATTGAAAAGATTACATTTTTGTAGCAATAGATTTTACATCTAGAATTTGTTTTACTTGTTTGATGCCCGAATTGTGAAGGATAAATCTGCTATAGTAACAAAAACTTACTTTTGGTTACAGCTCCGTTGTAGGTTTTTGAAAATATTATATCAATATCAATTCCCATCTTAAATGTTGCAGAAAATTTGGCTGTCAAATCACTGGAGACATCTTCGTTGCTAACACCAGTCAGGTATGTGGTCACATTTTCTGGCTGAACTTGTACCTTTATAGGAACTGCTACACTTTCAGAGACACCGAAGGCTGATGCCCATGCGCTTACATTTAACCAGAATAACCCAGAATGCGTGTATGTGTGTGTAACTGTAGCAGATGACGCATTCACTGTTGTTTCAGTCATGGAGTCACCATATCCAAACTTCAACTGATCTATGGCATTCAAGTCTGTTGTCACGGAGAACGATTGAGAGAAACCTGCTGTAGGGCGTGCAACATGTGTGACGTTGATTCCGGCTTTGCTAGCTAGCAGTGTTGAAGGTCCCAGATAAACCTTACCCGTGCATGTGGTTAACACCATAGGACAGCATGACCGGTCAGAGCTTACATGTCCACAGAGGCACTGTGTTGAACCTTCCATATGATAGTACCTCTCATCTTGTTCAAAGCAATGGCGCTTACATTCTATCTCATTGGTAACTGTATGCACAATCGCAAAGGTAACTTGCAGTGAAGACTTGTTTGTTGGGGAACATGAGTAGAAGCTACTGGGATCTGGAAACAAAACGCATAATTTCACTACAAATTTCAGGGGATACATCTATCTCTAGCTACTGCAAAATGTAGTTAGAGTTTTATGAGCACTTTTTAAAGATATTAATAATTGTGAAGCCATATCATTTACTGTAACTATCTATTATCAGGTGCTGTTAATTATAACTGTCAAGCAATGCATTTTCTGGCATGCAAGTGGACAAAACTAGGAAAACCTGTCTGAACAGTGTTCACAAAGTTGAAAATACAACATTACACAGAATGAGTTAAAGATAGATAGCTTATATATGTGACGGCTTCTAAAATACATACATTTAATTATATAGCTGAGGTCAAAACATGTAAACAGAAACAAGCTGACTTCATTCTAATTACACATTTACGTAAACAATTTATTTAAGGGTATTTTACTTCTTTACTAGATACACGTATATTCAATATAAAAGGTAGAACAAGCATAAAACCCAATGCCCCTAACTTTGCTCAGTTATTGTCTCACTCTTCTTAAATGTGTAGCTGTGTACTCTAATTTAATGACTCAGTTACTAGCGCTAACACACAACTTAAACAACCTACACCATTATGGACACAAGATGCAACAGTTACAACTAAAAATTGCCTTTTAAGATACAACAAATATAACAGCATATAAGAATGTTATAACTTACATCTCTTAAAAATTTATAATTGCAGCATGCAGTGAGTTTATATCACTAGCACTAAGTAACAAATGGTATATAACTGGGAGCTATGCAAACTAGATGCCCACGTGCAACATGTCGAACCCGCCATTTGTCAAAAGGGCTAACTCCTTACCAAGTAGAGATGGGTCAAAATACACCTAAATATTGGATGTAACATGCATGTTGTACCACAGAAAAGTGGTCTCGATTTTTCTCTACGGCCAATAATAAAAAAGTTACAATATAAGCTATTTATAGTAACAACAAAGGGAAGTAATTCTAAAAACAAGGGTAGCCAATGGTAGTGAACATTTGTACAAAGTAACATCAAAATCCCTCCATGCATTAAGAAGAAATGCTCCAGACAAAGATATTCTTGAATTTGAACTGTAACCTCTAAGTGTGACCTTGACCTTAGACCTAGGGACCTGGTTCTTGCGCAAACACTCCGTCTCATGATGGTGAACATTTGTGCCAAGTTAAATTAAAATCTCTCCATGCATGAAAAAGATATGCTCCGGACAAAGTCATTCTTGAATTTGACCTTTAACCTCCAAGTGTGACCTTGACCTTAGACCTAGGGACCTGGTTCTTGCGCATGACACTCCGTCTCATGATGGTGAACATTTGTGCCAAGTAACATCAAAATCCCTCCATGCATGAAAAAGATATGGTCCAGACAAAATTGGATGGACACATGCACGTACGCACATACACCGAACCGCCAAAAGTGACAACTATATCGAGCTCACCGCAAGCGGGCTCGACAAAAACATATGGTTAAAACTTCTTCTCTCACAATATTAATCTTAATTTTCTGGCTTCTAGTATGTATGAACTTTAAGTTTTATTATTTATGCTGAATAATCCATATAACAAACGTCCTCAGAAAAGGTTAGTTATTTTAGGTTTGAGGGATAGTGCAAGATACAGAATGCGCCTTAGTTCAACAGACATCCGTTAGTTGTTTGACATGTCTAGTGTATAGCACTGATACACAGGACCTGGGATTAAGGTCTCATCTGAAAGACCATTAGTTATGTTAGGGCAGGACGAGGGAATTGATTAGCTCAATAAAATATATTGACTTTTTATATCTTAAGGGCTTAAGTTCAGATGTTCAACAGTGCTGTGGCGGTCAAATAGAAAAAATTACAGACCACCAGACATGTGCAGTGGCTGTCAATGCAAAGAAATTACAGACCACCAGACATGTGCAGTGGCTGTCAATACAAAGAAATTACAGACCACCAGACATGTGCAGTGGCTGTCAATGCAAAGAAATTACAGACCACCAGACATGTGCAGTGGCTGTCAATACAAAGAAATTACAGACCACAAGACATGTGCAGTGGCTGTCAACACAAAGAAATTACAGACCACAAGACATGTGCATGGCTGTCAATGCAAAGAAATTACAGACCACAAGACATGTGCAGTGGCTGTCAATGCAAAAGAAATTACAGACCACAAGACATGTGCAGTGGCTGTCAATGCAAAGAAATTACAGACCACCAGACATGTGCAGTGGCTGTCAATACAAAAGAAATTACAGACCACAAGACATGTGCAGTGGCTGTCAATGCAAAAAATTACAGACCACAAGACATGTGCAGTGGCTGTCAATGCAAAAGAAATTACAGACCACCAGACATGTGCAGTGGCTGTCAATGCAAAAAAATTACAGACCACAAGACATGTGCAGTGGCTGTCAATGCAAAAGAAATTACAGACCACAAGACATGTGCAGTGGCTGTCAATGCAAAAGAAATTACAGACCACAAGACATGTGCAGTGGCTGTCAATGCAAAAGAAATACAGACCACAAGACATGTGCAGTGGCTGTCAATGCAAAAGAAATTACAGACCACAAGACATGTGCAGTGGCGGTCAATGCAAAAAAATTACAGACCACAAGACATGTGCAGTGGCTGTCAATGCAAAGAAATTACAGACCACCAGACATGTGCAGTGGCTGTCAATGCAAAGAAATTACAGACCACCAGACATGTGCAGTGGCTGTCAATGCAAAGAAATTACAGACCACAAGACATGTGCAGTGGCTGTCAATGCAAAAAAATTACAGACCACAAGACATGTGCAGTGGCTGTCAATGCAAAGAAATTACAGACCACAAGACATGTGCAGTGGCTGTCAATGCAAAGAAATTACAGACCACCAGACATGTGCAGTGGCTGTCAATGCAAAGAAATTACAGACCACCAGACATGTGCAGGGGCTGTCAATACAAAAGAAATTACAGACCACCAGACATGTGCAGTGGCTGTCAATACAAAAGAAATTACAGACCACCAGACATGTGCAGTGGCTGTCAATACAAAAGAAATTACAGACCACAAGACATGTGCAGTGGCTGTCAATACAAAAGAAATTACAGACCACCAGACATGTGCAGTGGCTGTCAATACAAAAGAAATACAGACCACAAGACATGTGCAGTGGCTGTCAATACAAAGAAATTACAGACCACCAGACATGTGCAGTGGCTGTCAATACAAAGAAATTACAGACCACAAGACATGTGCAGTGGCTGTCAATACAAAGAAATTACAGACCACAAGACATGTGCAGTGGCTGTCAATGCAAAGAAATTACAGACCACAAGACATGTGCAGTGGCTGTCAATGCAAAAGAAATTACAGACCACAAGACATGTGCAGTGGCTGTCAATACAAAGAAATTACAGACCACAAGACATGTGCAGTGGCTGTCAATGCAAAGAAATTACAGACCACAAGACATGTGCAGGGGCTGTCCATGCAAAAAAATTACAGACCACCAGACATGTGCTGTGGCGGTCAATACAAAGAAACTGCAGACCAATCTCACAATTATCCATCAACAAGCTTATTTGAAGCTTTATATCATGTTAAGTTCTGGAAGACATATTGTAGTACAACATGGAATCATTTAAATAGAAAAGGAAGTTGACTAGAAAAGCAAGTATCATTGTGACAGCTGAAGAAGTGGTTAATGCCACAAACTAAACGTTTTATCTAGACAGTCTAACATGAATAATCCATTCCTACCGCATAAAAACTTTGTTTAATACTGCAGTATAACTACTCTAGATCAATTTTTTTTTCAAAACCATGCAAAATAAATTTCTAAAAGTTTAAATGGTGGACACTTCAAAATATAAACAGACATGTGCCATCATTCTAAAGTAGAAAGTTGTCACACTATGAAAAAACAACAAATAAAAGCATGCAATTTTACTCTCTATTTTTTAGAAAAAATTCATGAGAGGGTACTAGTTTCCTTCATATTACTGGACACAAGTAGCTCTTGTTTCTTTAAAAACTCTTTTAATACTACAAGAAGAATCATGAATTACAACATATAATTGTTGATTCTGACTGCCACAATACACAGCACGCTCAAAACAACAAGTAGTATTGTCCAATCTATTACTGCTGTACCTATATCGTAACAGTTTTTCCTGTTGAAATGCAGATTAAAATAGAAAAGATGTATTACTGGAAAAGTCAAAACTTTCTAATTAAAGTACAACTTCAGCATGCACAATGAAACAAAAAGATCCTGAGTCTCTATCAGGAAGTATTGTTCCCGCTACACACACACACACACACACACACAAATACCTAGGTCTATGTCAACATCTCTTCATTTCAAATGAAATACACACATTCCATAATGAATTTTAAAAGATATTCATACAATATACTATCCACTTATGTAAGAGACACAGTAAAGCTTTGCTGAGAATCTTTGCACTGACATATTGACAGATATGTGTGGATGGAAAATGAACAACTCTGGGTAGAAATATTTAAAGCCACATGTGACAGAGTAACTGAGAAAACCTTCTGGCACATAAAGTTAGAACTGGTTAATTTTACACTACTCTCGGAGCCCTTTAATACTATGCCCTTGGAAGGATCACATGACTGATTATCTTGGTAATATGAAGGAAACCAGTAAACGTAAGATAAAAAACAGACTGAAATATGTAATAAGTACCAACTAATTACACTTTAAACAGAGTGACAAAGTAGTTATATAAATGGGGGTTGGGCGCTTTGGTCAAGGTTCATGATGCAATATCGGACCTCAAACAGCTTGGAACATACTAGTCATGCAATGCTACTCTCCAATTGCATGTACATGTATTATATTTCGCTTATTCCTATATAATACTTTGACACTTCTATTCCCGATTTCACTTATATATACTACAAACTGATTCTAGCCTAGAAAATATTCCTAGGAATATCTGCTGCATGGTGTTTATATACATAACACTCACTTATTCTATATTTCGTATAAAACCAAAATTTCAAAAACAATAAAATTTTACAGGAATCTACAAAAAGTTGCATAGTAAACAAACTAAATCTTGTCTAGCAGCAAAAGTATATGTGGTGCTACCAAATGTATCAGATGGAGTGATATAGAAAGTCAGTAACAAACAGTTAAGTTTTTAGAAGTACTGTTTTCTGTGAGGATCAGACTAGCAAAAAGGCTTGCTTGGTTGGCAAGATAAGCTCCTCTCTATTATCAGAACACTATCCGTCATTCACTCAGCTTTTAAAAAAAAAAAATTAAGCATATAAAATTTCAGCGAGGATATGAATGAAGGATCGTGCAAGAGCGCCATACTTACTACATTTAGGAGCGGGTATACCGTTCAGTTTACAGATATTTTTCAATGGGTTAGATCTAGTGTCCCTTTTGAAGCGGCCAATTTCAGCTAATGAAGACATTGATTATGAATTAATAGTTAGTTCTGATGCATTAGTCCCATTTAGCATACATTAGACCGCTTTGTAATTTATGATCTTCTAGATACAAAACAGTAAGTTTTTGAAAAACTGTGTAGAACGTCACCATAAACAACTAATTATGAGTGGTCTATAAAATCTACATGCCGTAACATGCGTGTTGTGGTTTATATTGCAGCTTCTGAGCGGTGTATGTGGTAATTAAAATACATGAAACATCATATATTTACATAAACTATGTACATTGATATTTATATTTCAAAAAAATAACAATACTTAATTGTATTTATCTACACTACAACTGATGTTACTTTTCTCTCATTTCTATGCAAAACATATGCCTGTGAAATGTGGGGTGTTTGGGTAACACTAGGGATTGTTAACACATATCACTTGTTTGATATCTTTAACCCAAAATCCAACATCAAATTAGTACATTGGTGCTAATAAAACTTCTGAATGCTAAACTCCAATACTCCCATTACCATATGTGAGATTAATTTTGCACAAAATAAAGCTATCATTTTACAAAAATTTCATTTCACCATGACTTCAAAATTACTGTGCTTTATATAAAAAAGATCAGGTGTAACTTTAACCAACATGAATATTAAAATGCCCAAGACCCAGGTTTCACCTGTAACATTGGTTGATCTTTTCTTTCTGTTAGCAGTGACCCCGATAAAGGTTTCTATAGAATATGAATGAATTTTCATAAAAAAAATTTAAATGTTCATAATATTAATTCTGTAAAATAAAATATAACAAAATCCGCACAGATACAAAATCAGAAACTAAATAAAGATAGCAAGAAAATTATGTGACATGCAAAGAATGTTTAACATGAAACTGAAACAAAGCATGCAAGGTAAACATTTTGATATTAATCGCTACACTTTCTTCTGTTGAAACACTGCATTGTTCCAAAGACTGTCAACTCAAAGCAAATAAAAAAAAAATTGAATTAAAAGATGCATTTCAAGTTCATTTTTCAAAGGAAGATGAATTCCTCACCTCGGCACTGTCCTGAATTGGTGAAGTCATAGTAACCAGACGAGCACAGGCATCGGTTGCTGCTGCATTCAGAATTACTGGGGGCACACTGGTAGGACTCATTGCAGGCAGAGTTCAGTGGAAGTTCTGAAAATATACCATACATGTTACAATTTGAATCAATTCATCATAATTGAAACGGACCAGTCGGTCAGACATTGGCCATCACCAATGACAGCTCATATAGATGCTAGAACATATTTTGATGAAACTGAAAATGTAAGACATATTTCTATTTGTTTGTTATCGTGCTTATTGGGTCCACCAACCTCGTTCAAGGTATAGACGGTACGACCCGCATATTTCTATTTACTGCAGCTAAAGCTATTTATACGACAAAATTAAATATCCAGACACTGGACCCTGTCTTTAAAGAAGCTAAAACAAACAATAAAACCAAAGTGCACTTCAATCCTGTTCTGTAAATTCTACAAATTTTCAACACAGGGGCATTAATAATCCGTGCACACTTATTTGCTATTCTAAATTTTGCGAAAAGATAACATTCTAATCATAAGTGTACATAAAATTAACAGCGAAACTTTTAAATCAACAAAATGTTGAGCTCTAAAAATAGCAAAAACTTAAATCATTATGAACATTTCCCAATTTGCATTTCAAAAAAGATTACAGTCCCAACAAAGAAAATTCACACAAACTTACTTTCCAGGCATTCTCCCTCAGCTGTTGTCATACCATTATTGTCATAATGTGTTGACTGGCACTCGCACGTGGAACTTGTGCCACATATTGAATTATCAGGTCTACACATGTTATTTAAGCTTATACATGACTCGCCCAATTCTACCTCTGAAAATACAAATATGTAACAAAATTAAAATATGTAAAGTTTAAATTTTATAAGACTGATTGTTCATGTTGAACAAACATGATTTTCATTTTAACCATTTGCATCTTACTAGACAATCAGTGTTGGTTACTTTTATTGACATTTGTTCATCAAAGATTACATTTTATACATTTACAAAGGCTTTTTGTAATCAAAGCTGTATATTCTCTTAAAATACTGAAAATTACAAACCATTTAATATGCAAATACACTCATACATACTGGTTTACCTGCCTGTACACTAACATATACTGGTGTACCTGCCTGTACACTCGTACATACTGGTTTACCTGCCCGCACATTCTTACATACTGGTTTACCTGACTGTACACTAATACATACTGGTTTACCTGCCTGTACATTCATTCATACTTATTTACCTACCTGTACACTCATACATACTGGTTTACCTGCCTGTACACTCATACATACTGGTTTACCTGCCTGTACACTAATACATACTGGTTTACCTGCCTGTACATTCATTCATACTTATTTACCTACTTGTACACTCATACATACTGGTTTACCTGTCTGTACACTCATACATACTGGTTTACCTGTCTGTACACTCATACATACTGGTTTACCTGCCTGTACATTCATACATACTGGTTTACCTGCCTGTACATTCATACATTATAATTTACCTGCCTGTACACTCATACATACTGGTTTACCTGCCTGTACACTCATACATACTGGTTTACCTGCCTGTACATTCTTACAAACTAGTTTACCTGAATGTACACTAAAACCAACTTGTTTACAGGCATGTACACACTTACATACTGATTTACCTGCCTGTGCACTGATACAAACTGATTTACCTGCATGCACATTCTTACAAACTGCTTTCCCCGCATTCACACTCTGACAGACTGCAATCCAAATACATTATTTATTCTGAAGGCACACACATTTATACTGGTCTAACTATATGTACATCTATATGTACACTCACACAAGCAGTTATCATGTCAACACAAAAATGCTGGTCATCAAAATGAACACATTTGCATACCACTTAAAATACTGACAATGTATGCTACTTTCATACATGTATACTCAAGTATACACTGGTAAATATTTACTTTTACTCTACAGTTTAAGACATGAGTTAATATCTATTAGCTGCAACTCCTGGAAAAGATACAACACCTTAAATACAACTACTGATTAAAATATCCCCCAACCAAATTGTTCACTAATTATTTCTGTCCAATAATTATAAAATTTGGGGTACTGCACAAAATGTTCTTTTAAAAAAAATTGAAGACTTCATATGAAATTTAGTACAAAAACTCACTTTCTCTAAAAAAAGGCACAGAAATTCTTTAACAAGAAAAAACATATGATCATGATTTATTTAGCTACGAGCTCTGTTCTAATTAAACTAGAGTAGGACAAGCTACAACTAACAGTAGTTTCCATTAAAGAATCTATAGTTTCCATCAATGAATATGTAGTTTCCGTTAAAAAATCTGTAGTTTCCATTAAAGAATCCATAGTTTCCATTAAAGATTCTATAGTTTCCATTAATACTGCTCCATTAACTAGCTGAAAATTTGTACACGATAAAAAATAAGCAATGATTGTTCCTCTTTATAATACAGAACAAGAAAAAAAAAATTCTACACCAAAATGGATTACATTACTCTTTCAAAAACAGAAATAAAACTTCATAAAAAAATGAGGGTATACAAGAATCTAGACAGAAACAAAGGACAGTGTTTTACTACTCCTCATACCAGTGAGAAGACATATCTCTAAAACATGCACAAAGAATGGAATAAACACAACCAATCAGCAACCAACACATAGGGTTATCATTATTACTAAAACATTAACACATCAACAAATCTTAATTCAATGTTAGGTAATGAAATGGGTCAATTATTACAGGTCATCTAATTTCCATTGTAAAAACAAACACATTGTTAATCAAGGGTTCAATTGATGGATCAACTAGCACGCAGTCACACGACTTACTAAGTCGGCAAGTACCATCACGGTACTGTGGATTATCATCATAATAGTCAGTTATACACAGACAATAAGTATCGCTAGAGGATGGACTCTTCGTGGTACATTCCACATTGTCTCCAGTACACGCAGCGTCCATGGATGGACATTGATAATCTAAGGCTACCTCTGCAAATAAGTGTGTAGTGGGAAGACTGTGAATACACATAAATCTGTGGGCAAAAAAGTTTGCCACATTTTGTTAACTTCAATTTTGTGGAAAGTTGAATTTGTGATTTTCAATTTTTTAACTGAAAAAGGTACTGTTTTACTTTCAGAATTAAATGCCTGAGTCATAAATAGTCTTCAACAGTAACAAAGTAACTATTGCAATTTTAGTATTGAAAGTACGACTTCACTTGAAAGGTCTACCCTGAAACAGAATTGTTCATGATTTTCACACCACAATAATACTGATGTTTAATACGACTAGCTCCTCTATTTAACACACATTAATGATTCTATGACCAGATGTTAAAGTGTAATTCTATGGTGGTCAGCTTAGCTAAGGAAATGAAAGTGCAAACGGTGCTAGTTGTGAAAAGTTTTTGAGTCAAACTTAAGTTAAATTTGTTCTGAACAATCTGTTCTTAATGTGGACATGTGGCAACAAAATGCATCAGTATTACATGCTTTTAAGCATTAAGTAAGTTCAATCATTCGTCTCAGGTATCTTGGTGACTCTGCGCCTTATAATTTTAAGACAAATCCTCAAGTAATTATTGTGACCGTGCGCCTAGCCATTTTAAGACATTTCTACACAGACATATTGAAGAATGGGTGCAGTTACAGTATACATCTACTACTTTATCATTAATTTCAATTGCACAATTTGTGTAATTATTAAAGATATAGCTGCAGGACTTTGGATACTTACTGTCTTCACAAAGTCCGCCATCAGTTGAGACGCCATTTGTGTCATAGAAGTCATCTGAGCAAATGCAGTTTGATACATCACATCTTGAGTTTCGCACCATACAGTTCCTTGTAGAAGTACAGGCTCCACCCAGATTCCCAGCTAAAAACAAAATCAAACACATGAATATATTTTAATCATTAGATCTTTTGGACAGTAAGTGGCAATTTTTTTTATAACTAATCATTAATTTTTCTTCCTCAAGACAAGTTGATATCAAATGATTTTAAGTCTTTGGCTTACACTTTGTATTTGGAAATAGCAAAGGGTAAATTACAATCAGTCAAGTTTTTGACATATCAACATCACCACTAAGACAATCATAGTAAAGGCTCACATAAGTCAATATACCTTGGAAAGTTCAAAAATTTAGTGTGTCAAGAGAATCCTATCATACAATAACTAACATTTGGTACTTGTCGGCTCAAAACCCTTGTGCAGTCACAGCCAGGATAACATGCTTAATAAAATTAGAAACATTTTGATAAAAGCAGAAGTACTTACAGCATGAGGCATCATTATAGTCCAGGTACACATGCTGATTAAGACTCGAGTCTGTACATGACGTAGAATCTAAATTTAGAATCTCCATGTCGGAATCATACCATGCATCATAGAGGTAGTCTCTCTGATTACAGTCACAAATGAATGAATTCCCTGATACATCACTGAAAAGTACAAATAGACCAACAGTATTATGAGAGTATTAACAAATGTACCAAGGTGAAAAGTAATAAACAGTAAGCACCCAGGTAGCTACGTCTTACAGATTTTTTAAGTGTTCATAAATTCTATAGAAATAAAATGATCTTTAAACAGTTTGAATACAGGTAAATGGACATTCTGCAATATCAAACAAAAGTGCAATAATGACTAAGTCTTTTCTTTACATAAATGGAAACTGCCTCACTGAAAAACAGATTGTTCTGACAAACTGACATCTTTTCAGCCAGTTTGGTACAGACCAACATAAGGAATATCCGTATGAAGTAATGCCACAGTCAGGTTAATAGATACAGAGGAGTTTTTAAAGGTTCATATAACCGTGATATTTTAGTGGTTCATAAAGCCGTGATATTTTAGTGGTTCATATAGCCGTGATATTTTAGCAGTTCATATAGCCGTGATATTTGACCCATCAGCCTCTCTTGAAGAATCTTGGTACAGTGTTACACAAGAATCATTCCTGAAGGAAACTAAGCAGACAGACATTGAAAACTATCACTACCAAAATCAGCTATGCTTTTGATAAACCAAAATGGCAACAGCTTCAGTAAATGGTCACCTAAGGAACATTTATGAGAAATTACTATGAAATACAGCTTGTTTCTCTTGTATAAGTATTAGTAGAACAAATGACTTCATGGACGGGCGATTTAAACAAAGTTGGTAAAGTCAATGCTACACACATGAGTGTCTATGCCTTGGGCCTTTGAGGGTTGGGCAAAATGCTTTTTGAAAGTTTTTTCCAGAGTTCTGCATAGACTTGTTTTGGGGGGAGAGCCATCAAAGGAGCATCCTTGCCATGTTTCATCTACTTTCATTAAGTGGAATTTGAGATTTTGTCTGAAGAAGACTGCATATGATGAACATAAGATGACAGATTCTTGGCTGTCACAATGTCTCATCCTGAGCATATATTGTATATGTATATCCTCGTGTGAGCTAAACTAAAGTCTTTCTTTGACAATAGATCTATTTACCTTTCTGTGACAATAGCACTATTTTCCTTTCTGACACAAACATACTATTCACTTTTCTGAGACAAGAGATATATTTACCTTTCTAGGACAATAGCACCATTTTGTGACAACAATTTTGGGTGATATTTATTTTTGTGAGTCCTTGTAGCCTTTCTTTCTGTGACAAAGATTTTTACCTTTGGGCATGCTTCCTGGACAACAGTTCCTTGGGGCACTTCTTCGTGACAACAGTCTCTTTCTAGCGCCCCTGTGAAACACTATTGTGACCGACTTGGGGCCTCTTTCTAGACAAGCCTTCTGGGACAAGCACTATTTATCTTTCTGAGACAAAAGATTTATTTACCTTTCTGGGACAAGCACTATTTATCTTTCTGAGACAATAGATTTATTTACCTTTCTGGGACAAAAGCACTATTTTTCTTGCATACCAGATGGGGATATCTGCAGTTTTTACCAGTGCTGGAAAATCTCATCTTACACCCCCCCGTGTAAGACGACTTACGTGCTTACTTGTGACGTAACGTTA
The DNA here is from genome assembly GCA_022818135.1 of Saxidomus purpurata. NCBI lineage: Eukaryota > Metazoa > Mollusca > Bivalvia > Venerida > Veneridae > Saxidomus > Saxidomus purpurata. Next base: position 14,196,612 of record JAFMSR010000002.1, on the reverse strand, counting down.
TAAACAATGTGACGTCACGTTATAAAAAATGTGACGTCACTTTCCCATACATAACATCTAAAGAATGTTTGTTTTTATATCAAAATGCATCATTTCGGTAAGTTTGTTTTTAAATATCTATTTCAAAGTGCAAGACTGTATGCAAGAAAAAGTTTCTTCCATGAGATACTTGGTTCAGATGGAAATATCCGTCACTTCGGGAAACTGTTTCGCGGGAACTCGGCAGAGCCTCGTTCCCGCCAAAACAGTTACCCTCAGTGACGGATATTTCCATCTGAACCTCGTGCTCATATAAGAAACTAATAATCTTTCTGAGACAATAGATTTATTTACCTTTCTGGAATAAAGTATTGTTTACTTTTCTGGGACAATAGATTTATATACCTTTCTGGAATAAAGTACTATTTACTTTTCTGGAACAATTGATCTATTTACCTTTCTGGGAAAATAGTACTTTATACCTTTCTGAGACAACAGACCTTTTTACCTATTTGGGACAACAGCATTATTTATCTTTTTGAGACAATAAATCTATGTACCTTTCTGAACTAATAGAACTTTTTTTACCTTTGTGAGACAAAAGAAATGTCTATCTACAGCTGGAACAATTTCCAATGAAATTTTTCTCAAATTGTTCAACTAGTGAATTTATTGTGAGTACTAAACTTACACTTTTAGAGTAGTCTGGTACTGCCATAAGTCTGTTGGGATTGTTGACAATTGATTGGCACTTAAATATCTGAAGAGAAAATATGAGACATGTTTTAAGTAGAAAAACCAACTTATTGCTTAAAATGAGACAAGACAGAAAGGAAAACATCTTTTAAAATGTAAATATAAGGTTTACCAGTTGAAATTTGCAGAAATTTTACATTTGCTTTATTCAGTTTCCTCAAAGTAATTATATAGGAGAAAAATAGGGTAAAGTTGATAACTAAAATATATTTCTAAAACTTTCACTTCTAATGTAATTGATAGGACATGATATAATAACAACAGGGCCAAAATGGCCCTTTACCGCTCACATGGTTACCATTGGCTATAATATATGGTCTACAATAGCAGAAAGGGTTGAGATTCACCCGGAGATACAAATTTAAACAATCTTCATACAGGTCCACTACATAATGCTATATTCAAAATATCTAAGCTCTGGGACAAGAAGATCTTTTAAGTTTTCCATATAGAAATCTATGTCAAATCAAGTGACCCCCCCCCCCCAGAAGGGGTCAATTCTGACCCAGGGGTCATGATTTGAACAATCTTGGTAGAGGTCTACTAGACAATGCTACATGCTTAATATCTAAGCTCTAGTCATTGAGGTTTCATAGAAGAAGAATTTTAAGTTCTTCCTGTATAAGCCTATGTGAAATCAAGTGACTCCCAGGGTGGGGTAAAGTTTGACCCCAGTGTCATGATCTGTGCAACACTGGTAGAGGTCTACTAGACAATGCTACATGTCAAATATTTAAGCTCTTGGCCTTCCTGTTTTTGGGAAGAAGATTTTAAAACTTTTTCCTTTCTGTTGCCATGGCAACCAGAGTTCTTCATGGAATGGGATTATTTGAACAACTATGATAGAGCTTCATGCAAGGAACATCTCTGCCAAGTTTCATCAATATTGGCCAAGTGGTTTCAGATAAGATGTTGTTTGAAGGAAAATGTGAATGTACAACATACGCTGCAGGACAGACACCAGAAAGTGAGCCATCCTGATAGTTCACCCTGTCACTTTGTGCCAGGTGAGCTAATGAAAAATGCATCACTTAACTTTACATTTTACTGAAGTGCACTGAAATTTTCAGTACATCATGTTTATCATATTTATTTCATTTCACCAAAAAGGGTTTTTCTTCTTTAGCTCAAGTCTGACCATAAGTGACATTTTCAGAAAGAAAAGTGCGATGACAATTATTTTATTTTTTAGTCCAAGTATGACCTTCTTTGTATATGTAATCTCTGATCCCGAGAATTTTGTGTAATATGGTCAAAAGTCTTTAATATTTCATAGTAGTTTTGTCTGCATTACATTTAATCCTTGACATGATGTTATTCAACCCTTGACATGATGCTATTAAACCCTTGACATGATGCTATTTAACCCTTGACATGATGCAATTTAACCCATGACATGCTGTTATTTAACCCTTGACATGCTGTTATTTAACCTTTGACATGCTGTTATTTAACCCTTGACATTCTGTTATTCAACCCTTGACATGATGTTATTTAACCCTTGACATGCTGTTATTTAACCCATTACATGATGTTATTTAACCCTTGACATGATGTTATCTAATCCATGACATGCTGTTATTTAACCCATGACATGATGTTATTTAACCCTTGACATGATGTTATCTAACCCATGACATGATGTTATTTAACCCTTGACATGATGTTATCTACTCCATGACATGCTGTTATTTAACCCATGACATGATGTTATTTAACCCTTGACATGATGTTATCTAATCCATGACATGATATTATTTAACCCTTCACATGCTGTTATCTAACCCATGACATGCTGTTATTTAACCCATGACATGCTGTTATTTAACCTTTGACATGCTGTTATCTTACCCATGACATGATGTTATTTAACCCTTGACATGATGTTATTCAACCTTGATATGATGTTATGGTCAAAGTTTTGAGACAATCTGCACCCTAAATGTATGAAGCAATCTGAAAATCAATGTTCAAGTTCATACTGATGCAGTACTTGACCCTAGGAACCACTTACAGGTATTGTAGATTTCCATTGTCTTTAAACAATTCAGCTGGAATGCTCAAAAGCTTGTTGTTGTTCAGGTATCTGAAATAAACAATGAACATTTAGGTATCTACATTAAACCATACATATTTAGATATCTACATTGAATCATATACATTTGTACATTTAAACCATATGCATTTGTACATTTAGGTATCTGCAATAAACCATGTACAATCAGTTATCTACATCAAACCATATACATTTAGCTATATACATTAAGCAATATACTTGGTACATTTAAACCATAAAAATTTGTACATTCAGGTATCTACATTAAACATGTTCCTTTAGGTACCATGTACATTTAGGTATCAGAAATAAACCATGTACATTTAGGTATCAGCAATAAACCACACACATTTAGGTATCAGAAATAAACCAGGTACACTAGGTATCAGCAATAAACCACGTACATTTAGGTATCAGCAATAAACCACGTACATTTAGGTATCAGCAATAAATCACGTACATTTAGGTATCAGCAATAAACCACGTACATTTAGGTATCAGCAATAAACCATGTATATTTAGTATCAGCAATAAACCACATACATTTAGGTATCAGCAATAAACCATGTACATTTAGGTATCAGAAATAAACCATGTACATTTAGGTATCAGCAATAAACCACGTACATTTAGGTATCAGAAATAAACCAGGTACACTAGGTATCAGCAATAAACCACGTACATTTAGGTATCAGCAATAAACCACGTACATTTAGGTATCAGCAATAAATCACGTACATTTAGGTATCAGCAATAAACCACGTACATTTAGGTATCAGCAATAAACCATGTATATTTAGTATCAGCAATAAACCACATACATTTAGGTATCAGCAATAAACCATGTACATTTAGGTATCAGCAATAAACCACATACATTTAGGTATCAGCAATACACCATGTACATTTAGGTATCAGCAATAAACCATGCACATTAAGGTATCTACAATAAACCAACATGGAGTGAAAAGTGACTACATGAGCATGAAGCTCAAACTGTAGAAATGCTATTAGATATGCTAAAACTGTATTAAATGAAGGACAAAGGGTATATTTATAAATACTTACAATGTTGTCAATTCGGTCAGATCATCAAATAAGTCTTTATTCAGGGAAGTCAAATTATTATGGTCCAGGTATCTAGAAGAAAATAATGATATTTTAAAACTCATACTTTAAAACAGAATAAATTTCAGACAAATTACATTCGTTAAAGTGAATGAATTTGAATTTTAATTTGAAAAAATGTTCTTGAACCCCCCCCCCCAAAAAAAATAAGAGGGCCAAGATGGCCCTACATAGCATGACCTAGTTTTTTATCCAAGGTGACTCAAATAGACGGTTCCAGTGTTTACAATAATATTAAAATTATTTGTTGAATTATCCAATGGCCACACTGGGACATCAAATGTCCAATGGTTGGATGGTTTGCACAAAAGAACACGTGGGTTTGATTGTGATACTGTTTGTAAGCAGTTAGACCTAGCCATGAAAATAAAATAATTCCTTGACAAAAAGCTAAGGCAGGCTTTAAAGTTTGTCCCAATAAACGGGAACAGTCTATTCACCCCTGACCTAGAAATCATTAACACAAACATTCTGACCAATTTTCATGATGCTTGGTTAATAAATGTGACCTCTAGAGTGTCAATAAGGTTTTTCTTTGACTTGACCATCTGACCTAGTTTTTGACCAAAGGTGACCCAGATTTGAACTTGGTCTAGAAAGCATTACCACAAACATTCCAAACCAATTTTCATGCTGAATGATTAATGAATGTGGCCTCTAGAGCATTTATAAGGTTTTTCTTTGTCTAGACCATGTCACCTAGTGACCCAGATTCAATCTTCACCTAGAAACAATTGAGACAAACATTTTGACCAATTTTCATGATAGGTTAATAAATGTGGCCTATAGAGCCGTTAACAGGGTTTTTCTTTGATTTGACAACAGACATTCAGCGTTCACAATAGTTCACCTTATGCTATCAGGTGAACTAACAAGATGCATCAATAGCTATACTTACAGTGTTTCTAAGTCTACAACATCATCAAATACACTGCGTTCCAGTGAAGTTATCTGGTTGTAGCTTAGGTCCCTGGTGAAATATACAATACATACACATTTATGCACATTACAAACTGTTATAATGACATGCAAAATTTATGCCCACATCATTAGGTTAAATGTCCTTTAATTTCAAGTGAAATAAAGTGACAATAATCTGATACCTTTAATGTGAGTTTTGTAAAACCATTAGAACTAATTTGGATGTTTTGCACAATTATTTCAATCTGAATTTATTTGTTCTCTATTTCTATCAAATTTTTGTTCACGTGCATTCAATACATACATATTATTCACTTTTTTCAACTAATATTAAAAATAAATGCATTTATATGTATATACTTTTAGCTAATAGTCAATTATTTTTCTAACTTTCTGTCAATACCTAAACATTCCCCTATCACAATGACAATCACCCCTCCAAGTCATTTTATTACAATTATATTTACAATATTTATTTCTAAAGAGCCCGAGCCCTCTCAATATAACACAAAGAACCCCATATTTTCTCAAATATGCCACACAAATTCTAACAAACAACATGTACATTTCAGCAATCTATCGACATGAAACATGCATAGTGATGCCTGAAGCAGCAAAATATAAATTAGTTCAAATACTTTTTTTGTCAAACTGAAAATTTTACCAGCAGTGATATTCTGATCAAGGGATCAAGTTTCAATAAAAGCAGCTGTCAGATATCAGACAGTTGTGGAATGTTCTCAACAAACCTAAAAAAACCTCACCCAGGCCATTGGGCTCTGGTGAACTTTCAAAACAGAAAGGACAACCCAATCTGAGAATGAAGCTGCAACTTTAATATAAAAAATGACTACTCATGCACCTCAACCAAGTTATTAATAAGGGAAAAACACATACAATACATTCTGTTAAAGTTTAAACATGCCAAAAACTAATAATTGAAAAACAAGATAATCCCAGTCAAAAATAACTAACATAACTGAAGCTGTGTGATAATGTATCAAATCTTTTCTATGAAAACACTCAAATAATTTCTTTATCATACCCTACAACAATATTTTGTCTGTATCATAACCTGTTTGCAACAGAGGACCATTATTATCTTCCTCATATTTATCACTTTATTGAGAATTCTATGCAGTGTTTCCCATTAATATAGCCTATAACCTAGCTCCAATTAAATTTATAATCACCCTGGATTATCTAGCTCCAAACACTTTCTGTAGCTTTCTTTGATTAAACATTAATTAACTCTGAAATAGTTTTAATGTCCATCAAGCTCATATTCCATGTTGAACTAGCTCCAGATATATCTCTCCTATTCCCTGATAACCTAGCTCCAATTTGTTTCTGCCCTAACCTGTGATAACCTAGCTCCAATTTGTTTCTGCCCTAACCTGTGATAACCTAGCTCCAATTTGTTTCTGCCCTAACCTGTGATAACCTAGCTCCAATTTGTTTCTGCCCTAACTTGTGATAACCCAGCTCCAATTTGTTTCTGCCCTAACCTGTGATAACCCAGCTCCAATTGTTGTGATAACCTTGTCCCAATTGGTTTCTGCCCTAACCTGTGATAACCCAGCTCCAATTGGTTTCTGCCCTAACTTGTGATAACCCAGCTCCAATTTGTTTCTGCCCTAACCTGTGATAACCTTGCTCCAATTGGTTTCTGCCCTAACCTGTGATAACCCAGCTCCAATTGGTGTCTGCCCTAACCTTTGACAATACAGTGCTGATTTGTTTCTGCCCAAACTTGTGAAATAACCTAGCTGCAGTATTATATTGTATTATAACTCAGATTCATACTCCACTGTACAACCTAGCTCCATTAGCTTACATCTTAGCTCCTCTGTTTTTTGTAGTGTTCAAATAAAGATAATTTGTCTTAGATAATCTCATATATCCTTACTCTAGAGTAGAATTCTATATTTCTCACACAGAATTACTTCTGCACCAAAATCTACACTCAACACCCTAGGAAACCCTCTTGCCAAGTACGAAAACTCAATAACATGTCACTGAGAAACAGGAAAGCTCTAAAGAAAAATTTCATTTTACAGATTTATAGGTTCTTCTTATATAATCAATAAGCCTTATAAAGCTTAAAAGTTAGCATGAATAAAGTGAACGCTTTCACAAGCTTACACATAATGCCCAATGGAGTGACCAGCTCAAAGGTTTGTATTTGGCATAAAATAAATTTTCTTCAAAAGAATGAACATAATTATGGATTCTAACATTTTAGATAGTTGCAACATGGATTAAAATTTCCCCATTTAGATTACTAGAATATACTGAATGATACTAGTAGCCAATCCAGGCAACTTGTACCTCTATCAACTCGTACCTAACAGGCAACTCGTACCTTAGCCATCTCATACCCAATTTGATAAACTTGTTCCTTTTTCTTTTCCAAAAACGTTGTACCTCAATTCTAATTTTTCATTATCTTAAGGCTAAATGTATTTACAGTGTTTAAGTATTGAGTGTTCTGCATTTCAATAAGTTATCTATCTTGTATTTGTGAACATTTTATCAGGAAGTGATAGCAGTTACACCATCATTTTTGTTGTGCAGTGAAACATTCAATAGATATTAATTTTGCCAACACACTCCTGACTCGCACTTTCTTATACTATTTTGAGCAAAGAATACTTGCACCATTCAGGATTACAGATTTTGCATGCTTAATCATATTGTGTGAAGAAGTTTAACACCGCACAGAAAATCACTTACTTTTGGCACCATTTAGACTCAATCAAACACATGTCACAAAAAAAAAGCAAATGAACAAGAACAAAAAATGTAGTCTCATGATGGATTACATCTAGCTTCACATAAGATTTTCCTTCTTAGATTCACTTTCTTCTGGTCTTCTTTAAACACATATTTTGAAACAAAAGGTACAAGTTGACTATATAGTGTGTGACTTTTTAAACGTAGTTAGCCAATAAAGGTACGAGATGACTAAAGTACAAGTTGACTTACATACAAGTTGACCTGGAAGTTGCAGGTGTTTGTATAAATAGTAAACAGAAATGCTAGATCAACACCAAACCTCTCTCCCCTGCCCTCCCAACTTATTATTTAGCTTCGTGCTGTGCTTCCCACAATCCATCAACTAGTTCACAAATATAAAGCAGTGCTCAGCAAGATGGTTTCCTTTCTAACAAGGGAATCAAACATGGTTGTTAGGCAAAACTTCACTCTTACTTACAAGTAGGTTACAGACCTATGAAGCATAAACAGCTCAATGCTATACAAAAGTCTCAAGGTGCCATGTTTAAATATTAAAGACCTGGTCTTTAGGTTACAAAACTATTTTACTGAAACCAGTCTGAAATATCTGGCTTTTGATTGGCCAGATTTGAAATGAGGTCAGTTTCAGCCAACCATAAGTCAGGGATCTGAGACTTGTTTCTGGTTGCTGAGAAATTGCACAGACACAAACATATATCAAAAAGTAATAAAAGGGAAATGACTCATTGAAGTGGAATGTGCTAGCATCATGTGTATGTCCTCTTGACAGTGAAGAAGCGTATGAAATTTCACTGAATTCCAGTCTGTGGTTCCTGAGAAATAGCCTAGACAAGAATGTGTGATGGACAGATGCATGTACACACAGAGATTCTTACCATATCCCCCAGCCGGGGATAATAACGGAGGGATAAATAGGAAGTTATGTGGAGTGTCCTATAATTCCAATATCTGATCAAAGAAGTCATTATGTCTTTAACTATATTAAAGTAAGAGTAACTGTCCATTACTACAGTAAAATAAAGTGAAAACTGTTCACTACCACACACAGTGAAACAAAACTACTCACAGGTTTGACACACTATCTGCACCTCTGAGGAATTCATTATCCACATCTACTATCTTGTTATTGCTAAGATCTCTGCAAGAACAAATTACATTATATTGTAAGAAATCATGTACATGACATCATAATTATTACTATCATAATAACCAGTATACAAATTAATGGTTAACAGATATTAGGGGACATTAGACCCTTACACTTAATTTTACAGAGGTAGAAAATTAGCCCTTAAACATGGACATAATTCACCAGATTACCTTTCTGAATGAATTAGCATAGTAATTAACTCTTAACTCACTTGCCCAATGAAAATGAAACTTATCTGATAGGATTTCATATAATTTAAGATAGTCAGGCCACCTCCTCACATACAGTGAATTGTCATGACTTTTGTAAATTCTTTATATTTTTACCAAGATCCTTGAATTTGAGGATTTCATTTTTTTAAAGAAAATTATAATGTCAGATGCTTGAGTTCATGCATCCACACACCAAAGTAATCCAAGAAAATCATTATCACTATCACATTATTACAGTCTCTAGTACAAGTAATCTATCTGAACAATTTCTTAAATAACTTAGTATTCTCCCCTCACAAAGGGGTAAGGGTGGATAAACTATATAAACAGTCTTTAACTTGGTTCATTCATAAATCAAAGATTCCAACTGAAAATCTCACTTTATTTATTGTAGTTAAGCTTACAGCAAAGCCCAGCATAGTGGCACAAAATCTAAAGCTTTTGCAGAGTAGTATTTTCTAGACACTTTGTGCTCAAACTGCTTTAGTGTAAACTCTACCCTTGTGCTCAATCAATCATATGTCAGTCATGAAATTGAAATTAAAAAGTTAATTTGCAAAAAAAAAGCTTTCATATTGTTTCAAAACATATATTACACAGGATAGAGTTTTCCAGATATTTTGAGAGTGATGAGTCTTCAGTTTGTCATTTTAAAAGACCTAAAAATATACATTATACATGAGCTTGAGAGTCGGCGACACTTTTCATACACCTTTACCATCTAGGTATTGTCTATGTGTAAAAACAAAAGTCTGTAAAATAATCAAACTTGATTGAAATAAAGCAGATGAATACTGTATTAAGCAAAAACAAAAATAAAAACAAAAGACAATCATGAAAAGTTAAGAATGGATACAGGACAGAAGAATGAGAGGAGCAGAATGATGTTGTATAAATATGATAAAACAATGTCACAAACCAAAAAATATACATACATACACATAACTTCACATGAAATGAAAATGGGACCCCCGTCCTAGAACTTGTTGAGAGGGATGGGGGCTATTTTTGGAATAAGGCAGGAGGCTGAAATATATAATCAACTAAGCAATATCATGGTGGTCAATGGAATGACATGCTTAGTTGATTATATATTGAGGCAGGAGGCCTGTATGAAACTAATGTAGCATGAAAGAAAATGAAAGAGAAATTATTTATAATGACTATACAGTACATCTTGACTTTCTATGTTACTTGCTTGCAAGCATTTTATACATTACACATGCAGCTACATTCACCCAAAGTATCTATCATTGTGCTTCTCCACTTATGAAGGGAATGTCAGTTATGTGAATGTACTGGTGTTTTTTTTTTGTTATTTGTGTTGTTGTTGTTGTTTTTATCACTGGTTTTAGTCACAACTGAAATGTTAATTTCCTAGTATAACTTTGGATGTAAAGTTACCTGTAGTTCTTATTTTATTATTTAAAGGAACATATTTAACTGACAAACTGGCAGTTATTTGTACGAAAAACATTCCTCATAGCGCTTTTTGAAACCAAAAGTACATGCTATCAATATAGAACACTATATTTTTTCAATAATATCGCTTTATGACAATGATGTTTGGTTTAAAGAAGTGACCAAAATTTTAAAGAAATGTAGAAGTTGAGATTGCTACAGAGTAAATAGAACATAGCTCTCTTTATTATATTGTAAATTTACTATTCGATATCCCTTCGACACCTGTAACGTAACGTATATACTCAAAACTCAGACATCTGAGGCAGACGCTGACGTCTTTAGAAGATATTGAAAACAACCATGTATGGACATAATTTTACAACATTCGAAAAATCAGTATACCCATGTTCAATTTCAGGCCACTGTAGGTTTTGTGCCTTGACTAAGTGGACATATTTTTTCATAGACAACAATAATGTCAAACTGTCAAAAAATACACCCATGAAGGAGGCATAACTCAGTATCTGGCAGTTCATAGGTTTTGTAAAACCTGTTAGAACTATAGAGCGTACAAGGCTAATTCACCTGTTTAAACTATAGAGCTGAGAAGGCTTACTTCATCATTTTTCGATCATTCAAGGGCCATGAAATCCAAAAGTGCCTTGGGGGAATTTGCTGGTTATCAAACTTTGCCTAGACATTATGCCCACAAATATTTTCACCAAGTTTGGTGAAGATCAGATGAAAACTGTTCGACTTATAGATTGGACAAAGTGTGCATGCCGCCCACTGCCCGCCAGCAGCAGGACTGGTGTTCCCATAATACATCCCTTTGGGCATATAAAAAGCAGATATGATGTTCTCAAACCCTTATATATTTACAACTTAACAGACGGCTTCAAAACAACCTCTTGTAACCAAAAAAGAATTTTTAGTGTGACCCCTGTAGGTGGACCAATGAAAACCCTTCTCTCATTTTGAAGCTCACTCTTCACCTCCGTTTACAAAACATCTGGTGACAGAGAGCAGCCTGACATGCTGTGCAATGTTTTCAATTAAACATGGCTGCTCAATGAATGTATCAAAACAAACCAGGTGTTTGAAGGATATACTTGTTTATAACTGAGTTGGTGAGTGTCTCCAATAGCAATTAGTAACAAGAGCGCCAGAATAAGGGTATTAGTACAATAATGTTTAACAAAAAATACAGAGAAAAATACCAAACAAGGATTACTGGTGGCAAGCATATGGAGAATTACACTTACACAACCGTCTTGATCAAGAAAATTGAGAGGCGGGGCAGTATATACATGTATGGTGCCTTGTCATTAAACTTACAATGTCTTCAAACCAGGGCATTGCTTAAATGCTTGAGCATTCTCCAGTTCAGTGAGCTTATTCCATGATAGATTACTGAAATTATCAAATGACAATGTTGAAATGTTATGTAGGAGTCTGTGTAACAGGACAGGATACATGACTGTATAATTAGGCAAACAATATGACATGACAGTATTGTATTAACTTCTCTGACATGACATTTCATTGTATGATTTTTCAACACATATATGATATAATTATGACATATGCTGATATGATAAATGCTATGTTTTCAGACCTACAATGTCTAATATTCTAATACGAGTGGCTGTGTTTCCTATATAAACATATAGGAAATAGGTTGTATTTTATTTTACGATAAAATACAAAACGTTTATCCAAGGAAGACTTGCCGCCAAGTGACGTAATGGCGTGACGTATGTTAGCAAGCGCGTCCAATCAAATTTCGCATTTTGAAGTAACAATGATGTACTGCTACAAGTTGAAAATAGTTTGAGATAGTTTTCAAAGAAAATGACGTGTTAGAATCAATAAATAATAATCAAGAAATAATAAATATGTGCCAATATTTTATCATTAAATAAAATACAGTCAGTCGTTTGAATGCAAAAAATTAAATAACTTAATTTACTACGCATTCCAACTCCTGACTGTATTTTATTAAACAACCAAATACAGGGACACATTTATTATTTCTTAATCAAATGGACAAATGTATTAATAAATGAAACACATACATACGTAATCAGAAGGGACCATAATAATAACAAGAGCTGTCCATATGACAGCAAGCTCGACTATTGTGGGTGCTTGCTAATAAAACAAAACTTTTATCAGTTTAATAGCAAAACAAAATTCTGCTAACTATTACGTATAAAATAGGAAAGTTGAATCATAAAAGAAGTCAAAATCTATCACTATATATTTAATTTTTGGTAAATAAATTGTTTGATACAAAATGTACCCCTGAACATTGCTAAGTTTGATATTACTACCATAAGTGGTTACTGACATATGTGCATGAAAGTACGTACCTTGCATGCAAAACTTTAACCAAATTTTCAAAGTCAAACAAGGGCCATAATTTGTACTAAATTTATACAAGAGTTATCTGTCTTGACTGTGTGACACCACTTAAAACATTAACAAAGTTTCAAGTCAATATCATAAGGGGTTACTGAGATATGTGCATGATAGTACCTAGCAGGCAAAACTTTAACCAAATTTTCAAAGTCAAACAAGGGCCATAATTTGTACTAAATTTATACAAGAGTTATCTGACTTGACTGTGTGACACCCCTAGAGACATTAATGAAGTTTCAAGTCAATATCATAAGTGGTTACTGAAATATGTGCATGATAGTACCTAGCAGGCAAAACTTTAACCAAATTTTCAAAGTCAAACAAGGGCCATAATTTGTACTAAATTTATACAAGAGTTATCTGTCTTGATTGTATGACACCCCTAAGGACATTGACAAAGTTTCAAGTCAATATCATAAGTGGTTACTGAGATATGTGCATGATAGTACTTAGCAGGCAAAACTTTAACCAAAGCTGCAACGCCGACGCACAAGTGACTGTAATAGCTCTCCATATTCTCTGAATAGTCAAGCTAAAAATTGTAATTTAAATTTATTAAATTATGTGGTATACAAGCATTTAGTGAGACTGGTTGGCAAGTACAATGGGCTCTAAGTAATGACCCTTAATTTGTGACAGACTGGTTGGCAAGTACAAGGGGCTCTAAGTAATGACCCTTAATTGGTGACAGACTGGTTGGCAAGTACAAGGGGCTCTAAGTAATGACCCTTAATTGGTGACAGACTGGTTGGCAAGTGCCAGTTTCTTACTGCTTACCATGACCAGCATTGTCCTTGACCTTATTCTTTCTATACATAAACATTTCTTACTATCAATAACATTTACAAAACAAGAATAATTTATTTAAGAACCAATTTGAAATATGAGTACTTTTTATATACTGAAAACAGTCATATGTAAGACAAGTTATAAAATTACAAATTAATTATTTGTTACAATACTACATTGAATTTCAGTATGAAATATCTACAACACTTGATTAAACCCTTTCTATAAATGTACTGTGTGACCTGGCATTATGTATATGTTTCTCACTTAAGGTAATACATACTTCTTAAAACAATCTCTATTTGTAAATATTAATGACCCTTCCATAAGTGCTTGTTGGAAATATAAATCAGACAAATTACATGAAGAGGGCCAAATTGTCATGCATTGTCCAATCAAGGTATTATTAAAAGGGCCACAACTCCCAAAAAGAGAGTTACTACATGTATTGTGATGCCAAAATAAAGTCAATTTTGGACTGAAGCGATAAATAGGTGGCTCTAAATACAACCATTATTTCATGTCGTTAATCAGAAATTAATAATTTTGGCACCTTAACATGGATGTTTAATTATTGGCACCTTAACATGGATGTTTAATTATTGGCACCTTAACATGGATGTTTAATTATTGGCACCTCAACATGGATGTTTAATTATTGGCACCTCAACATGGATGTTTAATTATTGGCACCTTAACATGGATGTTTAATTATTGGCACCTCAACATGGATGTTTAATTATTGGCACCTCAACATGGATGTTTAATTATTGGCACCTCAACATGGATGTTTAATTATTGGCACCTCAACATGGATGTTTAATTATTGGCACCTTAACATGGATGTTCAATTATTGGCACCTTAACATGGATGTTTAATTATTGGCACCTTAACATGGATGTTCAATTATTGGCACCTTAACATGGATGTTTAATTATTGGCACCTTAACATGGATGTTTAATTATTGGCACCTTAACATGGATGTTCAATTATTGCACCTTAACTGGTGTTTTTGAGCCTTTAACATGGATGTTCAATTATTGGCACCTTAACATGGATGTTTAATTATTGGCACCTTAACATGGATGTTCAATTATTGGCACCTTAACATGGATGTTCAATTATTGGCACCTTAACATGGATGTTCAATTATTGGCACCTTAACATGGATGTTTAATTATTGGCACCTTAACATGGATGTTTAATTATTGGCACCTTAACATGGATGTTTAATTATTGGCACCTTAACATGGATGTTCAATTATTGGCACCTTAACATGGATGTTTAATTATTGGCACCTTAACATGGATGTTTAATTATTGGCACCTCAACATGGATGTTTAATTATTGGCACCTCAACATGGATGTTCAATTATTGGCACCTCAACATGGATGTTTAATTATTGGCACCTCAACATGGATGTTCAATTATTGGCACCTTAACATGGATGTTCAATTATTGGCACCTTAACATGGATGTTTAATTATTGGCACCTTAACATGGATGTTCAATTATTGGCACCTTAACATGGATGTTCAATTATTGGCACCTTAACATGGATGTTCAATTATTGGCACCTCAACATGGATGTTTAATTATTGGCACCTTAACATGGATGTTTAATTATTGGCACCTTAACATGGATGTTTAATTATTGGCACCTTAACATGGATGTTTAATTATTGGCACCTTAACATGGATGTTCAATTATTGGCACCTTAACATGGATGTTCAATTATTGGCACAACTTTTTTTTTTTTTTTTTTTTTTTTTTTTTTGGTGGTGGCAACATGGATGTTCAATTATTGGCACCTTAACATGGATGTTCAATTATTGGCACCTTAACATGGATGTTCAATTATTGGCACCTTAACATGGATGTTTAATAATTGGCACCTCAACATGGATGTTTAATTATTGGCACCTCAACATGGATGTTTAATTATTGGCACCTTAACATGGATGTTTAATTATTGGCACCTTAACATGGATGTTTAATTATTGGCACCTTAACATGGATGTTCAATTATTGGCACCTTAACATGGATGTTCAATTATTGGCACCTTAACATGGATGTTTAATTATTGGCACCTTAACATGGATGTTCAATTATTGGCACCTTAACATGGATGTTTAATAATTGGCACCTCAACATGGATGTTTAATTATTGGCACCTTAACATGGATGTTCAATTATTGGCACCTCAACATGGATGTTTAATTATTGGCACCTTAACATGGATGTTTAATTATTGGCACCTCAACATGGATGTTTAATAATTGGCACCTCAACATGGATGTTTAATTATTGGCACCTTAACATGGATGTTCAATTATTGGCACCTCAACATGGATGTTTAATTATTGGCACCTGAACATGGATGTTCAATTATTGGCACCTCAACATGGATGTTCAATTATTGGCACCTTAACATGGATGTTTAATTTTGGCACCTTAACATGGATGTTTAATTATTGGCACCTTAACATGGATGTTTAATAATTGGCACCTCAACATGGATGTTTAATTATTGGCACCTCAACATGGATGTTTAATAATTGGCACCTCAACATGGATGTTTAATTATTGGCACCTTAACATGGATGTTTAATTATTGGCACCTCAACATGGATGTTCAATATTGGCACCTTAACATGAGTTCAATTATTGGCACCTTAACATGGATGTTCAATTATTGGCACCTTAACATGGATGTTCAATTATTGGCACCTTAACATGGATGTTCAATTATTGGCACCTTAACATGGATGTTCAATTATTGGCACCTTAACATGGATGTTCAATTATTGGCACCTTAACATGGATGTTCAATTATTGGCACCTTAACATGGATGTTCAATTATTGGCACCTTAACATGGATGTTCAATTATTGGCACCTTAACATGGATGTTCAATTATTGGCACCTTAACATGGATGTTCAATTATTGGCACCTTAACATGGATGTTCAATTATTGGCACCTTAACATGGATGTTCAATTATTGGCACCTTAACATGGATGTTCAATTATTGGCACCTTAACATGGATGTTCAATTATTGGCACCTTAACATGGATGTTTAATTATTGGCACCTTAACATGGATGTTTAATTATTGGCACCTTAACATGGATGTTCAATTATTGGCACCTTAACATGGATGTTTAATTATTGGCACCTTAACATGGATGTTCAATTATTGGCACCTTAACATGGATGTTTAATTATTGGCACCTTAACATGGATGTTTAATTATTGGCACCTTAACATGGATGTTTAATTATTGGCACCTTAACATGGATGTTTAATTATTGGCACCTTAACATGGATGTTTAATTATTGGCACCTTAACATGGATGTTCAATTATTGGCACCTCAACATGGATGTTTAATTATTGGCACCTCAACATGGATGTTTAATTATTGGCACCTCAACATGGATGTTTAATTATTGGCACCTTAACATGGTGTTTTCAATTGGCACCTCAACATGGATGTTTAATTATTGGCACCTCAACATGGATGTTTAATTATTGGCACCTTAACATGGATGTTTAATTATTGGCACCTTAACATGGATGTTCAATTATTGGCACCTCAACATGGATGTTTAATTATTGGCACCTTAACATGGATGTTTAATTATTGGCACCTTAACATGGATGTTTAATTATTGGCACCTTAACATGGATGTTTAATTATTGGCACCTTAACATGGATGTTTAATTATTGGCACCTTAACATGGATGTTCAATTATTGGCACCTTAACATGGATGTTTAATTTTGGCACCTTAACATGGATGTTTAATTATTGGCACCTTAACATGGATGTTCAATTATTGGCACCTTAACATGGATGTTCAATTATTGGCACCTCAACATGGATGTTCAATTATTGGCACCTCAACATGGATGTTTAATTATTGGCACCTCAACATGGATGTTTAATTATTGGCACCTTAACATGGAGTTCAATTTTGGACCCTGGTGTTAATTGGCCCTTAACATGGATGTTCAATTATTGGCACCTTAACATGGATGTTCAATTATTGGCACCTTAACATGGATGTTTAATTATTGGCACCTTAACATGGATGTTCAATTATTGGCACCTTAACATGGATGTTCAATTATTGGCACCTCAACATGGATGTTCAATTATTGGCACCTTAACATGGATGTTTAATTATTGGCACCTTAACATGGATGTTCAATTATTGGCACCTTAACATGGATGTTTAATTATTGGCACCTTAACATGGATGTTTAATTATTGGCACCTCAACATGGATGTTTAATTATTGGCACCTTAACATGGATGTTCAATTATTGGCACCTTAACATGGATGTTCAATTATTGGCACCTTAACATGGATGTTCAATTATTGGCACCTTAACATGGATGTTCAATTATTGGCACCTCAACATGGATGTTTAATTATTGGCACCTCAACATGGATGTTTAATTATTAACATGGATGTTCAATTATTGGAATAAGGCCCATAATCCCCTGGCTCTGGTTAAACAAACAAAAAATTCTAAAATCGTTATCCCTGTACTTTTAGAAAGTGAATGAAGAATTGAAATATTCTAGAATTCCCACAAACTGAAAGTGCCCTAATTGTCACATATCTATTACAGGGGAGTATCATTATATTGTCCGTAAAAATCTATTTATAATATATAATACTTGTCTGTACATTTACTTACAAAAGCTGAAATTCTAATAATCATATCATAACTTTACATAATTTCATAAATATGTACATAATTGAGATAAATAACTAGGAACATAGTCCAAAAACCTTCAGAATAGCAAAAAAATTAGAAGATTACATATCTGGTATTTAACAAATATTATTGGACTGTATCCAAAGTTCAGTGGGGTAACAAAAGGTATGTTGACAGTGGTAAGGCGATTAGCCTGGGCGTATTTGGTACCAGTCTATGGTATAACTAAGCATATCTGGCTTAAATAGATCCCGTGACACATGATTAATTATTTCAGAACAAAAAACTGACTGACAGCCAAGAGAATTGGCAAATTTTGGAGATTAGCAAACACTTTATGCACATGCTTAAAGCATTTAATAGTCATTTATTTTTATGAAGGCTGAAGTCTAAGGTTCAGTAAATACCTGTACTCCTTTTTAAGTGTCACCCCTGTTATTCAAATGAAAATTAAATAAGTGACACATACATGAGCATATTTATAAAAAAAATCTTAGCCCCTTGACTAAAGCCTCCTAATAGGATGACAGATTACTGATTAATGTCGTACCATGATACACAGCGTGCAGTTATTTCCCTCATTGCAGAACAAAAGCTGAATATATCTGTCAATGAATGAAAATTGATAATTTCCTTTTTTCTTAAGGTTGAATTCCCATTGAAACAATGTTTCATTTATTCACAGGTTGGCTTTCTTTTCGTTCCTATGAAGACCAGTACTATTTTTTATTACTTTACATTTCTGTTTTCCCTACTTTATTTTTATCATAAATTTTTGAACTATCAGTGTTTAGTACATCAATAATAAAACAACATTAGACAAGATAATGGACTTCTGAGCAAGCTAGATTTCAAGTGGTCAATATTGTAATTTTTGTGACCAAATACTATTCATTACTGTAGTACTCAATATTACTGCAGTATTCTATAGTACTGCAGTACTCTAAAGACCTTTAGTACTCTTGAGTACTGTATATCGTACTGCAGTAATGTAGTACTGCATATCAATTTATATTACTGTAGTGCTTTGTCTATAGTACTGTATTTCTATATAGTACATTAGTATTCATTTTTTAGCAAAGGTCGTTCCTATGTGCAGAGGACCTGAACATTTTCCTGATATCAAAAAATGACCTCTATCAATGTGTACTGCACTTCCTCCCAATGACCACTATCAATGTGTACTGCACTTCCTCCAAACAACCTCTATCGATGTGTACTGCACTTCCTCTCAACATCCTCTATCAATGTGTACTGCACTTCCTCCCAATGACTTCTATCAATGTGTACTGCACTGTCTCCCAATGACCTCTATCAATGTGTACTGCACTTCCTCCCAATGACCTCTATCAATGTGTATTGCACTTCCTCCAAACGACCTCTATCAATGAGTACTGCACTTCCTCCCAACAACCTCTATCAATGTGTATTGCACTTCCTCTCAACAACCTCTATCAATGAGTACTGCACTTCCTCCCAATGACCTCTATCAATGTGTATTGCACTTTCTCCCTATGACCTCTATCAATGAGTACTGCACTTCCTCCCAATGACCTCTATCAATGAGTACTGCACTTCCTCCCAACGACCTCTATCAATGTGTACTGCACTTCCCCCCAATGACCTCTATCAATGTGGACTGCACTTCCTCCCAATGACCTCTATCAATGTGGACTGCACTTCCTCCAAATGACCTCTATCAATGTGTATTGCACTTCCTCCCAATGACCTCTATCAATGTGGACTGCACTTCCTCCCAATGACCTCTATCAATGTGGACTGCACTTCCTCCAAATGACCTCTATCAATGTGTATTGCACTTCCTCCCAATGACCTCTATCAATGTGTACTGCACTTCCTCTCAAAAACCTCTATCAATGTGTACTGCACTTCCTCCCAATGACCTCTATCAATGTGCACTGCACTTCCTCTCAACAACCTCTATCAATGTGTACTGCACTTCCTCCCAATGACCTCTATCAATGTGTACTGCACTTTCTCCCAACAACCTCTATCAATTTGTATTGCACTTCCTCCCAACAACCTCTATCAATGTGTACTGCACTTCCTCCCAACAACCTCTATCAATGTGTACTGCACTTCCTCCCAACGACCTCTATCAATGTGTATTGCACTTTCTCCCTATGACCTCTATCAATGAGTACTGCACTTCCTCCCAATGACCTCTATCAATGAGTACTGCACTTCCTCCCAACGACCTCTATCAATGTGTACTGCACTTCCCCCCAATGACCTCTATCAATGTGGACTGCACTTCCTCCAAATGACCTCTATCAATGTGGACTGCACTTCCTCCAAATGACCTCTATCAATGTGTATTGCACTTCCTCCCAATGACCTCTATCAATGTGGACTGCACTTCCTCCCAATGACCTCTATCAATGTGGACTGCACTTCCTCCAAATGACCTCTATCAATGTGTACTGCACTTCCTCTCAAAAACCTCTATCAATGTGTACTGCACTTCCTCCCAACAACCTCTATCAATGTGTACTGCACTTCCTCCCAATGACCTCTATCAATGTGTACTGCACTTTCTCCCAACAACCTCTATCAATGTGTATTGCACTTCCTCCCAACAACCTCTATCAATGTGTACTGCACTTCCTCCCAACAACCTCTATCAATGTGTACTGCACTTCCTCTCAACAACCTCTATCAATGTGTACTGCACTTCCTCTCAACAACCACTATCAATGAGTACTGCACTTCCTCTCAACAACCTCTATCAATGTGGACTGCACTTCCTCCCAATGACCTCTATCAATGTGTAATGCACTTCCTCCCAATGACCTCTATCAATGTGCACTGCACTTCCTCCCTATGACCTCTATCAATGTGTATTGCACTTCCTCCCAATGACCTCTATCAATGCGTACTGCACTTCCTCCCAACAACCTCTATCAATGTGTATTGCACTTCCTCCCAACAACCTCTATCAATGTGTACTGCACTTCCTCCCAGTGACCTCTATCAATGTGTATTGCACTTCCTCCCAACAACCTCTATCAATGTGTACTGCACTTCCTCCCAATGACCTCTATCAAAGTGTACTGCACTTCCTCCCAACAACCTCTATCAATGTGTACTGCACTTCCTCCCAATGACCTCTATCAATGTGTACTGTACTTCCTCCCAATGACCTCTATCAATGTGTATTGCACTTCCTCCCAACAACCTCTATCAATGTGTACTGCACTTCCTCCCAATGACCTCTATCAAAGTGTATTGCACTTCCTCCCAACAACCTCTATCAATGTGTATTACACTTTCTCCCAACGTCTATCAATGTGTTCTGCACTTCTTCCCAATGACCTCTATCAATTTTTACTGGAGTACTTCTCTTCCACCCAATGACCTCTGCCTCTTTATGTGAGAAAGTTGGCAGTTTCTTACAGAGAATAGGGTTCTAGCACTAATCCTTCCTAGGAACTGTAGTTAGGTAGAATTCAGCATCACAGTTAAATAAACACAGCACATTCAAACTGGTTAAACATAAATTTTACTTTCAACTGTTATAAAAGTTGTATGCAATACTTACATCTTCAGTAAATTGTCGAGGCCTTTAAACAAGTGCTTATCCAAAGTTGTCAGTTCATTATGTGAAAGGTCCCTAAAATAACAATAGCTTTACATAAGTCACCATGTTACAGATAACAAGGCAGCACCTTGGTGCAGTGCCGTAACCTGTTCGCCTCAGGATTAAAGGGTCCCGGGTTCGATCACCACCAGTGCCTCTGTCCCTCTTTGAGATTATTTCCATTTGGAATGAGTCTCCAGAGTGATTTATTTATGTTGTAAGAGCTTGTTTTGCAATCAGAGTATATGAATTAGTATATATCAACAATGTAGCAACTAAAAGATATAATTAAAGTGCCACACTTTCACTAAATATGTGAGGCATATGAACATCACCAGACAGGAGGTCAAACAACAACCAACACTTAACATGATCAACATCACCAATCAGAAAAAATCACTGAATATCAACAAATACAGACTTAAATAGACAATTTGTAGATGTAAGGGACTTTAGCTCTCATGTACCAAATTCTCTTTAATATACAATATTTTCAAGACATATAACAAATTATCATACCAAGTTTGATAATGTTCAACATTTAAGTCAGAGTAAGGCTCAATAGAACTTTATACAGTTTGAGAAGGTCCACCAAGATTTAAAAGTATTCCCTTTGGATTCCATGGCAACCAGAGTTTTACATGGAATGGAATTTTTGTTTAAGTTTTGAAAGGGGACCATCTTAGCAACATTTGTAAGTTTCATCAATTTCCATGGAGTGGTTTAAGTCATGTGACACAATGAAATTGTTAAAAACTACATTGTTAACAGTGTGTTACATGGTGTTCAAATTAAAATCACCCTTATAACATATGCTCAGGTGAGCTAAACATGAGCTTTAAAAGCTTTGTTATCCATGGGGTATGATAAGTGATAATAATTCTACACTTACACTTCCTGAAGCTCTGCCAAGTATTTGAAATGATCTTTGTCTACGCTTGCCAGATTGGTATAACTAAGATCTCTGAAAAAAGTATAAAAAATTGCCATTGATAATAGAGTCTGAAAGTTTCACTTTTTTCAGGAACAATTATATATTCAACTTAGATCTAAATACTATAACATAGAAATCAATTACATGACTTCTACATGTGTTATACCACATAGAGCATTCTAATCTTAAGAAGTCTGTTGAAATTGAGATGCATTTTCGAATTAAAAACAATTAACATGTAATAAATCTTCCATGAAAATGGTATGAAAGAACTAACTCTGAATAATTTTTTAATTGTTTTAAAGACTTGAACGACTGACCCAGTGTAAGAGCAAATTAATAAAAACTGTGATCCAAACTATATACATGTATATAAAATGTCAAAATTGATATTCTGGTTAAAGCAATAAAGGATGAGTATATTCAAATAGGAATTGCAAAATAAATACTACTTTGTTTTTTGTTTTGATTTTTCTCCAGAAGATGATCAACAAATAAGTACATGTATGTAAACATGATAATAAACAAGAGGGCCAAGAGGGCCCTATATCGCTCACCTTGGTACAAGTCCACTTGCCTGGTGGAAGATCACTAGATAATGTTATATACCAAATAGGTTTTCCTATATACGCCTTTGTAAAACAAGTGACCCCCCGGGGCAAGGTCAATTTTGACCCAAGGGGCATAATTTGAACAAACTTTGAAGAGGTCTACTAGGCAATGCTACATGCCAAATATCTAAGCTCTAGGCCTTGTGGTTTCAGAGAAAAAAGATTTTTAAAAGTTTTTCCTATATAAGCCTATGTTAAACTAAGTGACCCCCAGTGCGGGGTCAATTTTGATCCGGGGTCATAATTTGAACAATCTTGGTAGAGGTCCACTAGACAATGCTACATGCCAAATATCTAAGCTCTAGGCCTTGTGGTTTCAGAGAAGAAGATTTTTAAGTTTTTCCTATATATGCCTATGCAAAAACTAAGGGCCCACCCGCATGAGGGTCAATTTTGACCCGGGGTCATAATTTGAACAATCTTGGTAGAGGTCCACTAGACAATGCTACATGCCAAATATCTAAGCTCTAGGCTTGTGGTTTCAGAGGAGAAGATTTTTAAAGTTTTTCGTATTTTTTGCCCTAGCAACCAGAGTTCTGCATGGAATGGAATTCTTCGAATAATTTTGGTAGAGCTTCATGCAAGGAACATTCCTGCATAGTTTTATCAACATTGGCCTAGAGGTTTCAGAGGAGATGTCATTTGAATCAAAATGTTGACGGACGACGGACAATCATCAATCAGAAAAGCTCACCCTGGCATAGCCAGGTGGGCTAAAAACTTCTTGCTGTTAAGTTACATTTAAAGGATCAGAGCCCTTCCATGAAAAACAGACATTTTGGAAATTGTGGTCTTTGTAAAAGAGCCACATATGCCTGAAATGTAAACTTGAAGACTAGATGCTAAGACAACTTTTCATTTTAGTATGCAAGGCTCAAATAAAAGTAAGTTCTGTCTTCATATAGCATTCTGGACCTAGACAATCTGTCCTGTTTTAACACGTAAAATCTATCAAAAAGACATGATTTTACTTTGAATGTTTGATATTCATGCAGATTGTAATGGAGTTACATGTAGATACTAAGAAATGTATACAAGAATAGCTTGCCAGCAAATTTTTGACTAAGTTACAACAGGATGCAGTAATAAAAGGCAACTGTAATAAATATTCATATTCTTCAAATAGTGGCAATATCTCATTTACAGTATTGTCAATCCCTTCAGTACCTGTAAAATTAGAACAATGTTTTAATGCAGAAATTATAGCTGTAACGATCTGTATTTTCAAATACAAACTTCTGTGCAGTTATGAATGGTACACAATGTGAGATTAGAGTACCCTATATATAACAAGTACAAATTTTAGTAGATTGGTGTTAAAGCCCCAGGATCATTTGAATTTGTTCCGATAGAATAACGAATTTACTGATAGAATAATGACATAGCTGTGTTCTATTTATTACTCAAAGTTAATGTATGCCTTTCTTTGGTGTCTTTCTTTCATATTCACGTCAATGCATTGTCAAGAAGCATTTTTTTAATATTCGCAACATTATTGAAAAAATAATGCATTATATATATAGCTATTATAGCTATACGGTACTTAACCTTAGTACTGCGTTTTTGTACAACTACCAGTCAGTTTCACCGGTAAGACTTAACATTCTTGGCAATGCAAGTACTATGTACTATGAATAAATGTAACATTCAATATGATCATGGACCTTTAATACATAGATGTGCTGGTGCTGACTGAAAACAAAAATCTATATTTGTGTCTCCCAAGCTCTGGTAAAAGCCTTAGAACACCTTTATACAACTGTATACAGATTATATGTGTTTGTTTTGCAGAAAGATGTTAAGATATATTATAAGCTTAGGCATATTAATTTTCATTTGTTTCTAAACTATTTTGATATACGTTAAATACAAGATGATTGTAGCATTACACTACATAAAACTAGAATTATCACTGAATGATATTAATATAACCCACAATTGCACCTTTTAACAAGCAATGGCTACTCCCAGGCAATTATCATGATTATGTTAACCTTGAGTTGGTTGACATTTGTGCAATGTTAATGTGAAATCTTGCAAGCCACTCAGTACTTACAGAGGGGACACAAAATATAGTCAAATAATATTTGACACTAAAAATTGATCTTGAGATTGAACCAAAATTGCAAAAACATGTAGGCCTTCTATGCCATGACCTCAATATGGTTAAAATTCCACCAAATTTTCACAAATATCCTTCAAGACATATAGGAGATTTATATTGATGACCTTTGACCCATTATTGTGACTTGAACTTATGAATGGGTTCTTCACATCATTTTAAATAAGCTACACATTTGACCAAAAACATTTGCCAAATTTCTAAGACGCAACATTTTTCTTAGTGACTGATAAATGCTGTTTGTTTTCAATAAATTGTCTCACCAAAGAGTAAATACAGCCTATTGTTTTATTCTTAATTGGCTCTTACAATGTTTCAAGAAGCAAGGGAAGGTGGATTCAGAGTTGCATCTGTTGTTTTAATACATAATGCCCAATTACAGATTACTCACAGCATTAATAATCTACGATGAAAAGATGTTAAAGCAGACGAAGCAGATGTTATAACAATATTACCTGTAAGAATGCTTTATCAAATTACACATGTGCTTGAATCTCAAAACTTTATTCTTATAATATACACGCATTTTAATAGTGAAATTACTAATTCTGGCAATCAGTCACCATAACCTAGGCATGTGTTTAATATAACTACTACTGTCATTACTACAGAATATGATAAAACTGCATTTATCTTATATCTGATCATAGTCTACACTGTCCAAAGGTCGGCTGATGAATTTTCTTGGAACAACCCTATAATGCTTTAATAGTGCTGTTCAAACAGAGACAGCAGACAAGTCCAGTTAAGAAATTTAAAGGAAACAAGATTATGAAAAAAAAGACAATACTGAATATTATATATAATGTATGAGTACATGCAGCTCCTACTAACATATAGAGAAGTTAGAGAACATGCGATGAACTGTTAAGGTAAGTAAACAAACTTTTGTCTAGAAATATGCCTTTTTTTCATTCAACCGTTACTTCTCTCTAACTTCACTGAACATTAGTTTAGTATTGCAAAAGGAGGTATAACAAGAGAAAAGAAATCAAAATTCAATTTAGAACATACAAAACACGAAATTTATCTGATCTCTTCTTTTCTAAGACGAACTTTGCATTTCTTGAAGCATTGCTGTGAACAAAAATAGAGTTTCATTCAAATAAAATTATTTTGTAGCTTCCTTTTACCAAATACAATTTCAATTGTTCGATGCAGCTATCTGACTAACACACAAATTCAGAGGTTATTGAGATCTTCATTCTTACATATCTGAATGCAGTCAGTTCTGTATTTGCTACAAATGTAGACCATGTTAACATATATTTCTTTATTTGCAACCAATGTAGACCATGTTAACATACATTTCTGCATTTGCAACCAATGAAAGTGTTGAAAAGAATATACTTTTGCTTTTGCCACCAATATAGACCATATAGGTAGACAATTCTGTATTTGCCACTTAGGTAAAGCATGTGAGCAGATATTTCTGCATTTGCAATGTAGTGTTGTTTGTCTGTATAAATATTTAGACAGAGTCAGTCTTTAAATGTTTATTCACTGAGAATTTGTGTAGTAAAAATGTATGTAGACTAATTGAGGCTGTCCAGACTAAAATATGAACTTGTCAATTCCATAAGGGCAAGCAATGTGGCATGTGTTTGATTAAGTACCGGTATGTGCATACAGTGCAGAAACATTAAAAAAACATGCAGTTGTTACTTATACATTTAACAAGTGCCTTGCAGCTATCTACACAAGTCATCTATTAAAGCTCTGATTAAACACAAAAGAAAACATGATTTTTCACAGTGTCACATACAAATTACATGAAATTTTATCAGCATATTAATGACTTTAATGTCGCATTAAAATGCTTTAACTGCAGTTATATAACTGTTGAGATCAGACATATTCTGGCATTTTACCAGTCTTCCTGTGCTTCCTTCGTGCGTACATGTTTCAGGTGCACGAAAGGTCTTACTGTGTCAAAATCAAACATCTATACCATTAGCAACATAAACAAAAGATGCACAAAGTGTGAAAAAATTATGACACCAATGTTAATTTAAAACAATTCAAGTTTTTATGTACCCTGTGAGAATTATTCTAAAAAATACAGGACATAACATTCAAATCTACACTCAGTATCCATGCGGTACAGCTTATACTTACAGAGTTACTAAACTTGCTGCAGCAAAAGTTCCTGAGGGTAAATTGGTTAGATTATTCGCCGCCAAGTTCCTACAATAAACAAAGGTGTTGGAAAACTATGTCAACAAACAAACACACACCAGGTTCATTTAGCTTAGCAGATAATGGTACAGATTCATAACCTTGCTCGAGTTGTAATACCAGAATTTTTGAGACAAAAATAAATGACAGTCTTTCAGTTTTATTCACTGAAATTTATTAGGGTTTTATCTTACTATTGGACCAAAGTTCTGCTATTCAATGTAGCACAAAGACATTCTCTTGTGATTTTAACTATAAGTTTGTCCCAGCCAATTAATTCCTGTTTTGTATGCATGCAAGCTATTTAAATCATGAATTTTTCTTCAACTTTGTATTACAGAATCAACAGAGATCAACTCTATTCAATGTTTTCTTCTACATTTTTATGCACTCAATGTTTTATGAGCGCACAATAAATAGCATTAAGTGATTGATTTTCAATATATTTGAACATCTTAATGTCTCTAAAAGTCTGGTATCAGTTGGTCCCTTGACCCAAAACCATCTATATCTGCCCTGTAGACATACAGGATTTCAGAAGTATTTGCTAAAGGCAAACAGTTTACCCACTCTGGAACCACTAATGAAAATCACTGCTATTGCTAATTTAGGATTTAAGGTAGCTGAACACTCTTCTACTTTTCACTACATCTATTCATGCAAACATGTTTCTAAGTTTCAATATGTTCCAAGGTTTTGTATCCATTCTGAAAAAAAGTCTGGAAGTTTCATGACTCCTCATTTCAAGTTAACAAAATAAAGGACAGACATAAACAGTAACAAAATGTATTGCTGGCAAATGTCCTTGAAATAAAATCTTATTTTTTATCAAATACCATGATTTCAGTTTTATCTACAGGTTTTTACATATTAAATGTCCTTCCTTATCTTATGATTCAAAGCTTAAAATAGAGTATTTCAATACACATTATTGAATATGCCTGGGCAAGAAAATATTAAGCAAGTATGATTATTATCTCATGAAATACAGAATAATTTCATAAATACGATGCATTTTATTTCCCAGTTTGGGTCAAGTGAAATTACATGAAACAAGTAAATTCAACTTTACGTTTTGAACAAAGTGTTAGCCAAGACTTAACCTTAGAAGAATTATGTGAACATTTTTAGCTCATGTATGACATACTCCTAAACCCATTCCAAAAACTATTCCATATGCTACGCCACAGCCAAGGTATCAACTACCAAACTCGACTGACACACTAAGCTACAAACACAAAATGAGAAAGTACTTACAAAGACTGGAGGCTCGTCAAATTGAAGAAAGTATCACTAGGAAAAGATTGAATCAGATTCTCAGATAAATCTCTGAAAAAAATAAAACAAATTATATTATACTAAACTCCAGGCTGATGTTTATACTATAGGGAGCAAATTGTAATTCTTTTAAGGCATATCGTGTACATTGTATAAAACATCAATTTTAAGATAATTTGTACTCAGTGCAACCAACTGTCAAATGTTATGTCATGATATATGAATTAGATGAACAACGAAAATATGACCTTGAAGGTGCAATTCAGGTTCTACAATTACAAAACAGTTGTCAGGGTTTCTTTCTAAAAAATCTATTGTGCTATGACCGCCTGGTGTTTTGGGTTATATGAGTAGGCTAGATATGCAGGTAGACATTTTATTATATAAAACGTATTTGATTTTATTTTAATCACTCTAATATTTCTCTCTCTTTATATAAATATCAACAAATAATAGGACTAACTGATCAAAATGCATTGCACAATATATGAAAATGTTAACAGAATACTTACATGTACTGTAAATTACTAAAATACTGGAACTCATCTATCGCTAGTGAAGAAATATTGTTGTTTGAAAGATCGCTGAAAAGAAACAAAAAAAAATTATTGTACGGACTAAGTATAAAGACTTACCAGCAACAGAAACTTCTTTCTCCTGTTTATTATGACTACTGTATATATTGCAATATCAAAATGGGTGTTAGTGTTCCAGCCACAGACCTACCCGGTAAATTGTTTGTATGTGTACAGTTGTCTCAGCTGGTAGACACATTGCCCATCTATATATTGAAAGTTGTACATGTATATTATAAAAGTATGAGCGAAATCAGTCTGCTGAGAATTCCTGTTACAGAACTTCAGCATACCCATCTTAAATTCTTACAAGTACTGTTACATTTAATAAAATTCACTATAAAACAAGGAGCATTTAAGTTTTGTAAGTCAGACCTATTCTGGGATGGGAATACTTTTGTCATTTGATGTCCAATTGTTCCAATGTACCATATTGTTTATGATGCCTTCAAATATAGTAATGAATAGATTTTCAAAAAATGTTGTCTTGCACGACATAAAAACTTGGGATTTTCATTTAAAGAGAGCGTAATTTACTCTTTCTTTAACACAGTACATTGTAACCTTTACAAGATTCTTTACTTTCTATATGTCTTTTTTAGAAGATAGACATTCAGACTGTTTATATTTTGTGATGGGGAATCTCTAGACAAATTCACTTGTCTCATTTTAAAGGCCAGGAAACATGCAAACTTAAAGACATCTTTGAAGATTTTCCACTCCATAAATCTATAGATTTGGTTTTAAAGGTGGTCAGTTACTTTTAAGCAACATTTTATGACAATTTTTACTTTTTGTATATTCTGTTAGAGATTCATTTAATGAACAAAAAGACCCATTACACAGAGTGAGATCCCTATCAGAAATTTACATTTATTAATTTTTATAAAATTTTGTTATTACTCCCTTTTAATATGAAAGTATTTAAAATGTTGAGTATTTCTTTCTTATTTCAATATAATTTCTACTTTTACATTTGAATTGGATAGATATACAAATATTTTAACATTCTGAACCAAAATGCAAGTTTTCAGCCTGCATGTAGCTTCTGAATTCATTTATTTCCAATCTATCTTTGATTGGGTAGGCACCCAAGATAGGTAAAGGGAGGTAATAATATCTTTTCAAACTTGAATTTCTAATGAATTCCATCTAAATATATAATTTTTAATGCAAATATTTCACAAATATAATACAATAGGTCTTATATTTATATCTTTCCTTAGGCAAAGTATGTGTATCAAATTTTTACATTATGATAAAATAATTCTATCTTGGTTGGGCAACCAGGATAGGGAAATCAAATTTTAAAAGTACCTGCAGTGAAAATCTTACCTGAATTAAGCGCTAAGTGAACATAAATGAGTGTAAATGATCAGATGTTAAAGTTTCAAACAAATCTGTTACATTGCCAAATATATATACCTTTAATAGTTTCCTTCATTTTTTTTTCTAAATTAGCATACCACACTCTTCTAACATACAGAAATGTTAGATTACTGTGTAAATAAATGTTTGTTTTTTGAATGGCTCGAATATTTTGTCCTTCAATTTTTTGAAAATCAGAATTTTCAAAGGCTTCAAAAAGAGCTGAAAGTCACAGCTTCCTATTATGTATGTGAATACTGAATAATTGTATAATGATACATTTCCACTTGCAGCTTTGCCATTTAAGACATTTTAAAGAATTTGTTTGTCAAAAATCTATAAATTTATACACTGAAAAATTTTTAAAATTAAAGTTGGTCTATTATTTTATACACTGTCTATTTTATTAAATTTTCATGTTTTTATTTTATAATAATTTTACCTTATTGCTCCATTGAGCTATTTTTATCAAACTTGGTCAGTCTTTATGAGCTTACCTTTGGAATGTTATACCATTTAATGATTTTAACTTAATTCTCACTGCCTGCTATTGAATTATGTTCAGTTTGAGAGGAAAACATAACAATAAAATGGTTAAAAGGCTGTTCTCAGTGTGGGATTCGAACCCATGGCCCTCGCAAATATTGCATGATTAATGGTGTTCAGCTTACTTACGAGTGTTGACAGATTTTCTTGAAAAAAAGGCAGAAACAAAATTTTGTGGTAATAAACTTGATATACAAAAGATCTGCTGTAAGCACATCACACTAAATGGAGAAAAAAATTAGAACAATTGCACTGTATGATTTTTTTATTTACATTATTTTAGATAATGGTCTAACACAAGTTTTATACAAAAAAAAATTCTTATTTGGGAGGTAATTTCTGGTTCGTCGTTTTATAGGGGTAAACAATTAGGTTTGCGGCACTCATTAAAATTACTCCCACCCTGACTTTCTCATGAAAATATAACTTTTTGTCTCATCAAAATCTCAAGCAACATAAATAATAAATTCAATAAACTACTCCGTTATTTCTTCCTGATTTAGCTTTATACGCTTTTATACCAAGTTTATTATCACACAATTTTGTTTCCGTCTTGTTTTTAAGAAAAGCTGTTCCCACATTTGAGCTTGCTTTGCGCAAGTAACCATTCAATATTTGCGAGGGTCATGGGTTCGAATCCCACCGTGATAACAGCTTCCCCCCTCCCCACCCCCCACCCCCACCCCATGTTATGATTATCATTCAATAGCAAGCGTTGAGATTTCTTGTTTCAATCATTAAAGGGTTATTTCAAAATTAAGGTGACTAAAACTTACCCAAGTTTAAATGAAGTAGCTCAAATTATCCCCACACAATTTTTTAGAATCTCGATGGATTCAACGTTGAATTAATTTGAATAGGGAATGTCTGTGAAGATGTTGTCTAGAT
This sequence comes from Saxidomus purpurata, assembly GCA_022818135.1. Taxonomy (NCBI): domain Eukaryota; kingdom Metazoa; phylum Mollusca; class Bivalvia; order Venerida; family Veneridae; genus Saxidomus; species Saxidomus purpurata. Next base: position 14,164,193 of record JAFMSR010000002.1, on the reverse strand, counting down.
ATAAAAGAAGGCTCAAAATTTTCCAACGGTCGCGTGAAATTGGTCTGAATATCAGCACAGGTGCAAGACACACTATCTTTTTTTTTTTTGCATATTCATATATAATCGAATTACATGTACATGCCAAAAAAAAAGATAGTGTGTCTTGCACCGGTGAGTAGAATGTTAAATATCTAGCTTTTGTAAACTTTTGTACAAATGGCGTAAACACTTTAAAGGGAACTAACTTTCGTAAGTTAACAACCACTTTGGCAGGACTTGAGTGATTGCTTTTCGCGAAAAGAGGATTTATTTCACAAAATAATTTTAACTTATAACTTTTCAAAACTAAATTACTAGGTATTTTACAATATGAAGTTTTGAGTGTGGCCCGTAGAATATGGGATCATCTGGGCAACGTTCGTATAAGGACCCTGGTATGGGAGCGGGTGGTGAGGTCCACATATGATACGATGTACTGGGAAAACTTGCAGGACCTTTTTATAAATACTCAAGTGGTGGTTTACAGTAAATATTTATATTTCATTTATAGAAAATAACAACTTTCCAATTATGCGAAAGGACGTCCTTTTCGCACTACCGTATTGGCGCATCAAGTTGCGAGTTCCCTTAAAAAGATCGAACTAGAAGACGGCTGCTTTACAAACAAGTTTCAAAGACTCACATTCGCCGAACGCTTTGCAGTGTAGAAAAGGGCAAGTCACTGATTCAACCAAGACATTAGTGATTATGTTAGTACAGAGTTGAGACACCATAATTTCAAAGTGTTCGCCTTCAGTGATGCAGACAGAAAACGAAGTACGTGCCGTTAATTTTGTCTTACATAATACTGACTTCCCTCAGTATAAATGCCAAAAATATGTAAAAGTGCAAAACAAAAATAAAATGTTAATGTTAAAGCTTTATCACAAATTTGTTTAAATTCCTTAGACTTGATCGAACTGTTTAAAAAATTAATTTCATCTACCATTTTTTAACAATCTTAGCTAAACCGATCATTGCCGCTTTAATACCTAAAAAATGCTGCTAATTTTTCTTTTGTTGAAAAATTGAAACATATAAATTATCAAATTGCTCATTCTGCACTTTATATTGTGTACAGTTGTGTAATTACCCACGCATGTATATTATGTTCTTTCCTTTTATGATTTTCGTTCGTTCTACTTGTTTATCTAATTACATTTTCTATTTATATTTATGTCAATCACTGTAAAGTGGAAATAAAGAGTATATATAAACTGGCAGGTAATCACTAAAAATAGACAATAGAAGTGTCAAAGGCAATACGCACGTGAAAAAACACTTACAAACTAAGTTTTACTGAATTTATTTGTAAAGCTTCTGAACACCACCTATTATAAATATGTACATCATTGTGCGCTTGCAGGGATCACTAAATAAATCCCGTTTTCAGTAACTACGTCATATGACACCCATCTTTCAGATGGTGTTAAATCAATCAATGCACTTGACTTAAATGTAACAAATAATGCAATGCCAGTTTATTATATGCATAAATAGTATGTTTCTCACGTTTAAATGTAAATAAAATGTTTTTACATCTTGAATATTTTCTATCTTGTTTTCAATCATTGATTTGAAGTTGTTTTTTTTACATACGTTGAAGATTAATTAAGAAATAAAACGTTTGAAATCAAACTCAGCCAGTCAAACACTTCTTCATAATATATGTATGCTCTACGTAAATAAAGTTAATCAACCATTTCTTTTAATACATGTACGTAAATAAAGTTAACAGTTCAACAACTGGAGATGTCCTACATCGAGTCAAGCGCGTTCACTAATTAAAAAAACTAAACTTGGCAAAATTAGCTTTTCCTAACTGAAACCGAACCTGCACCAGCTGAAAATAAAGTTTTCTATATCAACTTTATTTTTAATGTACATGATGCAGGCTATGAAGTCATTATGTCGTGCTTGAAATTATAATTCTTCTTGATTTAGATAGGGTTAATCACGGTCGTTCTTGATTTTTTTAACTTTGTGTATAAAAAAAAAAAAAAATATAGTTCTGTATAAGTAAAGAAGCGGATTCAAAAACGTTTTCACAGGTAGAACAACATGAATAGCAATCAGCTCGACTCTTAAGAGATTCATAAAACCAGGGATCTTATATAACATCCCCAATACAACCGACTTCGTTCCGCAGACGTACTCTTGTACGGCATCAGTCCGCGTCACGTGTAATTATGTCATTTTAAGATATCCCTTTGATACGAACATGCATAATTTGTCTGGAAGTATTTTTTACTACTAGAACCTGCCCATAAGTGGATGAGAACGAAAACTAAGCAAGGTATAGATATATGTGCTTTACATCAATTTACATTTTAAGACGTTTTAAAAATACCCATTCAAAAGAATCCCGGTACCAGGACTAAATGTAGGTCGTGTTGACTCGGAGCAAACAAAAAATGGGTAGCATTGACATTTAAGTTCATGTGAAAAACATCAAAGAGTTCACGCATAGGTTAGGTTGAATGGAATACAACAAACGCGTTGGTATAATGATTGTTAAAATGTATTTATCACTGTTTGTACTCCGCATAGTCTCAAAATAAATTTATCCATTTTAAATGTGCAAATTCTCTCGATTCATCAGTACAAAACAATTCAATAGTTCATGTTTATTTTCTCCCACACTGATAGAAAGAATCAAAGCCCATTTAATTCAATAGAATTGAAACAGTAAACTATATAACAACATACAGTTCTGATAAAAATGATCAAAATTGTCTGGCGAGAGTTCGGTGTAAAATTGTTGTATGACGAGAACTGGGTGTAAAATTGTTGTATGACGAGAACTAGGTTTGAACTTATAGAAAGACGAGAACTGGGTGTAAAATTGTTGTATGACGAGAACTGGGTGTAAAATTGTAGAAAGACGAAAACTGGATGTAAAATTGTTGTATGACGAAGACTGACTGCAAATTGTCGTTCAGGGCGAGAGTTTTGTGCAAAATTGTTACATGACGAGAACTGGCGCAATGTTGTTGTCTGACGAGAGTATGGTGTAAAATTGATGTATAATTTTAGTGCAAAACATTTGTATCCTTTACTGCTTGAATACATGTACATTTTTGTATCAAGTCCGCTTTAAGTCGTTGGTGCTATAAGATTGTTTTCTCTCAACTTGTCTATTAACAATTAGCCTAGTCGAGAACGTACGTATATTTTAAGAGGGTGGAGGAATGATTTGACATTTTCTCTGTAGTTAACAAAGTTTTCCACTTTTCTGTAGTTACCAAGTCTTGTCGGTAGATGTTGGAGGAAGAATTTTAGAGCTTTCCGTAGTTAACAAAGTCTTGTCGGTAGAAGTTGGAGGAAGGATTTGACAGTTTTTTCTGTAGTTAACAGAGACTTGTCGGTAGAGGAGAGATTAGCCAGTAGTCTTTTCGGTAGAGGTTGGAGGAAGGATTTGGCAGTTTTCTGTAGTTAACAAAGTCATGTCGGTCTACTATCGTAGGCGGAGAAAGGATTTTGCTAGTTTTCTGTAGTTAACAAAGTCGTGTCGGTAGAAGTTGGAGGAAGGATTTGGCAGTTTTCTGTAGTTAACAAAGTCTTGTCTGTATACAATAGTAGCATTTTCGATTTGTCGTCTTCTACGAATGGTAGTCTTCCTCTTCTTTTTTCGGAATAGGCTTTTAAATCGAACACGCCGAGAAGATATCTAAGATGAGTGAGTCTTCCAAGCTCTGCTAAAAATTGAGCGGAATGCTCGGAAGATCTGACGAAAACGGAAAGTTGTCAAATCGAACAGAAAAAAGTAGAGTATTCCGATTTTAGCAGATCTTCCGTTGTGCAAATCGAAAATCCTATAGTAGGCGGAGGAAGGATTTTTGACACTTTTCTGTAGTTAACAAAGTCTTGTCGGTAGAAGTTGGAGGAAGGATTTGGTAGTTTTCTGTAGTTAACAAAGTCTTGTCGGTAGAAGTTGGAGATAGAATTTTGCCAGTTTTCTGTAGTTAACAAAATCTTGTCGGTTACTATTATTATAATAGTAGGCGGAGAAAGGATTTTGCCAGTTTTCTGTAGTTAACAAAGTCTTGTCGGTAAAGGTGGGAAAAAAATTTGCCAGTTTTCTGTATTAACAAAGTCTTGTCGGTAGAAGTTTGAGAAAGAATTTTGCCAGTTTTCTGTAGTTAACAAAGTCTTGTCGGTTAGAAGGTTGGATTTGCGTTTGTAAACATAGGATTTTGGCAAAGTTTTCTGTTTTAAGTTAACAAAGTCTTGTCGGTAGAGTTTGGAGGAAGGATTTTGCAAGTTTTCTGTAGTTAAGAGGAAGTCTTGGTTGTTAACAAAGTCTTGTCGGTAGAGGTTGGAGGAAGGATTTGGCAGTTTTCTGTAGTTAACAAAGTCTTGTCGGTAGAGTTTGGAGGGGGGGGGTGGGGGGTTTTTTGTAGTTAACAAAGTGGGGAGGTGGAGGAAGGATTTGGCAGTTTTCTGTAGTTAACAAAGTCTTGTCGGTAGAGTCTGGAGGAAGGATTTGGCAGTTTTTTTGTGTTGTGGGTGGGGGGGGGAGGAAGGATGCTGTTTCTTAGTTAACAAGTCTTGTCGGTAGAGTTTGGAGGAAGGCATTGGCAGTTTTCTGTAGTTAACAAAGTCATCTGTCGGTAGAGCCTCAGAATTTGGCTTTTCTATTCTGGACTGCCAGAATTCGGTTACATTCTGACAGTTATTGTTGACATCAAATTTGGCTACATGCAAACAATGATACATTGTATCTTGATTTCATTTTCAGAAAGATCTTGGGCAAGCATGTGTCTTTATATATAAATCTTAATAAACTGTTTCAACGAAATAAAGACTCAAACTGATTCTGTTTTGTCTTTAAAGATCGAAATCTTTCCTTTTTAGAAATACCAGTAATGGAGAAACATACATAAGTTTAACAAAAATACCTAAACGACTTTTGTTTAGAATATCATTCGCTATATAAAATATTATATGTCTCAAACAAGATTTCATTTTTGTGTGTGTGGAGAGATGATAGATTATTTCGCCAAGTTGATTAAATACCAGACAATACAGAGCTATTATTGTGTCATAGTCCAAAAACAAACAAAACATAAACGTAGTTAACTAATTTAATTTGAAAATGCTCCAAATGTATTAAATACGAAATACAAAGAAGCATGTCATTTTTTCGATCGCGCGCAGGGTTGTATAATGTTACAATCATCAAGATTGAGATGTTATTGATATATCTGACACATAAATTGTCTACCGTAGTTAGATCTTCACAAAGAAGTTAATTATTGTTGTGTACATAATGGCAAATCTTTTATAGTTTTCACAATTTTGTTATTCCCTTTAGGACCACATGCTGGACTTACACCAAACGACACACTATGCGTACTGCCGGCTTTGTCTGATATTCAGCAGATAAATGTAACCGAGGCCTTATATACTAGCCTGAATTTTATTGGGTATAGGTACACAGGTGCAACTATTTTCCAAAATCTGCAATTCGGTGTTTTTGATTAGGAATTCACATGTACATACTGGCTGTTGGTCATAAACAAAGACAAAAATGCTTGCTCATACCTAAGGTAGTTTGAAAACGCTGTATGTAGATGCATGATTTATACGGTATGGACATGGCTCACAGCTTTCGGTTTGCTGGTACAGAATTTATTGTGGTTTGAGTAGTGTTAAGAGAGACATTTCTAGGAAACGCACGAGCAAACAACTTCTGAGTTTCATGAATAACGCATTTTGAACAAAGTGCTTCAAATATGTACTTAATATCATGACATCTTATTCTATTTTAGAAGAGATAACTTTATTCCTCATTTGTCTCTGCGAAAACAGAAGAGCGGAATTTATTTTTGTTTTCTTTGTTTCAGTTAAAAAGGAAATCATGTGTTTTGTAATGAAAATGTATTACTTTAAAAGCCTACTAGCCTATTTGTGTAAAAATCTTTACAACCTTAGATTGTTTGGGTTAATCTACACATTTTCGACTGCACACCAAAGTCTTCGGTAATACGAACATGAACACCACATCCCTGGTCCGGTTCTATTGGTCATGTAAGCGTTTAAGTATACATATATGTAGTTTTTTGTTGTTGTTTATAATTATGTAAATGAATTGAAAAAAACACATCGAAAATATTCCGTCAAAGCATGAATTCATTGTACATGTATGGTGTATATGAATTGATTTTTTATGGTGATAGAAGTATTTTTTCAATGAAATAATGTATTAACAACAGATACATTACTGTTTGGATAAAAATACGCACATATTACGACTATTAGAAGTAAGATCAATGCCATCTTTTAAGACAAGCTTGTTTCTTGTTAACTTGTTGTTTCTAGAAGGTGTTCTCATTGAATTCATTTTTCATACACTGGTGAATTATCTTCCCGTAGTGTGAAAGTGATAAATCGACGTGTTATCTTCGATTTAGTCAATTGGAAAAAATATGAATGTCTGTATCTGAATTGAAGGAAAAATTATATATACACATTTTCGTTTACTTTTTTTATTCATTTCGTTTTTTGTTTCCTGAACGTTTTCCATGTTATCCAACGCAACCGGGTCAGTCAGACATTGCCATAAAAAGATAAAATGTCAATTATTGGCGCCAAGTAATTCTGTCTCTACGAGTGCTTGCTATTCAAGTCCGTTTTAGAAATTAAACAAAAAGGTAGGATAAAGTCACAAGTACATACGTATGCTCTGTATAACTTTATAAAATGCATTGGTGTGTCATGACATTAATTTCACTCATTTCATTATTAAGTAAATATTTTCTTTTGATAATTGTGAGTGCTATCATTCATTTTGAAGAAAGACGAATGTCATACTGACCTACATGTCGGAATCATTAGCTAGGGTATTTACTTGAATCAATTTTGATCAAACAGTTATTCTAACTTCAAGGTTCCTTCCAATTTTGTTATGGTAAAGCACGAATTCTCGTTAAATTATGGGCTTAGTTCGATTTTAAACCAATAAGAAACACAAGACTGACCTATCATATCTTAAACAACACGCAACATGTGTCTTTTCAGCAATAAACCATTACAAAAGCTGTTATCTTGAGTTTTCACCGGGAGAAACCAGGCCTTAGTTCAACTATTCAAATGGTTGTTGATTGGTTGACGTGGGCTTATGTTGAACGCTTAGTTTATCTACATTTTGTTTAATTATTTACTATACGTAAATGATAACTTTATTGATTGATTTCAACCTTATCATTTCAAAAAAGTGAGGGCCTGTGACTTGAAATTCGTCTGTTTCAAACCCACTTGCCATAACATCATTGATTTTCTTGTTATCACTGTGATCAGAGTGTGGTTCGGAAAAGTGGTTTACAAGACGGAGAAGAAGGTGAATCAGATTCGTTTTACAGTCGGGGCACTGTGACGCAAAGTGATACTTTTCCTACCTAGGGCTCAAATCCCACTTGCGTCGACCACACCTACCGGAATAGCAATATTTCTTGTTAATAGCAGCAGACGTTTCCCATCGTCTGAGAGTGAGGTATCTATAATAGTATGTACAGTTAAATGTAATACAAGAGAAAAAACTTGCTGAAAGATTCAGTTCTACATTATTATTTCACTACTCATTTACGGATATACTGATGATTATGAAACCTTTACCTCAAACCGCAGTTGCTTAAAGAGTGGCAGTGTGACACCTACGCGAGGCTTTCTATTCTTTTTACTTTTAGAAAAAAAGAAGTTATGAAGGATTACGTCAATTTAGATTGTAGCCCATTAAAATTGTAGTTCCGGGTATGTTGTGAACTGAACTTAATTTTCTTTTAAGATCTTGACTTTGACATCTTAGATAACGAGCTCACCGTTCGTTACCTTTAAACAATAGGAAAAAAAACGCTCTGGCTGTTTATTTCGTTCATCAAGTTTCTGAACATTACAAATTTATGTTTTCACTTCAATAGAAAACTCTGGTCGTACATTAATCTTCCTTATTCTAACAAATGTATCTGCTGTTATTTAGCCTACATCTATGCACTTGAGTATACACTTTATGGATTAAAACCCCCATCTAAACATGATTTTATTACCCAATATTTGTTCAGAATTTGGACTATTTTCCCTTTGTATAAGGTAAATAGAATGTTAAATGACACATGGTATGATAAAAAGGTAAACACTTGAAATAATTACAGTGCCATTGATTTCATTGATTTCCATGTCAGCCACCGACAGTATTGAAAAGCTTAAAGTCTGTCGTATGTTGAAAAATGCATGCTAATTAGAAATGAAGTAGATCAATCATTAAAATACAGAGAATGAATTAATTATACCATACAAATGTTTCGCTAAAATGTAGGTCATAAACAGTAGATCAAATTCTGAAAGAAAATATAGAATAAATGGAGTAATCGAGCCAACGACCCTTCTTTTTGATGCTGTTAATGATTTGAACTGTACACTAAAGTGACATTACTTTATACATTGGTCGTTACTTTTTTTCACAAGGGATTTTATCCATTTGAATATCTTTTTCCTTTGGGTTAGTTGCTTGTGGATGTAGTGGCTGATTGAGTCTGTGAATTTCTTTTCTTAATATACTTTTATGAGTATTTCCTTAGCAGTGCCTGTTTGGAACAAGCTTTAAAAGGCTTAACGCTTTGTTGATATGTACCATTTTCACTAAACAGTCAAATTAAGCAACATGAATAAGCACTTGCATGCCTTACGAAATCGGATTTAGATTGTGTTTGGTCTCTGATCTGGAGTTTACCGTTCTTTAATCATTTAATCATGTAAGCGGATTGACCGGCTTGTACAATGTTCTTATACCTCTATTTCTTTCAATTAAACGCACATAAATACAGGTTGCGGTACAATCATATGGCAAGATCATTACTGAAAATAAATAGGTAATAAATTGATAAGTAGCCAAAAATTCCGACGATCCTTAACATGCCTAGAAAGTGGCAGTATTTACCCCATGCCCTTAAAAATCACATTCTAAAATACCTATAAACTTCATGTTAAATGCAAAGTATCGATCAATCTATCAAAGTTTTAGATTATTTATAAACCTTATTGTAGGCATTGTAAACTGCATGAACCTTAGTCCAGTTTCATATCGCTGGCCTGTGGTATTTTGCTTTACAATGTAATAGAATGGCGCTTCTTCATGCAAAGATAGGTACTAATCGGGTCTAAAAATTTTGGCCTGTTATCTTATCATGTTCACCAAAATATCGTTCCTTCATAATGATACGTGTTTTATTTTTATTTTTTCTGAAATCAGAAACGCAATATTAACAATAACTGCTCAAATATAACTTAAACGCTTGGTATATTATTGCACAATACAAACATGTATATATTCATTATAACGTCACAATATACAAACAATGATTCATTTCTATACCATTTGAATAATACATTTATGTTTTCATACATTTTTACTATGCAATTGTACTTTCTTTGTATTATTCTTAACCTAAAGTAAAGCTATTGCAAAAGACATATTTTAGTCCTATTTTTACTGTGAAATAATTACACGGATCTGAAATGAATTAAAAGTAACGTATGCTATAGAAGAACATGTTATTGTACAATGTCAGTTTCAGAGGCAACTGAACTATAGTACATGTGTATATTGTTTTCATTTTTTTCTTTGTTTTTCTATCTGATAATGGATTTTGTAGTTGTTTCACAAACAAAAATAAAAGTATCTTTCATGTCACATTCTGTAACAGTAAACACATTTTTCCTGACTTAACACTCGTGAGACGGGAGTTATTTCGGGGCAAATGGGTGGTAAACTATATGCAAAAACCGGCAGAATGATACCCGATAAGCATTTACGAAAGAGAAGACAAACACGGATTGAAAAAAGGAGGAAAAAGGACTGAAGGGAATAAACCAAACAAAAGTAAATGGCAAAACATCAGAATGTCAAAGAAGAAGCGAGATTTGATGGCAATGACGAATATGGTAAACTGTAGGACGTGAAAAAGGACTGAGCGAAAGAAGACTAAACAGAATGAACTGTTTCTGTATGGAAGAAGCTGGATAAAACTTTATTGGAAAGAAACACATGTCCTGTATAAGATAGGGAAACGTAAGGATAGAAACATAGAAACATTAATTACATTACAGAAAGATGTACAAGGTAAAACTTACAGAAATGGAACAACAGAAAATTCATGAAAATACGGACGCAGTGACATGTAGAATAAGATCAACTGGATTGGAAGAACGAGAACTCGATTTAACAAAAGAGTATCAGAACAAAACAGACAGACTTAAGAGAAGATTTAGAGAAAAATATGTGTATACAAATACTGCATGGCGAGGAAAGACCCGAAAGGCGGGAAACATAATGGTTAGAAAACATTCGGGATTTAACTGGATGACGAGACGCAAAGTAACAATGCAAACCTTAATAACAAAACGTTAACGTGAGTTATAAACGAATATAATCACTGCGAAATAAAGAACTCAATAGAAACATTTAGGTGGTCAATGAAAACTGTCCAGACTATCAAATACTGTGTAACTATGTCTTCAATGGCTTTATCTTGCAGATACAGTCAGAACTTGGAAATCATACAAATAAGATTGTTAAGCGGCTGACCAAAGTGACAGTTTAGCAACATTGTAAAGTTGTTTAAAAGCACAAACTGTCCACATATATGTCTTTTTCACAATTAATTTGGAAAACATAATTTTGTAACAGTCATGGCGATACTGGTGAAAATCCATTTCTATTCAGATTATTTATTTACTATTTTAGAGTTCTTTTAGCTAGAATTTCAGACAAGAATATTCACAAATGTAATAAAATGGGTACAGAAGATGAAGTTAAATGTAATGATATCATAACAAGTCTCTGTTAATTTCAGTTCACAGCTAGATGATAATTTAAGCGAGGAAATGATATATTTTACTTACAATTTGAACACATCGCTGCCCTCTTTCCCATCCTTTGGCACTGAAATAAGCTGCTGACCAGCGCACGAAATGTTCTGCACTTTACTGCCGCTATACATCCATATGACAGACGTGCAGTTGTTCGGTGCAAAAAATGCCGCTGCTGCATAGTTCGGTACGAAAATACATAACAGTAATCCAAACAGTAATACACTACATCTCCTAGGACGTGACACGCCATAGCTATTTGTTTCGCTGGAGGAAACCTTCTTCATACTACGTGGGCAAAGTAGAAGATTTTTTCGCGGCATGTGTAACAGTCTGATTATTTATCCACCGCATAATTCACATAGTGATGTGCTCTTTACTTAGGGGATGTAAATGATGAAACCACTGTTACTGGTACTTGATCAAAATGAGAACCTGAAAATATATATACATAAAATTAAAATGACCTGATTTCATATATTTCTTCCATCCGAAACCTATGTTTCTTATAAAATTAATTAATTCGACAATTTTGGTTGTAAAATTACAACCTTTTTCGATGGTCCTCATTTAAGATGACACATTTGGTTGGAATAAAGAAACCAATGACTAGACTCTCTGGTAAAAGTATAATTCATTGGATTTCTGCCGCTCTAAAAATTGCCTCGGAAACTACGTTATTCAAAAGATTTGGTTTATCTTTAAAAATAGCTTACATCAACTAAATAACGCATCTCGCGAACTCTCTGGTGTCATTCATTGTGTTACTATAGCCTATAATTCTATCTTTTCGGAATTGAAAAAGCTATATAAAAAGAATGTCTCAATTCTTTATATTTTTAAGAGAGGCAAAAATTAGAGAATACTGGACTTAGTATTTTACTACAATTTGAACTTTCACAACAGCAAGAAATACACCAAATGCCCTATTGTCAACATCACGTGATCGCAAATACTTCGCGGGTGCCAATTAAAATTAATAGGACTATTTTCTATAACCAATGAACTGAGCTAATTTTGTCTCCTTCTTTTATCTGGACCAAGGAAGAACGAAACAATAGAAAATATGACTGGTAAACATTTTCATCATAAACGGACCATATTTCTGCCCGGTATTTATGTAATTGATAAATAATTTGGATGATTTAGGACTCTTCATGCAGTTGTAGTGCTGTTTGTACCCTAACACTTGTTTTGGGTGTTTGCGTGTATCCAATTAATGCATTCTTATAAGCTATTTAATGCCTTCTTGCTTATAGTTTTTACCTTGTGTTTTGAAACCACGTTATTGTTCAACCATTTCAATAAATAAATCAAATTGTGTAAAGATTAAAAAATTTAACAAGTTAGTTCTTTACAACTTCAGTTGCGTATACAACACGACTCGAACAATACATTTCCATTGATACTGCAAGAGGCACCGTTTCATTCGCATACAGGGCACACACTAGTAATACTTAAAATATTGTTCAAAATGGCCAAATAACATATTTGCAAGATGAAAAGAAACAGTTTGGAAACACGAGAGAAGTCAGTCATGCTGAGATACCTCTCTTACCTGACAAGTAGAAATAAAAACATGTACCTAACAAATCGGGCGAATTTTGATTTTTCATCAGGAGAGTTAAACAATATTTTCATAGTTCAAAGTCTATTAGGCCTATATCATAGAAAAACAATGCTTCTGCAGAGCAATATAGTTTGGTTGTTACTTGGCAATATCCTTTTTAAAGGAGTAAAAATATGTTGATGGTCATTTTGCAAAGTGATATATAAGTTTACTTTTTGAAAATTTGTTTAATAATGACAAGCTTCGTGTAGCATGGATTGACTGCAGTACATCTGTATTCTCGTCTCACAACATCAGTATTACTAAAAAAAACGTGACTTTTACATGTCAATTTGTGAGTTTACTATGTTAGACTCTACAGTATGGTGAACTATTTTATTGTTACCAAGTGAGACTACGGTTGGTGAACTGTTTATAGTTACAAACTGATATACCGCTGCTTTCTCGACCCCAGACACACGCACAGTCAAACACACAAACACGCGTTTTAATATGATAGGTCTAAAAACTCTTTTTTTTCATCGTGAATTAAGGTTTTGCACTTATCTTAAGAATCAAATACAAATTTGACATACTATTGTCCAAAAATGTTTAAAAACACTAATTTTGTCCAGTAACTTAAATTGCCACAGCCCTTTCAATGTTCTTTTTAAATATATTCAACAGAAATTTGAATAATGCAATGTATTCTCGAAGGTTTATCAGTTGCGAATGCAGTACTCAAAACATATAAAATAAGTAACATTTGTGTTTTAATGTATATTTTATTTTAATCTTAATTACTGAATGCCACACAAAATAGTAAATTTATGCATCGTCAACCCTTAAATTTTCTTTCATAGTTGACATTTATAATATATATGATTGAGAAAAAAAACGTGAACGTTGAGGATATACTTGATCTATGAGCACTGATATGTTTCATCTAAATATAACATCTACTTTTTAAATAATATTATTGCCATGTCTTTCTCTTAAATGACCATGGCTTTTCAGAACAATCTTCAGTTAACTATCACAGCAATAAAGTCGGTAATGTTTTTTCACAAACATCATATATGTTTTTTTACAATACTGAATAACAACTATCTAGAAGAATAACGGAGTAACCACACTAACTCACCAGGGCGGCATTGTTCCTTGTTTGTAACAAGATATGCTTTGCATTTTTAGTAAAGTATGCATATATTCTGTTGCATGTGCATACTCGGGTGTCTAAGAATTGATATTATGCAACATATTTTGGTACATCAATGCATAGTTATAAAAACGAATACAATTTACCATCACGTTTTTCATTTAAAACAAATATGTTTTCACATTTTCGGTACTTATTTAAGTCGATTATTTCTGGATTTTATTTATCGCTGTGAGTGTTTCTTTTTTTATGTTCTGAACGCTAATATAATACAAGGGCCGTCGGATTTTATTTAGACATACACATTGTACATGCAATTTTCCAGGTTAAAATATTTTTTTCTATAATAGTGTATTTGAGAGGTACTACCGGTCAAAGTGACCATCACAATTTAAGAAAGGCATCTATCATTTTTGACCATGAATCAACATGGTCATTTTGATGGGTAATACAAGTTAAATACAGGCAAGATATTTCTATAAAGCAATGTATTCAATAACTACAATCACATACACCAGGGTATTTTTGTCATTGACATTAAGAGAAAAATTGTAAATAAATGAAAATGTTGACTAATTGATTTGAATACTGTATACAAACTACAAGACGTCCTAAAACTCGTGTAAACCCTATAATCCAACACGATATGGAAGCGGTCAGTTATGAGCATCCCTAAAATATCTTTTTTCAACCTGTTTATGCTTTAAAGTTAAATTACCACGGTTTTATGGTAAAAAATAGATGCTACAGCCTAGAAGGCATGAAAGCAATAACTTATCCTGAAACATGACACATTATATCCTTTGGATGTAGAAATTTACTTCAAAACAGGTGTTAGAATTACTCGTATAAACAATGAAAATAAACTTGGTATACAGCTTCATATTAATTAGTTGTTGCCTTGGAAAATGAATGTTTCTGAAGGAATAAACCAGTGCTGCTAAATATATTTTTTATAGAATTACGAAGGTTACCTTACAAGGTAATATCACTTGGGAACTAGGATGCTGCTCAGTTTCTGTAACTTGCACCTGTGAATAGCTTTTTCGGAATGTACTTGGATAAATGCAACTGAGCACTATGATATCATTCAAAATCACTATTATGTTAAGACATTTACTAGTATTGATGATATACAAAATTTCACACAATGAAATCGTGCAAACCTTTCTATAAGAAATATGAGAGACCATATAAAATACATACAAGTACAAATATCAATCATTCATGCAAATGTTTAAAAAAATGATGCATACGCTGGTAAATACTACTAAAGACTTCTGAACACATAAAAAGAACAATTGAATATATACAATATTAAACATCTAATCTCTTACTTAAAATATTAAAAGAAATGACACTTCAAGGATAGTCACTGAACTGGTTCGAGACCACCAAACACGGACGACCATCAAACCGGACACTTGCGAAAATGCGTGATTTTTGTAATATTTACGGTCATATATTATTGATCAAACAGACACTTGATTTCCATCAACAAAGTGAAACAGCAACTGTTTAATATAACGTTTTGACCAAGAAATCTCTCTATTTATTTTGTCAGTCACTAAAAGCATGTTTACATTGTCGGTGACAGACTGTGCCTGCGTCATAATTCTGTGAGGCCCGGCAAATAAAAATCAGAAGTTAAACTTTTTTCATGATATCACAAAAAATTAAATGAGGATCTACTCCTAGAAGTAAACAAATAAGTTCTTCTTTTGGGAGAAGAACCTAACTTACTTCTTTTAAAATTTCGATTGCTAGAGATAAAAATATCAGAGTTATCGTAAAATATGTTTAAAAAGTGTCCAGTTGTAGGACTCGAACCAGTATATGAAACTGTTATGAATTATGCGCCATTTTATATTATAATCTAATCATGATATTTTTTCAGCACTAGCGGGGCATTATGTCACTAGAACGGAGTAAATGTGAAATAGTTAACTGTAAGTGAAATATTCAGAAAAATTGTAAAACCTTCTCCACTTTGGTTAAGTAATATCATGTCATTTATGTATCTACACTATTATTATTTGCAGTTCGCAGTAAAGATTGTATATTTGTGCCTCACCGGGCTTTTAGCCTAGTGGTTTTGCTTGAAATAACCTAAAAAGATTGTCATATATGTCAGTCAATTTCCTTACATTTGCGAGCTGCATTTTGTCCCCGAGTTAGTTTATAGAGACCATAGAAGAATCATACAAAGGAAACGTGACTCGATAACGAGCTCGGTATAGAAGCAGACCAGAGATCTTGTTGGATATACATCTAAATGTTTATCTTTTTCACGTTTGGTATAACTTCTATTATTGTCGTTTTAACTCTGCTTAACCCAATCATGGTACATGGAAAAAACTGATTTAATTTGTAAATAAATGAGTTTGAGAAAATAAAATTATCCACTCTCAGATTTCCACAGTTCAGCTTTATTTAATCCCAAATATAATTTGGTGTTTTACGCATCTACACTTTATTTATTGCTTTTAACCATTGTGATTGCTTTCTTTTCTGAAATTGTACAATTAACACGCCGTGTGTTGTAAGAAGCGAGAAAATTGTATCATGTACGGAGTCTGAACAGGTTTACTATATACTATGTTTGGTGTAGTATTGATATAAAAGAAGAGGATATTGTAGTTTTGAAAATAAAATATGTTTTACATGATTTTGGCCTAGCTATACGTCTTTCACTATGCTATGCAAGGAGGAACGACAGATCAGAGGAGCATTCAGGGCGATTTAGGGTAATTATGTTGACATCGTCAAGAAAGTGTGTTTTAAATTATGACTTAAAGAAAGAAACACCTAAAGTTAATTAGGTTTTATATGAATTTCATAATCTTATATTTAGGGTCAATCTTAACCAAAAGAAATTTAACAGTGGGTTGTAATAATATATTTTTGGAATCAAAAACTACTGAAATGGTTAATCATGCAAGCATGTTTTTATATGTACTATTCTGCCATTCTTTGTAGATATCTTTATTTACCGCCACAGATCACGAGCGAACATAAATACCTATATTAAAGCAGAAATTTTAGCAAACAAATACTAGTAGATAAAACATAATGTTTTTAAAGTGATTATACCGTTCAAACTGACCATAACTTTTAAATAAAATATTAATCAGCGATTTATACTCCTAGAACAATAAACATTGCCATAGTTATAAACCAAAAATAACGATCTGTGTAACAGTTTTTATTCACATTGAATATAGAGGAAATCTGTAAAAATCTTCTTATCCTAGTCAAAAATAAAAAATCCACCCTTTCAGTTATGTTTATCCTAATTTGTATTATTCAATAACAGAAATAACTTGGTAAACTTATTTATTATATGTTTTTAAAGCATCGACTGTGTTTTGAGCATCATTCTTAACTATAAACCAATGTGACCATTTTGAAGGGTAATATGACTTTAAATAAATTTTGAACACGAAGAAATGATAGTACTATTTTTAGTTCTATAAATTTTAGAGCCACGCAATTGATATGGCAAAATTTATGTATGAAAGTTTTTTTTCATGCACGGAAATAGAAAAAGCACAAGTAAAATACTACAGTACACTTTAATAGACCCTTTGGTTCTTTAACTTGCCCGTGTATAGCACCAATACACGCGAGACTACCTCTGGGTTTCTAACCAGTCCACCTCTAGAGGGGTGGAAAATGCTGAGAGCATCTCCTAAATTCCAGGTGCCCCAGCCTGGAATCGAACCGGGAACCTCGTTAACCACTCGACCACCGCGCCACCCAGCAGGTAAGTTTATGTTGTAAGCCGACAAAAGGTGAGTTCATGTTGTAAACCGACAAAAATTGAGTTTTTGTCCTTAAGACTCTCCTTGTTGGCAAAAATGGACGGTGGCGGGAATTTGGGACAACGCTTTATCAAAATAATGAATGTTTTTTATTGTTTGTACAGGTATTTTTGAGAAACAAAAATGGAAACAATATATTTTTTCTGTTCAGTTTGAAAACAGTTCTTCAACGTCCGAAATATTTACGTGACTTCATTTAGGTGGATATAGAATGAACTCGTTATATATGTTAAAATATGACTCAGTCATATGCTTTCTTTGATCAAAATGTAGTTATATGCTCAGTATAGCAATGCCAGTCTTTTGGGTGTTGTGGTATATACAAATAAAGCCAGTTTTAACGGATGATTTAATTAGAAAAGACAAAACTTTGCTCTTTTATTGAAATTTGCTTTAAATTTGCAGTTGTGTGTTGAAATACGGGTATGATTTAAAATTGTCTTCAGGTGCCCTACATTGGATTACGGTTTTCAAGGGCCGTGCGTGTTATCAAACTGGTTAAACAAATATCCTACCTTTGTTGTATAAATGTATGGAAATTCATCATTAAAATATTAGATAACGCATCTACTGCCAAGGGAATTTATAACACCTGATAAAATGTAAATTCTTTGAAACACACTATATTCAGTTATTACAAATGACATTTTTAAAATTTTTATTTTCAAATTCGTTCGGGTGTTTTGATCAAGAAATTAAACTAAACGAGTAATCGAGTAAACATCTTTGACAATTTATGTTGTGTGTTTCTAAACATAGTATATTTATCACCGGTTTCCTTTAAGGTAAACAAATAAATTATTTTATAGCCACTAGTAACACAATTTTCTTCAAATAACGACATAATTTATGACACCACGTTTGTAAATTACCTGTTACACCACTGTTTAGTTAGAAATTCCAATACATGTGTTCCCGATACTATGAAAATATTCCGTAAAATGCTGTGAGCCTACTTTTATGTATAAATTATATAATTCAACAAACACTATATTAGCTATATTAACTGTATTAGATTTCAAGTCAGATCAAGTACAGGTAAACCATTCAGTGCAAAAATCAATAAATCGACCTAATTTTATTTAATACTTTACAATATAAAATTGAAAACCCACCACTAATACATAAACTCCGCAGTACTTTTTTTATTAACTATTTCACATAATCCGTTTGAATATTCTGTTAAACCTCCATCATTAACGTTATAAATTTACCGTTCCATGTTTAACATTGGTGATCTTTAATGAACATTTACATTTGTTAGTGTTAATCCAGGTATATAGTGGTATATCGAGTTAACGTTCCTGCGACAAACGACACGCATTTCAATTTGTCAATAACTGTTCATGTCTTCAATGGAACATATCAGTCACGTGGTTTTTGCAGGTACAATCGGATTGACCTCGTCCTTTGAGCGTTACCTAGAGATTTTATGACGCGAGTTTTGTCGTTCTATTGTTGAATACATTTGTAAATAGAAAGGGTCTTACCGATAAGATTGCATTAACTTTTAATAAAGAAATGTTTACTTCATTTTTTCAGATCTTACCAATGTAATCGCTTCAGTTAAATTTCTGTTATTTGTATTTTACATTTGTTTAAATATGTGGTAGATTTAGAATGAGAGGTCCGCCTGTGTATGTTTCCAAAATGTGTATTTCCCATTCTGAGTATAACAATTCTTATTTCAGAATGAAAACTACAAGTAATTTGATAACTATCATTTATAAGTAATGTTGGTATTATCTAAATTAGGCCATGTAAATCACCGTTTTTTATTTAAAATGGTACGCGTTACTGAAGGTGTATTGCCCTTCAAAATGTCAATCATATTTTTAAGGTAGACTTAATCATTTATTTATACTACATGTACTTAATCAAAGCACTGTTGGCGCTGAAGGCCTGTTGGCTAGAAACTAACTCCGTGTCAGCTTTTAAATGAATTGTATTTCAATGTCTTTATTTCGTGACATACCTGTCGGGAATGTACGTATAGCCATATATGTAGGTATATTTTGATTTATATCGTTCAACAAGATAAATAACTCAACATAACTCATTAATTAGAAAATTTCAAAGCATTAAGTGTGTTTTCAGCATCTTTACCATAACTCAAATATGGAAATTTTAAAGGGTAATAAAACTTTAAGAATTGTTTGTACTGGAAATTTTCAAATTTTGGAAGGTACTTGGGCGATGTAATATTTCATGTTCATCCCCAACAAATCCGTAATATTTGCATTCACTGTTTCCGATTTTATTGTTGGTTAGTAAATCAATGGTCCATTTAAAACCTTAATACATATTATGTAATTTGACTTCGTAAAAAACAGGAAATAAAATCAACAAAAAAAAAATTGTACAAAATCAGTTTGTTATGCCATTTTATTTCACGTTTAATTATTTGAAACATAATTCTAAAAAGTGAATTGAGAAAATTAAAGGTCCTGTCGGTTCATCAGTCTCCGGTTTGGTACATATCAAATGATAATCTAGCTATGTATACAAGATTCACTAATACGTACATTCTTACGTAGGTGTAACCAAACGTATAAAAACGTGTGCTTCTCTTCTATTATTTCCGACACGTTTTCGCTATTTTATTTGTAAATTACTACAATTTAGGTTGAACTGTTTTCTATAAGAAACAAAGGAATTTCAACAAAAATAATACAATCATAGCCGAAATTCATAGACGAGCTATCAGATGTGTAGCAATTCACGTATTTTCAGATACGGAGAATTTTGTCAATGGCTTTTAAAGTGGGATGTCAAAGGTCCGATTCCTGAGGTTACAGACTGCCTGAATAGAGTTAAGGGAAATGGTGTAGACTTGAAGTAAATGTACTAGCTTAATAAAAGATTCATTATCGGTTGCCCACCAGATCAGGCAGTTGTACTTATTTCACAGGTGACTCGGACATCATGAAGTCAAGGAAGAGGTGATGCAACCAGAAAGAACAGAACATTACTGTATGATTGGCGTAATAACAAATAAAAGAACAATTAATACCTTTTTGTGAACGTGTAAGACATTTACAAACATTTATTTGGTTAGAAGAAGCATTTAGCATTAGTCATGCGATGACAAAACAGATCCAAAAATGAGTACATGTAATTTTAATCTTTCCGGCATGCCTGTTGATTTTGTCTAATAACTGAAGTCTCTTGAACACTCAAAGAGAGAAAATCATCGCGTTGGTCTTAAAGAAATCTTTTAAAGCACTTTATCTTGCCATGAATTGGACCAAATTCTAAGGGACCCATAATCGAAACTATTACGGGACATTCACCGGGTTAAAGGTATTTATCAATTTTAATGATTGAACGTATTTTATAATGAGTCAGATAACAAGAACGTCAGGTCTTGGGGTCACGTAATTACTTCGAGACCTCGACTATCCAAACTATAAGGTCAAGGCTCTGAATTATATTGTGTGTAGTAAAAACATTACTTTCTATTCTTTTAAGTATCCAGTTATATTCCAATATTTTAAATGATACTGATCTATAAATCGTATTTAAAAAGAAGTAGATCAGTGTGTCTTACAAGAGTGACAATATTTATAATTAAACTAGATCTATAAATCATGCTGTAATTGCCTTTCTGATTCATGAATAGCTTTTTCACCAGATCGTACTAACGTCCCACATATAAATGTTATTTTGCAGCAGAGAAATTAAATATGGTAGAGGAAAGGATATCTTGTCCGCTTGGAGGGCACAAGAAAATTGTTTCGATATTCATGTAAAATACTGGAACTTATTAAACAATCCAAGACCGCTTACTACTCAACCCTACACACGTCACGATGATTGAGTTTACTTCAGAAAACCAACAAACCACTCTTACGTTACAGTATAAGTTGGTTTTTTAAATTGAAATGCTACAATATCGGTAGCAGATGATGACTTACGTTTGAATGGTCGTGTGGTTGATCAAATATCTATATTACTAAGCTTCCATTTCTGTACAAATTATGAAGGTTCAAGAAGAGCCTGAAGTAGTAGATTCTACTCCCTTGTTTATGAGCTAGTTTTGGTAAGGTAATTTTCAACTTCATCATCTGCTTAGAACAGTCTCTTGGTCTGAAACCTAGGTCAAATGTTAATTCATAAAAATGTTCTGGGATCTCACAGACACTCATTCGTGTGAAGATATATTTCTTACTAAGACTATGTTCGTGAATACGTAACTATAGAAAAGATGATAGAATTCGCAAATATTAAGTGTTTAACTAGATAATAAACGGAAACGTAAGACAATCTTAACTTAAGGCTTAAGCATGCTACCATACATGCCAGATATGTAAACGAAGGGGATCATCAAAAAGAAAATTGCAGCAGTTTTATCTTTCTTACTATTATTGTCACCGTGAGACCGTGTGTTTTTAATGAATGCATGCCGATGGTGATATAATATGATTGTAAGACACCCAAAATGTGAAAATTGTATGGTCACTCTAACCCTTACCTTGAACATAATTCTAACTAAAATGTGAAACAATTTTACCCTATATGTACGGTTGTAAAGTTTTTATATACATGTATAGGCTAAAATTATTCAATATTTGAAGGTAGGGGCTTGAGGTTAACATTTGACAAAAAAAGTTTTAACTGTGGGGTAAAGTGTTTCGCGTGTATGACCATTTTCACCTTCGTGACCATTTTCACTTTGGTGGTCCTATAATATCTTTTGCTCTGCGAACATTTTAATGTAATTTTTAATGTAATCAGCACAGCTAGAAATCACAGCAAGATTTCGTTCAAGAATTCTTTCTCAGTAAATTGAAACTGATATTTGACATTGCGTTCGTTGTGGTACATGTATATATGTTGTGGTATATATGTTGGCATTGTGTTTGTTGTGGTATATCTGCTGGCATTATGTTTGTTGTGGAATGTCTGTTGGTATTGCGTATGTTGTGGAATATCTGTTGGCATTATGTTTGTTGTGGTATATATGTTGGCGTTACGTTTGTTGTGGTATATCTATTGGCACTACGTATGTTGTGGAATATCAGTTGGCGTTACGTTTGTTGTGTTTTCTAACGCACTTCCAACGTAACGTCATTTCTGATTGGTAACGTCGTTTAGATTTACGACTATTAAATAGCGTTTCTAACGCAGTACCGATGTAACGTCGTTTCTGATTGGTGACGTCGTTTAAATTTGCGACTTTAAATAATATATATAGTCGCAAAAATCGAACGGCGTTTTAATTATCGCATTTAAACATATTGTGTGTTAGAAAAAAAGGATCATCTATTTAATGATTTTGATATTTGCGACCATATATACGGTTTTAATGGCCGCAAACAGTTTTAACAGCTCCGGCTAACGCCGTCGCCGTTAAAAATATTTGCGATCATTAAAAACCGTATATACAGTCGCAAATATAAAAATTACAAAACAGTTATTCCTATAATATATATATAGTCGCAAAAATCGAACGGCGTTTTAATTATCGCATTTAAACATATTGTGCGTTAGAAAAAAAGGATTATCTATTTAATGATCTGTATATACGGTTTTAATGGTCGCAAACAGTTTTAACAGCTCCGCGTTGCCGTTAAAAAATATTTCCGACTATTAAAAACCGTATATACAGTTGCAAATATCAAAATTACAAAACAGTTATTCCTACTATATCTGTTGACATTGCGTACTAGTATGTTGTGGTATATATGTTGGCGTTATGTTTGCTGTGGTATATCTGTTGGCATTGCATTTGTTGAGTTAGATCTGTTGGCATTGCGTTTGTTGTGTTAGATTTGTTGGCGTTACGTATGTTGTGGTATATCTGTTGGCATTGCGTATATTATGGTATATCTGTTGGCATTGCGTATATTATGGTACATCTGTTGGCATTGCGTATATTATGGTATATCTGTTGGCATTGCGTATATTATGGTACATCTGTTGGCATTGCGTATATTATGGTATTTGTTGGTGGTATATTATGGTACATCTGTTGGCGTTACGTTTGTTGTGGTATATATGTTGGCATTACGTTTGTTGTGTTATATCTGTTGGCATTGCATTTGTTATGGTTTATCTGTTGGCATTGCGTTTGTTGTGTTATATCTGTTGGCACTGCGTCTGTTGGCATTGCGTTTGCTGAGGTATATCTGTTGGTATTGCGTTTGTTGTGGTTTATCTGTTGGCATTGTGTTTGTTGTGGTTTATATGTTGGCATTACGTTTGTTGAGGTGTATCTGTTGGCATTGCGTTTGTTGTGGTATATCTTGCTTAAGGACTTTGCTTAAGGACTTTATCATATTAACCATACAAAAGGATACAAGTTGGCTTTCCACGTTTTGCAGATGGGTATTTTTAAAAAAAAATTTTTTTTTTTTTTTATTTAAATATTTTTTTTTTTTTTTTTTTTTTTTTTTTATTTTTTTTTTTTTAATTCCGGTTACGTTTTTTTTTTTTCCTGTTTTATCGTTAAATATGCAAAAACTGTATGAAACCATTCCGCTACTGGCACTTTTATAGTTTTGAGGGCATAAAAAGGTCAGCGTCTCCACAGAAAGAGTATTGCCGACCCCAGCATCTCTCCCATGATGCTGTTGATATATGATTTTTTCGTCTAAAATGGAGATTTTTGTAAGAAGATGCCATCCTCCTTTTTTGGTCAAAAGTTTTTATTTTTGTGTACCAAATGCAAAGAATAGTTGAGACAGATTCTGCCTAGATAGCTATTCCCTTCGAAAGGTAATATAGTTTGACTTGCAAATGCAGAGTCCTTTTTGTTAATATAGTAATTTGTTTATTATTGCTTATTATTGTATTTTGTTTTATTAATGTAATTAAATTTGGTTCTGCAAGCCCACAGTCGGAGAAACGAAGAAGGAGAGTCGTGAATCCCACCCCACCAACACCCCCAAGGCGCCAATACAAAACCGCAAAACCCCGGTGCCCAACCATACTGGCACTTCTTAAACAGGTTTCAGTTATTCGTTCTATTTAAGATATTCCAGTCGGAATTCCAGTGAGAAACTTCTGTCAAGTATATTCGATCGCCAGAAAGGAAATCTTTAAAGAACTGTTGAATGCCGGTGCGATTCTTAAAGAATAATTCTCTTAGACGTAAAGTATCAATAGAAGCAAGAGGTTTTGAAACTATATTTATGTGAAATAAACATCTTCATCTCAGACCCATTCCTTATTAGTGCTGTTGCCGCTCACACGGTATGCTATATATATATATAGCATGTTTATTTTATGCTAACTATTGAAATCAGTGAACTATTTTCAAACAGATCTCTTATCAGTGATAGTGTGCTGACATAGGTCTGCTGGAACTGCTTATTAACACTTAGCATGACAGAAAAAATATGGAATACATATATTTCAACTCAGAGGTATACAGTTTTAACATTTTCACTCACGTTTTGCGCTCCTAGAAATGTTAAAATTGAATCACTTTTCGGTGAAATATATTCCATATCCATCCAAAACAAATAAATATTAGAATTTTCTAAATATTTCGCCATTTTTTCACATGTCGCGTATGATTGCCGCCTGATGAAATGTAGTATGAAGAAGTGATTGCATCATAAGCATGCAGCATATCGCCAGCATTTAAGAAATCGAAGAACTTGGAAAAACTTTGCAGACTTAAATTGATTCAAGTAAATAGCTGATCATGAATTATGGCATGTTTGTAGGACATGTGCTAGCATACGATATTAATAGTTTCTGTCATGAGCACGCGGTTCAGATTGAAATATCCGTCACCGAGGGTAACTGTTTAGGCGGGCACGAGGCTCTGCAGAGTTCCCGCAAAACAGTTACCTGAGGTGACGGATATTTCCATCTAAAACAAGTGTTTCATGATAGAAACTTTTTCTTGCATACCGTCTTGCACTTTGAAATATATATTCAAATGCAAACTTATCTAAATGATGCATTTTAATATAAAAACAAACGTTATTCAGATGCTGTGTTTCAGAAAATGACGTCACAATGTTAATAACGTTACGTCACAAGCAATTCACGCGAGTCATATTACATGGGGGGATGTAATATGAGATTTTCCAGCAGTGGTGAAAACTGCGGATACCCCGATCCGGTATGCACAAGTAATAGTTTCTTTCATGAGCACGCGGTTCAGATCGAAATATCCGTCACCGAGGGTGACTATTTTGGCGGGAACGAGGCTCTGCCGAGTTCCCTCAAAACAGTTACCCGAGGTGACGGATATTTCCATCTAAACCAAGTGTCTCATAATAGAAACTTTTTGTTGTATACCGTCTTGCACTTTAAACAGATTTCTAAATGCAAACTTATCGAAATAATACATTACGGATTAAAGGAAGCGATATTCAGACGCTTTGTTTGGGAAAGTGACGTCACAATGTTTATAACGTTACATCACAAGTAACTCACGCGAGTCATATTACATGGGGGTATGTAATATAATAGGGTTATTAGTATAGTAACGTGATCCAGCATGCCGGATTTGCTCGAGTCGTGCGTCGGATCATACGAGTGCGTAGCACGAGTATGATCCGACCTCGACGAGAGCCAATCCGGCCTATGGATCACGTTACTATACTAATGACCCTTTATTATATACATTTTGACACTTGTTTGCGCGAATAGACTAAATCAAAATGACATTTTAAGCTTAAAATTGAAGAAAAACTCTTTTTAGCGCGAAATATACGTAGTGTGCGACGTCATTTTATTGACGTCATCGTATAAACAAGTAGTAACGACCCAGTCAAACGCGACGTTATTAACGTCATGTGTAATTTATGGCCAATTGAATGCACTCTTACAAATAATGCCGCACTGTCCGTATTGCACGTACATACAATACGGATTTTTTTTCTGTCAGGTCGTATTTGATGTTTGAATAATGGCTGTATTTTTGACCGAATATTTATAGGTAGAATCTATATAATAAAAGATTTTCCAGCACTGGTGAAAAATGCGGATAACCCGACATTTTTGTGGTGACTTTGCCAAATAAATGAATTGAACTAATTCATTGAAATGAACTTTTTTTAATAAAACTATAGAATCTAATGCCTCAGAATAATGCCACTTTAGATGGTCATCATTTGTGAAAACTGCTGATACCCCGATCCGGTATGCAAGAAAGTTCATTCTTGCATACCGGATTGTATGCAAGAAAGTTCTTTTTCTTGCATACCAGATGGGGATATCTGCAGTTTTTACCAGTGCTGGAAAATCTCATCTTACACCCCCGTGTAAGACGAATACGTGAATTACTAATGACGTAACGTAATTGTTGGTGAAAACTGCGAAAACACGTAACTAACAATGTGAAGTCACTTTCCCAAACATAGCATCTAAAGAACGTTTGTTTTTATATTAAAATGCATCATTTCGATAAGTTTGTATTTAAATATCTATTTCAAAGTGCAAGACGGTATGCAAGAAAAAGTTTCTTCCATGAGATACTTGGTTCAGATGGAAATATCCGTCACTTCGGGTAACTGTTTCACGGGAACTCGGCAGAGCCTCGTTCCCGCCAAAACAGTTACCCTCAGTGACGGATATTTCGATCTGAACCTCGTGCTCATATAAGAAACTAATATTATTCTGAGGCATTATAGTTTTATTAAAAAAAGTTCATTTCAATGAATTAGTTCAATTCATTTATTTGGCAAAGTCACCACAAAAATGTCTTTGGCCAATACAATACATATTGGCAAGAACAATACGTACAGAAATACAGTTGATGAAAATACACATACATATTCAAGTATAGATATATTATATTCACCGCCTCCTCATAGTTGTCGTTAACAAGCAATATATCTTTGTATAATTATTTGTTCTAAAAATTCACTGCGCAATTTAAATGCATCAGTAGTACTTGCATCTCTAATATTTTTTGCAGTTTTAAGCAACCTTCCCCTACTATTTGACGATAATTTATTAGCAAAAATATGAATAGTTACCAAACATTTTTACGCTTGACATAAAAGCAAAATGGTATAATTTGCAGATCCGATCATGTCTTGCTACACCAGAATATCTACCCAAGTCAATGTATTAGAACATAATAGTAAGGCAACGAAAAGCCTTGTCGCTGGTAACAATTAAATAAAACAAAGATTCCGACACAGTAATAATTTGCCAGATGTTGTTATAAACGAGTGCATGTACCGCTTTCTGGCAACTTTCATGACTCGATTCGTCTGGAAGCGGGTGATTAAATGACATGTTATTAATGCATTTACAGGTGTCTATATTTCGTTCGGGAACTATAGTAAACTAGAACACCGTATCTCCTGTTTTCTAATCTTTACCTAAAAAGGTTGTGAAATATTGGGGCGAACAAAAACACCGTTGTTTTAAGAAAGTGTAAAAGCGCTTGAATGGATTCAAATGTTACGATTTGTTTTGTATGCGCAATGCAGAAAAGGTGACTAAAGGTGCAGTTTTATATTGTGAGACTGTCAGTCTTTCTACAAGTTATTTACCACCTAAAATACTTTATAAAGCACGCTTTTTTTAAGTGTCACTTTTTTTAGGAAGATTTTGTTTCTTGCCTTATCGGCGAATTTTAGTCTAAACGTTTGCCTTTTATCTCAAATTTCAAAATGGACATCGAAAATTATCAGAAATATTTTAGTTGTTTATATTGAAAGGCTGTCGTCGTTTGGAAGAATTTCATATTCTCGAGATTTTAAATTCAAAGTGTATTTCGTAAGAACAGTGAGGAGCACATTTTGTAATAATAAATACTTTCAATAAAAATCACCGCGAAAAAAGTATGTAACAGAAAACGAAAAAGTTCAAATCACAATATACATTGTATATAAAATTTAATTGTGTTGTATTTGAACAGAACTCTAAAAATCCAGCTATTTTTCCATTATCAGTTCTTTGTATAAGCATTTTGTACGTTTTTTTTATTTTTGTAGTTAAATGCCCGAAAAACATTCAACAATCCAAGGACAAATTATTTATCTTGAATTTTTTTTTTGTATTCTTCCTTTTATTATTTGCTCAACAGTGAAGTATTTTGATTTTCTTGAATTAATTTGTTATGTAGAGTATTTCCATTTATGTTATTCATTTTGACGTCTATATTTTCATCCTCGCCTATCCAACTTCTTACTAGCGTCTCGGTTTCTTTCATAGGCCCTTAAGAAAAACTTACATGTTTGGTAAACCCTTATTTCCTGTAAACTTGATAATCCTTAAATAGTTTGTGTATCAGAATCCACCAGACCACTCTTCTTTTTCCTTCCTTTTAAGCATACATATATCCTAGCAGCACAATATGGTAGAATATAGTCTTAGATTTAAAATCAAAAGCCTGTCACAGGACGCGATCTTCTCTTATATTTCTGCACGATTTTCAATCTGTACTGTATAACTCTCATTATACAAAGCCATAAACGTGAACTATATATATCATAGACAATACCGTATATATGGTCATAGCTTGTTATCATGTTCGAATCCTTATACGCCACGAACACACACCACCACTCAACACCAAACATTTTAGAGAGTCTTGTTCCAGAGAAACAGGCCTACAAGACATTCCGTCTCCTTTCCTGGCAACGTGCAATCTTCAGATGTTTGTTGTGCTGTATCGATGTGTCACAGGCACTGCGGGATGTGTTTCCGTGTGCAAAACCCTTTACGGTTCACCAGTTCAGCCTAAGTTCAAAGGTCAGCACATGAATTATTTACGCCTTAAGATAAGACGAGACATTTACAATGAACACACGAAAGTCTTATAAGCTACAGCCGACCGCATAGGAAACTTAACAAAAGCCAGGGTGTAATCAGAACGGTTCCTTCGTTTCTAGGCTGAAATACGTATGAGAAAACGATTTACATCCGCCTCCGGAGTCTCTGACTTGAAATCATTGTAACCTCTCATAGATTACCTCTCATAGATTGAGTGACATCGGTTCGAGCCCTGCTGCCGACCATGCCTCTTTACGTGAGAATTGGCATTTTTACGGAGGATATAAAGGTTCTTGTACTGGTCTTTTCAATGAACGATGGTAAGGTAAACTGTCCGCCTGTAAAGATGGTGAAATACTCTTGAAACGAACGTTAAACCTATACAACATAAAAAACGATTCAAAACACACAGGTCAGGAGCGGATCCGTAGTCTAGCAGATCCAGAGATCACCGGTTCGATCCTCGTATATACAGTAACATGATTAAAGGTCTTTCGGATGAGAGCATAAACTGATGTCTCATACATAGTACTATAAACCGTAACATCGGGCATGTAAAAGAGCCAGGGAGTCTCTTTAGACCTGGGACACACTATCCTCGAAACATAAAATAACTAACCTCTTCTATGAGCGCTGGTCTGGTCGTACCAACTATAAAACCTATAAAATTCAATTCCGTTTCTGAATTCATTTCAGATCGCGTATAAATAGTAAAAGTCACCACAAGTCTGTTAGAACGGATCAACCCATTTACGGTTATATCCCATGGAGCAAGTAGCATGCTTAAGAAACTGGACCATAGATCCAGAAGGTTTACTTATACCGCTGTAAGTAAATATCAAATGAAAGGGTCTACTTAAACTTACTGCAAAAATGAAAACAGTTCCCGTCGAAACTTTTTACAAACTGTTCGATATTCATTCATCAAGGTTCCAAACAGTTTATTTATTAGCATTGGTGTTGTCTTTTTAAAACATCAAATACATGTATAATAGCAGTTACATAATTACAGTTAGAAAACGAATCGAATTTCATTGAATAAACACGGGTTCACTAAAGCGTTTAGGCGTGAATGTCAAATATTTTGTGTTTAAACCATCCATATTTCCATTCTTTTTCGAAACTGTCAGGTATCATACAAGGAGTCATTCAGTACGGCGGGAAAGTTGTCCTATTGCAGATTTGACACGGCGAAAATGGTTCCAAAAAAAAGTTACATCGTACAATTATTCCAGGTTCATTGCTGAAATAGTTTCCCGATATTCGTATCCCATAAATATAATGTATCATATCTGGAATCAATCCATTTGATCATGATCAAACATTTAGGACGCATTTGAGCATTTCATCTGAAATATGGAGCTTCAGGCTATGATTAATAATTTCGCTGTAATGCTTTTTAAAGCCAACGTCACCGATGAAGAGCAGCTTCCTAAATTATCTTATAAACATAGTCTTAGGAGTGTTGCCAACTACTAGTATAGTTCTGATTTCTATTTAGAAAAGTTCTTTTCTATCAGATTTTTGCTATTCTGACAAAAGTCTATAAGACAATATTGACGGACGCCCTCACCTTTGACCCGCTTCTCAATGATTGTACTCAAATACGAGAAAAAGCATATTTATGATCTATTCGTTCAAATATTTGCCTAACCATACCGGTCTGGTATGAGACATTGGATAATCGTTAAATTGATATTCAGAGTTCATGGCAATAAGACCTTCCTAGTTCTTGCGTGAAAGAGCTGACAAGTAGGCGTATCGTGTCTGGCACTGGGGATAGTTTTCTTATAGAATCGGAATAAGTTACCACCGTACTGGGTAGCCGACATTTTAGTGGCGTCAACCTTGGACAAAAATAGTTCCAATGTTTGTTTTGCATTTATAACGTTACCCTTGTGTCCTTGTTTCTGGTGCGCATTTTCTGTTTCATTCAAGTCTGCTCTGCTTCAGCAATCCTACCACAGATGGTGTGTGTATGTTGATTAAAATATTGATTGGAGGCGGGTGGAAATCACCTACTCTGAAGCTATGTCGCATAATAATTTAAACCACACCTATGTATGTTTGAATGCTAATTATCTAAACATGTTTAAGGTGCAAGTGCAGGCAGCAATAACTTAGTTTTTTTTTTAAAGTCCAATACTTATTCATAAGAGTAGGCCTAAATAAAAAAGCCTGAATAGGGCTTATTACAGATGGGTTCCAACTTGAGGAATAATTAATTTCTATTACCTGACCTTATGACCTACTTTTTATCATATATTTTTTCAGAACTAACCTAATTCTGATAAACAGTCTGGCCGATACTCAGTAAAAAAGGTTGAAATCTATAGCCTGTACAGACGTCTCGTACTTTTCTATTACTTAGCCTGGTAGCGACATCTTGACTTTCAAACATAGCCTAACGCACTTTAAGCCAAACAAGGAAACAAAGAATCACAAGATAGGACCAAAACTTGGCCTTAAATCAGATTTTTTCCATTCTATATTTCTTCTGACTGCGTGCAGCTAAGTTAAAAACTTGTACACAAAGGTAATTGTGAAACAACTGACTTTAACGTTGGGCCAGAGGTTAGCCCGAGGGAATAATTTAATAAGGATGCCAAAGAAACTTTACGTGCTCTATATATCAAGGGCAAAAACTATGTGTTTCAATTAAGAGCGCAGTGTACAGGTTAGGTCCCTTTGTAAAATCAAACTGCCACGAAACCAGATTTTCAACATAACACCGGTGGGAGTTTTTTCATTTGCAAAGGTGACCTTGACCTTGTCCCTAGGGGCCCAACATGCCATTTCAAGAAAATTTCCATATAAGTTACGTACATACCAAGTTTCATGGCAACATCTTAATCCCACCTCGACTCATTGACTCGAAACTGTTTTTAGTAACAACGACATTGACCTTGACCCTAGGAAGCCCGAAAGCAATCAAAAGCTTCATATCAATATAACTTACCTAGTCACCAAGTTTTATAGCAGTACCCCATTCTCACCTACAGTTATTGGCTGGAAATCGTTTTTCTATTTTTATTAACAGCGACCTTGATTTTTAACCAAGGAAGCTTAAATGCAATCCCAAGCGTGTTACATATAAACTATATACACACCAAGTTTCATGGCAACAACTAGATCCCAACCCAAATTATTGCCCGGAAATCGTTTTTTCTATTTTTAGTAATAGCGACCTGGACCACAGGGACCCCAAATGCAATCCCAAGCTTCATATCTATATTATAAGCTACCTACAATTATCATGGCAATACATCATTCCTAATACGATTTATTGGCCAGTAGCCAGTTTTCTTTTTTTAGTAACAGCTACCTTGACCCCAAAACAATCCCAAGGTAAATCTCCATATAAGATATCTACATGCAAAGTTTCATGGCAAAACAGTTATTGACCAGAAACCACCATCTGACACTACCTGCCCAACCATTTATAACCCTATAAAATGAAGTCCAGGTTTCCTTAAAGTTGCCATAGCAATACGAGTTCTGCATGGAATGGAATTCTTTGAACAGTGATAGTTTATATAGTTACATCAACTTTCAGTAACCCTATCACAAAGTTCACATCATGTAACACCAGATGCATCATAATCAATTGTTTTATGTTTCTACATCCCTATCCCTGGATACATTCTTTGTTACTTAATTCTTCATGTCCTATTTAACTTGAGGAAAATGTTGATTGCTGTGGTAACCAGTATATTTTATCGCAATTCTGAAGTAAAAATTCAGCAAGATCATAAAATATTTCAAGGTCAGGAAATATTCTCAAGTATTTGTGATTCTTGTATTATTTCAACGTGAAAGAAATACAGACATGCCCAAAATATATAATGCATGTATCTTGCTACAAGATTCTTGCATATCTACTATGCAGTACATCTAGCACACTCAACTATTACCTTTTCAGAGATTACCATCTGTAAACATTGGAACATGTTCAGCTGACAGACTGGAAGCAAATTTATTAGCCATAATTTTGTAAAGACAGATTCTGCAGTGCATAATGTCAAACATTTTGCCAGACTGCCTACCTGCACTGGCTCGACTAGTCACCTTAGTGCAGAAACTCAATAAGTGCAACTGTTTTCAATTGCACTTAATGAGTTTTTGCACTAGGGTGAAAATTTAAAATTTTTATTTTTATTGTACTCCACAAGATCATCTGCTACTTGGAAGTAACAAGAGTGCCAAACTGTCACAAAATACGCCTGTCTAGGAGGCATAACTCAGTATCTGGCAGTTCATTTGTTTTGTAAAACCTGCTAGAACTATAGAGCAGACAAGGCTAATTCACCTGTTTGAACTATGAGCTGAGAAGGCTAATTTCATAATTTTCGATAATTCAAGGGCAACAAGAGCACTGTAATCAAGAGCAAATGCAGAGCAATATCCACACAGTTATATGACGCTTGAACCCCAAGAGTTACAGAGCGGAAGAGAAAAAAAGTCCGAAATCCTTCACGGGGTTCAAGAGTTACAGAGCGGAAGGGAAAAAAAGTCATATGACCTTTGAACCCCTAAGTTTGACCTTGACGCGAGCCATCCAGAACATGGCTTCTGCACATCGTCTCAATGTGGTAAACATTTGTGTCAGGTTTCTTCGAAATCCTTCAAGGGGTTCAAGAGTTACAGAGCGGACAGACGGACGGACGGACAGATGGACATCGAGGCGATAACATAATACGTCCCCTTCGGGCGTATAAAAACTAAATGAGTCAAAACATAAAACACTTCTTCTTGGTTTATTTTTTATTTGTTTCAGTATGAAACTGGACATTTTTATCAATAAATATTAAGTAAATTCCACATCAAGCTATCCTGTCTGTTGTCAAAACAGTGAAGTTGTACACAACAAAGTTTGACAGAACAATTCAGCACTACTATACAACAGTACTTGCATCTCTCTCTCTCTCTGATCATAAACACAAATGTTCTGCATGAAAATAATGTGCATTCCTCTTTATACACTTTGAAAAATACTTCCGTTTTCATTTTGATTTGGTTATCTCACAAAGATATCAGTTACAACATCTCACTGATCTATTTCTCATATGAACAGAGAAAGCACATTTATTACAAAATGACAGAATATATAGATATATTATCAGAGAAAGAAATGAACAAGTAACGTAGCTTTGCACCCAATTCCAATGTAACTACATGTTTCTACACTGACTACATACATTGCAATTTGAAAAACACAATCCATTTCAACATTTGACTGTTGTTCTTATTCATCACTAATTGCATGTAACGACTTTTATGCAATATGAAGGCTTTTACAGATAAATGGTTCTACCATTTTATACAGCTGGTACAAAAAATGATGATAATGTAAAATATCGTAGTTCTACAAAATTCGACAATATTGTCTCACAAAAGGTTACTGAAATTAACATAAATGTACATCTTTCATGAGAATTATCTGTGCTGATGGCAACAAATATCGTATAAACTCAGATCCTGATATAATGCAGCTTCAAATGACTGGAATGCAAAGAAATAAGAAGATAGAAAGAAAAATACACAAAATTTACTATTTATTGAATGCTACTTTCAATAATGCAAGGGTCCTACTGAAAGTGGCAATTAAACACATTGTATAAATCGTCTAAAATGTTAGGCCACAAGCAAATTTTCTCTGTTAATCATTGAAGAAGCCAAGATTACTTGCATCAAAAATAGTTTTTGTGAAGTTTTCTGTTTTGTTGTTAGTGCAATAGAGCTTTCGCTAAGACAAGTACTACATCCAACTAGTTAACCCTAATCCTACTAACAAACACTATGGTATTGTCATGCTTTTTTTACACAGATGTCAATTATTGACAAGACTATTCTATAATTATGAGCACTCGCATTCATGCAGCAAGAGAACAGATATTTCCAGATATTAATGCCATGTCAAGGCAACTATAAAATATTGACTGGAGCAGTGCATATCAAAGGGCACTGGGTCACAAATCTCCTTACACACATGTATTTAATAAAAGAAAAAGTATGAACAACAAAATGGAAAAGGATGGAGACTGGGTGGGGGGAAAATCTTAGCACCATATTAAACCGCCAATGCAACATCCTCAGTGTATCACAAAGACGTATACATTGTGTGTAGCAGGAGTAAACATTGTTATATTGTTTGTTAAATTCTGAATCTTCATGAAACATCAGACTTGTGTCACATTAGACAGGATACAAGGCTCGGCCTAGTGAAACATTTACATGTTGGAAGTAAACCACAAGTTAGGACAGGAAGTACTATGGTAACACATAGTGGACTGGTCAACAGGAACTCCCAGTCTGGTCACAAAGGTCTGAATCCAACACTAATGCTCTAGACTGCTGTATAGACAACAAGTAAACCTCGTCCATGCAAAGTTGTTTACAACTTAGAAAGGTTTTAAAAAGTGCAAGTTTTTTGTCAAGTGCAGGCATAAAAAAGGAATGGCACCAGTAAGAAATCTGATGAAAACAAGACAATACAGCTCATTCATACCTATATAAAGGTTTAAATTTCATATATTCATTACCGTATTTACATTTATACAAGTCAAGGTATTGTAGTTCTTTTTTCACAAGTGGAAGCGTTTATTGTAGCACTATCAGATGTACACAGATTTTCCGTAGGAATAAATATCTAACAACTCTGTTTCATAAAATGCTGTATGCATACATTTATGTGGCATATTTCTTGAGGTATCCCAATACCAGGTATTCCTACCCTACAAGGTCAGACTAATATCTTATAGTTACATAGCAGCACTGTATACTGTATTCAACACCAATATAGAATATCAGTGTTCCATTCTCAACACTAAAACTGTGAAACTATAGTACTAAAACTTGAGAGCAAACCTTAACTTGGAGGCTTTAAATGTTTACACTTTCATCAAGAGTGGATCGATAAGGAAAAACCAAAGAAGGCAACATATTTATGTTTTACTGGTGTATTCCTTTACAATTTGATATGAGCATAACTGTAACACAAGTTTAGCAAAAAAATATCTATAAATATAAAAACAAAATATCAAAGAAAAAAAAGTTTATTGCACCACACTTAAAAATTATCAACAATCATTATTCATTATCTAAAATGGCTTCAAGTTAATACTTCTACACAACAAAAGTTGATAACCAATAAGAATGATCTTACTGAGAAAGAAAAAAAAAACCCTTACCCAATAACAAGGAAGTCATGTACACAAAACAAAACACCTTGCACACAATTTGAATATACCTAATTTTACATTCACACAGCATATATCTGTACACAACCATCTGTTTACAAAGACCAGCTACCTGATATAGAAGTATTTAAACTACAACACAATGACTGGAATATAAATATTGCAAGGATGTGCTGAGTTTAGGCACAGTATTACAATATAATGCAACATAATGCAACAGACTCCTTTAAATACAGTCAAACCCGAGCTTACATAGCAAATCAAGGGATAACTTAACAATGTCAATGTAACCAGGTCATTCATGATGTACTACATTGTATGGCCAATCAATATATGGTCTGTATAAAATTGGGTCATTTAAAGCAGGTGTCTGTCAGATTGAGGTGACCACCGTCACTGAGTTCCACTGTTATTCTTCCCCCGTTTATAACACGACTTATATGTTTACAAATTATTTTGACCTCTGAGTCAAGCAGTCCTGACTAACAAGGTTAAAAGCACTGAGCTTTGTATGCAGAAATATGCAAATTTTACTGTAAATCCCCTACAGATTTCACATTCTCACACATTAATTCTTTAACATACTAGTAACAGCCATACAAACATCCGAGGCATTTAACTGTTAAAACACAACTATAAATGAAATATGAAACATGCATTCCACCCCCTGTAAATAGCATCCAGCACTTTCAAGGGGAGATAATCTATTGTAGTCATTAGATGGTTGCAAGGTACGTCTTCATTTTGGCAGTAAAAATGCAAGTAGCTTACTAAATAATGGGAAAATAAGCTCTAACACTAATCACCAAGTAAGTTCAACTTCAAAACTTTTTATACATTTTGCAGGCAAGTTCAAAACAGTTTACATATTATGCAAAAACTATCTTTGGAAGATCTTCAGATTATGTAAGTAACAATGAGTAATATACTGCAACCAATCTACTCACATTTGAAATAAACTTAACAACAAAATTCTGAACTATGTGGTATGTTAATTCTAACATTTTGAAGTATACAAGTAAAACACATACAGCTATACTGTAGACATTTAAGGTATTAACTTGTAAGCTCTTTTTCCAGTCCTCCGTTTTACTTGCATTTTTGCAGACCATTATCACTGCAGAAAGACTTAACAGCATGATTTCATGAGAACAATCTGTTTGAAACCAAAACACAGCAAGACACCTTGCAATAATATCTTGGAGTTACTGTGTTATTGAAGACAGATGACAATATGATTGGATGATTGAGGAGTGATATGTGTTATGATGTGCAAGTTTACAGCTCATCGTGAGTGTCGCCGCCTTCCTCCTCCTCTTCCTCATCATCTTCTTCTTCTTCCTCATCAAAATCCTCCTGAAATAACGGCACATATATCATTTATCATGAACAAGCAGGTAAGCTCATTTGTGTTCCCGTACTAAAAACAAACTACTTAAAGTACCATTATTGCTTAAGATATACACATTTTTTGGGGGGTGGGGTTTTTTTTTTGTTTTTGTGGTGGGGGGGGGGGGGGGGGGGGGGGGGTTTGTTTTGGTTTTTTTTTTTTTTTTTTTTTTTTTTTTTTTTTTTTTTTTTTTATTTTTTTTTTTTTTGTTTTTGGTTTGTTTTTTTTTTTTTTTTTTTTTTTTTTTTTGTGGAAAAAATTTTTTTTTTTTTTTTTTTTTGGTTTTTTTTTTTTTTTTCAAAAAAAAAATATATACAATAATGAATATACAAATAGAATAATGATAGAACTGTGTTCTATTTACTCTTAAACAATGTTGGGGTGTGCTTTTCTTTCATAGTTTCGTCACTTCTTCACTAAACATATTGTCCGAAAGTGTTTCTTATTTCTTTCAATATCATGTAAATAATCAAAGTATTGAAATACTAATGGAAGGTGATTTCGAAATATGTCATCTTGCAAAAATACGCTATTTAAGCAGTTTAATAGCCCACACTTCTCTGGTAAAAAATCAAGTTTAATTCATTAAATATTAAGGCAAAATTGATGTCAAAACTGTTTCTTCATTTTATACATTTACTGTCAAGTGTAAATACTGAGTGTAATTGTCGTTCATATATGATATACATTTAGGAAGCTTTAAAAACTAGAGCTATCACTAAATGTGATTAATACCCCCAAAAGACTGCTTTATAAACTGAGAAAGTTCGTAGTAACAGAATACCTTGCAAACAAACTAAAAAGAGATATTGTTCTTGGCAATAACTCTGTAATTTGTCAAGATAGAGTTATGGTTCTTGTACACTGCACTTCCTCTCATTGTGCTTGACCATTGTATGAAGTTGTATTGAATTCCAACCAATAGTTTTCGAATAATGCTCCAGACAAGTAAAAGTAACAAAAGGCAATAACTCTGAAATGAGTCAAGATAGAGTTATGGTTCTTGTACACTGCACTTCCTCTCATTGTGCTTCATCATTGTATAAAATTGTATTGAATTCCAACCAGTAGTTTTCAAGTTATGCTCCGGACAAGGAAAACTAACAAAGGGCAATAACTCTGTAATTAGTCAAGATGGAGTTATAGTTCTTGTGCACTGCACTTCCTCTCAATGTGCGTGATCATTGTATGAAGTTGTATTGAATTCCAACCAGTAGTTTTCAAGTTATGCTCCGGACAAGGAAAAGTAACAAAGGGCAATAACTCTGTAATTGGTCAAGATGGAGTTATAGTTCTTGCGCACTGCACTTCCTCTCAATGTGCTTGACCATTGTATGAAGTTGTACTGAATTCCAACCAGTAGCTTTCAAGTAATGCTCCGGACAAGGAAAAGTAACAAAGGGCAATAACTCTGTAATTAGTCAAGATGGAGTTATAGTTCATGTGCACTGCACTTCCTTTCAATGTGCTTGATCATTGTATGAAGTTGTATTGAATTCCAACAAGTAGTTTTCAAGTTATGCTCCGGACAAGGAAAAGCAACAAAGGGCAATAACTCTGTAATTAGTCAAGATGGAGTTATGGTTCTTCTGCACTGCACTTCCTCTCAATGTGCTTGACCATTGTATGAAGTTGTATTGAATTCCAACCATTAGTTTTCAAGTTATGCTCCGGACAAGGAAAAGTAACAGAAAATTGTAATTAGTCAAGATGGAGGGGGCAATAACTCTGTAATTAGTCAAGATGGAGTTATAGTTCTTGTGCACTGCACTTCCTCTCAATGTGCGTGATCATTGTATGAAGTTGTATTGAATTCCAACCAGTAGTTTTCAAGTTATGCTCCAGACAAGGAAAACTAACAAAGGGCAATAACTCTGTAATTAGTCAAGATGGAGTTATAGTTCTTGTGCACTGCACTTCCTCTCAATGTGCTTGATCATTGTATGAAGTTGTATTGAATTCCAACAAGTAGTTTTCAAGTTATGCTCCGGACAAGGAAAATGCAACCCGACCCCCCCCCCCCAACCGACCGACCAACCACCGGGTGACTCCTATATACCCCCCTAAACTTCGTTTTGGGGGTATAATAACGTTATGAAATAAATTCCAGTACTATATCATTGGTGTTTTATCCTGACCCTACATCAGATCAATGTCTAAATATAGACAGACTAGGAAAATTCCATTTCTATTTAAAGTACATGACCTTCTAGCTGATTTTCCAAAAATAAGACAATAATATCTATATTTAGATCAGACTTTTTCAGCTGATTAATATGCAAGTGCACACAAAGGAACTATTTGTTATGTACAATAATTATTATTGTTTGTTAAATTAAATAACATTAGTTTGAAAATAAAGTGTAAAAATTAAAGTTTTACATCAAACTGATTGTAAATGAAAGAGTGTTAATTTGATTTTACTTTGATTTTATCGCACTACACACAATGTATATTGATTAGCGTAGGAAAAAAGTTCCAATGGTTGTTGTAGGGCACAATCCAATTCTGATGCAAAGACTATGGAAGTTATGTGTTATTTATAGCATGTACTTTATGTTATAAAGCAATGTTAGGAATGTTTTTTGTAAAAATAAAGGTTAATTTCACCTGCAAGTCTTAAAGAAATAGATCTTGGTTTCAACATTCGAAGTGATAATGCAAATTTAAATTCATAAAAAATTCTTACCAAATTTGCCAAAAACAACCATTTTGCACATATTTTCTAAAAATAAGTATCTGTCAATTTTCAATATCTTTTTATTTGTATTATCCTTGTTGAACTATGAAAACAAACATCTTCACCATTACGTAAATATGTAATGTATTAAATAAACTTTTCTGTCTGAAATGTCAAGCAAAGACAGGTATGTCACAAATTAGTTTTTTTTTAACAAAACTTTTTTGTGAGAGATGTTATTGTGCATGCATTAAAGGTCCATTACTAAGACCAAATTGAAGTTTCTGGAATTGTTACAGGGAAATACAGAATTCCCTGTTTGAAATACTGCTGCAGAAAAACAAGTGAATGTTTTTGTTTTTCCTTAGATTGACCTGGGTGGTCTTTTTGTCCTTCTTTCGCTTTAATGCATGTTGTAAACAGTCAGAAATATACGTTGCACATCATTGGAAGTGATTTTTTTCAACTATAATTAAAATTAGACATGCTTATTCATATACAACCTATTTACAGCCCTTTTCTGTGAGATTTTTGGAAAATTACAAAGATATTTAAAAACTGGAAAACCTACTTTCCTTTTTGAAAATGAAAAAGAATTCTTTTGTTAAACTCAAATTTTCAACACAATATGGTCACATTCGATGCAGAATGTCATATTTTCCTTCCGAGAAGATGCCTGTTACAATTGGTCTTAGTAATGGATCTTTAAACACCGATAGTGATTGAACACTACTTACCTCATTTGTGCTTGCACCAGCTGCCTCCTTACTACATCCTGCATCCAAAAACTTTGCAAATCCGTCTAATGTTCTCTCACCATTGTAGTCTACAGCCTGCAATTATATTATATTCAGTAAAATGATCATAGTCGGGCATGTTACCTGAAAATGGATTCAACATTTTAGTATGAAAACTTGAGAATGCAGTATACAACATGACAGCATGAGGCAGCTGACCTTGTGTTAGTGGTCACTTCTGTTCAGCAGCCAGTACTAGTGTACCCAAACTTGCCATTCTTATATCACACTTGTTTTAAGCAATCACATACAGGAAGTGGACATTTTTAAGCATCCCTTTGCAGTCACTTTATAACAGGTTGAATGTATACAATTACTATTTCCACAGAGATACTGTTTGTTTGATGAATCAGTTAAAAGTAGCACAAGAACTTTTTTTTACCTCTTCACTGTTTTTTGGGAAACATTTGATTGTGGGGAAACTCTGAACTTTCACATCTTCTACTTCGTTTGCTGTGGAATCCATCTTAGCAACAACAATATTATCATTTCCCTCATATTTCTCACCAAGCTGGTCCCAAATAGGGGCCAACTGTTTACAATGACCGCACCATGGAGCATCTGTAACAAGAAATTATCTCTAGAGTCAACAAAAGGATTCAGTA
Organism: Saxidomus purpurata; assembly: GCA_022818135.1. NCBI lineage: Eukaryota > Metazoa > Mollusca > Bivalvia > Venerida > Veneridae > Saxidomus > Saxidomus purpurata. The sequence goes on along the minus strand of JAFMSR010000002.1, from coordinate 14,122,409 downwards.
GTACAGTTATTGATAAAGTTTGAAATTTTGCGTAAATATAGTAACACAATGATTTCTTGAGCTGACATGCTATTAACTTTCACAATTGTCAATAGTTAGCTATATCAACTCTTTCATTCCCCTATAACAATCTGTTATCTATCATTTACTTAGAATACATGCAAGTTCACAGGCATGAAATTTTAAGAAGCTTTAATAAAAGTCATTACAAAGTACTCGAATAATGGGTTACATTTTCTTTATTGAATATTAATGCTTAATGTATTTTTGTAGACACCCTAAATTTGTGAAACCCACCGACAAAATCAATGACAATGTCTCCTCAACATTGTTTCACAGCATGTAGTCCCAACTGACTGCCGACTTTTGTAAGTATGATTAGTTCAGAAGCATTGACACTACTGGCAATTATCTTGCATACTAGCAGGTACTTGTCTGACATGCTTTATTTCATATGACATTATGTAGCATTCAATCTACAATCTAGCACTTTAGGAAGCAAGTCACTTACAGAATTCAACAAGAACATCTTTGTCTTTATTTTTGGCAACTTCTACGAAGTTTTTACCGACTAAAATTTTAACTGGTTTAGAGTCCCAGTCTTCTGGCACCTCTTCTGTCATCAAATGAGCCTGAAAAACAGAAGACATGTTTCTGTCATCATGAATTGTGAAGGTAAAAGTTAGAACTATCTAGTGAACTAAAACTGTTTAAAGTGGCATTTGACTCAATGGATGAAGTGAATGCGTATTTAAATTTATGTTTCAGCATTTAGGGTAATTTGTAATAAAGTCATGTCAGTTACAAAATTAGAAATATATGATACATAAGTCTGTACAGTCTATAATTTTGTTTGGCGCGAGTATTATAAACATTAAACTCTTTTTATGCTAAATTTGAAGCAGATGAAAAATTCACCAGGAAGACATCAGCACTGAAGACACAAACACTTGAATGTTAACAAAAGTCACCTCATTCTTTAATACTGTGTTCTTCATGTATATTAATACACACTGTAACTAATATGCATATAAAGCTTTGGGCATTACATGTAACAGATAAGCTTTAATAAGAGAAGATAACAATTACCTTAAGTTTTCCATCAAGAACACTGTTAACAAATGCCTTAAGAGCATCAGCAGTAAGGTCATTGTTCTCTGGTTTGAATTTGGTCATATCTTCTTCCAGTTTGATAAGACGTACAGCTGGGACCTCCTCTTTCTTTAGACCGAAGAATTCCAGGATTCTTGCATTATCTTCATCATCAGTGTTGATGTAGATGAATAGAACCTGCAAATAAAATAACCATGGTCAACATATTGTCTTAATTGTTTTAAGGCTTTTAGAAATATTTGTGTCCTACTTTCTTCCCTTGCAAATAGACAATGTAGGCCAAATACAGTAAATTATGAGGATTGGCAAAAGAATTTACACTGTGGGTCATATGGATCTCAAGTTATTAAGCTGAAACAATTTTTAAAGTTATGGTCACTGCAACCTTGACATTTGACTACTAATACCCAAAACAACAGGGGTCATCTACTCCCCTATGGGTCTTATAGATCTCAAGTTATTCAGCTATAACAATTTTCAAGTTTTGGTCACTGTGACCTTGATCTTTGACCCAAAAACAATAGGGATCATTTACTCAGTAAGACCAATCATCCTATTAAGTTTGAAGAATGTGGGTCATATGGATCTTCAGTAATTGAGCAGAAACCCAGTGTGACTGACAGATGGACAGGACAAAAACCACAATCCCTATTGAAGACGAGGGACACATAATTACTTGACCTGTAACAAATATTTTGGCCAAAAAGTCGCAACAGATTTTCAAATGCCAAGGGTGGCCATAACTAATACCAACATTACAGTTGACTATTTATTGTTAAAACAAACTGAAGGTTATTCTAATGATATGACAAGAGAGCCCTGTATATCAATTGCCAATAATACAAGGGGTCATAAATTTAACTAATTCGTAGCGGTCCACTATACAATGCTTAGTAACATTCCAAATATATAAGCTCGGCCAGTGGGCCTTGTGTTTTTTTTAAAGTTTTCCTTATGTAAATCACGTGACTCCACCCCCCTCGCCCCTCCCTGGAAGGGTTAATTTTCACCCTGGGGTCATGATTTGAACAATCTTGGTAAAGGTCCACAAGGCAATGCTACATGCTAAATATCTAAGTTCTAGGCCTTGTGGTTTCAGAGAAGAAGACTTGAAAGTTTTTCCTATGTAAAATCAAGAGACCCCATGGGCTGGGTTAGTTTGACCCAGGGGTCATAATTTGAACAAACTTGGTAGAGGTCTACTTGACAATGCTACATGCCAAATATCTAAGCTCTAGGTCTTGTGGTTTCAGAGAACATGATTTTTAAAGTTTTTCCTATATTGCCTATGTAAAACCAAGTGACCCCCTCGGGTGAGATGAGCTAAAAAGGAAGAAAATGACCATCAATACCTTTCCTTTGAAGTCAGCTGCAGCTGTTTGGTAGGAGATCATTTTTTCAGATTTCTTATCTGTGTCATCAGTAAATAGTAGCAAGTGAGTCTTCACTTCACCACCAAATATCTTCTGGGCACTCTGTCAGAAAAAAATAAAATACACTTTATGCACTTCTAGAAGGAAAGAAAATATTGGTCGAATTCAGGACAGTACATTTCAGGATACAACGTGTTAAATTAGTGTGTACTTGATTTCGCCTTCTAGCGTACTTGCTTATAGGGATGTCATTGACTAAAATTTTTGTATCGATTTAGAAATATCGACGATACAGCGATATATCGATACATGGGCATAAAAAAGTCATCGACTACATATTCTTCCAAATCTCTTGATTTTCTTTGTACTAAACATATGGATCTGGTGTATAATATATATCAACCCTTGCAGTGCTGACATATTTTTGCCTACGAGAGCACATTTCATTAAATTATCATTCGTAAGAAAAAACACGGATTGTTTATATTCTGGTTGAGTTTTGATGGAATTTTCGAACGTGAAACTGTAGATCATTGCACGGTATAACATATATTTGATATACGATTTTTCAAAAAAGCAATCGATATCGAATCGAAAGTGTTTTATCGTTGATATATCAATATCGTTTGAATCAATTACATACCTACTTGCTTAAATAACTGACACATCCTATGTTACAAAACTAAAGCTTTTTCTTTCACTCAACGCTTTCATAAACATAGATAACTTATCATGAATACAGATTTCATGCAAGAAATTGGCAACATTTTGTAACTTAACTAGTTAACTATCGGGTAAGACTGCTCTTACCCAAATATAGGTAAGTTTTACATTGATTCATAAAGATCGTATAAGACCATTACTGTGAATCAAGTAATTATGACCTTACATAAGAGCAATCGTAATAACTGCATCATATGACACAAGTCCATGTGACTATATCAACTCTTGTATAACAAGACAGCATCAATATCATGCCTGGCTCATGCCGTATATGTCCTAAAAAAAGTACTGAAGGTGAGTCATCGAACATGTCTTCTTGCTAAATAGGTGTTTTCAGTTGGACATTAACCAAAAGCACAGCTTCTTTAAAATTTACATGTCATGCATGTTCCTATGTTCACTCAACCCAACTAGACTTCCTGTATTTCCTTTAAGTGTTAAATTCAATTTATTTGAGTTACCAACAGATGTGAACTGGAGGTCTTTAGACAATGGATTACAGTGGCTTAGGAGCTACATGATTTACTGGCAAGCAGCATGATGGTGCCTGAACCATTCCACAGCTTGGTAAATTATATGTAAACAACCAGTCTCCACAATCATTTGTCAATCTGAAATTATAATATACAATGTAACAGTAAAATAGTACCTCTTGGGTGAATTCAACGATCAATGGCATCTGGTTTCCAGTAATGAAAGCTTTCAAGTTTTCTGCTGTAAGTTCACCTTCAAATCTGTTCTTTCCTTCATCAAACTACAATAAATCACATATATTTGTAATAGCTGATAGGCAACAAAACATACAACAAAATACCTCAAATACTGGTAGATTACGGTAAAATAATTCAGTCTGTGGCTATACAGTTTTTCCCACAAGTTTAAACTGCCATATCAAAGGCCTACACAATCTTCTGCATACCCTAATCTATAATCATTTTTCTTTCTTGAATACTTTGGTGAAGTTAACAAGAGTTTTATCTTCTACAAAAACAATTTTTGCCATTTGTTTAGATTTATGAATAAAATTGACTTATTTATATATGCCTAGAGAGTTGTAATTCTTTCAAAACACTGAAATTTCATGGCTCCCAACTTTGGAGAATTTCAACTCTTGGAACAGAGTATCATTTTGAAGTATTTTGTTGCCTGAAGAGAAAAATTGATGTCAAATGTTTTTCTTGATCGCATTTGGTGACACAGATGAATGACACTGGGAACCCTTCACTCTTAGTAATACATTGACTGAACTACAGTCATATTTTATTGTTTTTCCTTTGTTACTTTGGCCTAGTCAATAAAGTGTTACCTTTAGAGTAAAAATCAGAAGTTACCTTTTTGAAGAGCATAACACCATCATTTTCCATCTGATGCTCCTTAAATGTGTCAGTATCTGAGGTGATTCCAAATGGAAGATCATCAGTATTAGCAGCAACTTCTGTGAACGCTTTAGCACCAGCAGATTCTGCATCCTACAATTACATAACCAAAATTCATTATTTTACATGTCGTAGAAGGGGACTTTCTCATTATATGACATGTCCGAAACAAGAGCTGTCAGTAGGACAGCGCGCTCGACTTTTTTAGTGCTTGCCAATAAAACAAGAGCACTGCCTACGGGTGCCTGACGCTCGTCTGATTTTATCCTTTTACAGTTTATTTATTACTATTTTTTTAAGTAACAGTGTCTTTGACCTTGATCCCGAAACACAATCCCACAAAAGGTTTTCATAATAATTACTAGACATAAGTTTGGTCAAAATTATGCAACTGCAACTAAAGATATTGTGTTTTTCCCATTTTTCTATTTTTAGAAAAAAATCCTTAGCTTTGACTCCATGAGCCCCAAACACAATCCCAATAAAAGTCTTCATTTATATATATTACACACTTAATAATTTAGTTACATTATGTAAATTGTAACTAAAGATATTCAACATATTATTGTTTTTCTATTTTTAGTTACAGTGACAGACCTTGACAATGACCCCAGGAGCCCCAAAACACAACCCCATTAAAGATCTTCTTAAATACTTACCTCAAACAAAAGTTGGTTACATTATGTCAACTGTAACTAAAGATATTGAATATATTACGGTTTTCCTATTTTCAACAAGAGCCATGTTACACATGGTTAATCCCCCCGCCAGGAAAAAGTTACCTGAAGGTTGTACTTTCGTACATTTTATTTGGTGAGAGGAAATCCTTAAAAAGCCGTATAGTTATGGTCATGCTGAGTACAGTTTTCAAGTAAGTGGAAAAAGAATAAGGCAATGAAGAGAAGGTTTGCAAAATTATATTAATGTTCATTATCAGTATAGGTATGATATTTTTCTATTTGACTAAAAGTAGACAAGGTAGAGTTATTGTTCTTGCACACTGCACTTCCTACCAATGTGCTATGTCAGTGTATTAAGTTTGAAGAAAATCCCTCAAGTACTTTTGGAGTTATGCTCCGGACAAAGTTTTTCAAGTAAATCTGATAAAGGGAATAACTCTAAAAGTAGGCAAGGTAGAGTTATTGTTCTTACACACTGCACTTCCTACCAATGTGCTATGTCAGTGTATTAAGTTTGAAGAAAATCCCTCAAGTACTTTTGGAGTTATGCTCTGGACAAAACTTTTAAAGTAAATCTGATAAAGGGGAATAACTCTAAAAGTAGGCAAGGTAGAGTTATTGTTCTTGCACATTTCACTTCCTACCAATGTGCTATGTCAGTGTATTAAGTTTGAAGAAAATCCCTCAAGTACTTTTGGAGTTATGCTCCGGACAAGTAAATCTGATAAAGGGGAATAACTCTAAAAGTAGGCAAGGTAGAGTTATTGTTCTTGCACACTGCACTTCCTACCAATGTGCTATGTCAGTGTATTAAGTTTGAAGAAAATCCCTCAAGTACTTTTGGAGTTATGCTCCGGACAAGTAAATCTGATAAAGGGGAATAACTCTAAAAGTAGGCAAGGTAGAGTTATTGTTCTTGCACACTGCACTTCCTACCAATGTGCTATGTCAGTGTATTAAGTTTGAAGTAAATCCCTCAAGTACTTTTGGAGTTATGCTTCGGACAAGTAAATCTGATAAAGGGGAATAACTCTAAAAGTAGGCAAGGCTTTTTTAGTGCTTGCCAATAAAACAAAACTTTGACAGTTAAGGGCACACAAGACTTTAACTAGGAATTTCTAAGTGCAAATCAAGAAAAATTTTCACAGAGTTATCTTCTTTTGCTTACAGATAGGTCTTACGATGGTACATAAGTACTCAAACTTTCAAAGTAATATCTCAAATGGTTAAGTTAACAAGTGGACAAGAATGAAAATTTTAACTGAGTTTCTAAGTCAAAAAGGGCCATAATTCAAATAAAATCCTTGACAGAATTACCTTCTCCTGCCCATGTTTAGGAATCATGATGGTAAACAAGTATTCCAACTTTCAAATTAATATCTCAAACAGTTCAGTCAAAAAGTGGACTGGTACGAAAAACTTAACCAAGATTCTAAGTCGATAAAAGGCCTTAATTTTTAAAACAAATCCCTGACAGAGTTACCTTCTCTTGCATACAGATGGGGGTAATGATGTGAAATAGCATTAAAAGTTTCAAAGCAATATCTCAAAGGGTTAAGGCAATATTAAGTCGATTTTACCCATATTCAATGTAATTTCTAAGTAAAAAAGGGGCATAATTCTGTCAAAAACCTTGACAGAGTTATGTCCTCTTGTCTGTTGATGAAGGTCGTGATGGTAAACAAGTATGGTTAGTTTCAAAGCAATACCTCCAATGGTTTTGAAATAAAGTGAGGTGGTACGAAAAACTTAACCAAGCTCAATACACTTTCTAAGTAAAAAAAGGGCCATAATTCTGTCAAAAACCTTGACAGAGTTATGTACTCTTGTCTGTAGATGGAGGTTATGATGGTAAACAAGTATGGTAAGTTTCAAAGCCATACCTCTAATACTTCTGAGATAAAGTGGGGTGGTATGAAAAACTTAACCAAGGTGTGACGCCAACGCCGACGCCGACACCGACGCCGAGGCGAGTAGGATAGCTCCCCTTTTCATAGAAAAGTCGAGCTAAAAATCAGACTATCTAAAAACTACAAAGTCCAAAAATATTAAAATATCCCCCCCAAATGTATAGCTCAAAACCCCGTTTGATATGTTGAAGTACATTATCCATTTATTGTTTGTGAAAAATTTGAAATCAATCTAACAAAAAAAAGAAGCTATGTCCAATTCTCAAAATCAACCAAAATCAATCAAAATTCATGTTTTTTACCCAAAAAAACAGGTCAGACTCAGCATCTTTAGCATACAATGTGAAGAAGGGTATTAGATGAACAAGCTTTCCAAGTTTCAAAGTGATAGCTTTGATAGTTTCCATGTAAGTGACCTAAACGCAAAACTTAACCAACGCCGACGACAACGACAACGACGACGACAATCAAGTGACGACAATAGCTCGTCATTTTTTTCAAAAATCAGACTAACAAAACTTTGACAGTAAAGGGCACACAAGACTTTTACTAGGAATTTCTAAATACAAATCAAAAACATTTTCACAGAGTTATCTTCTTTTGCTTACAGATAGGTCTCATGATGGTACATAAGTACTCCAACTTTCAAAGTAATATCTCAAATGGTTAAGTCAACAAGTGGACAAGAATGAAAATTTTAACTGAGTTTCTAAGTCAAAAAGGGCCATAATTCAAATAAAATCCTGGACAGAATTACCTTCTCCTGCCCATGTTTGGGGATCATGATGGTAAACAAGTATTCCAACTTTCAAATTAATATCTCAAACAGTTTAGTCAAAAAGTGGACTGGTATGAAAAACTTAACCAAGATTCTAAGTCGATAAAGGACCTTAATTTTTAAACAAATCCCTGACAGAGTTACCTTCTCTAGCCTACAGATGGGGGCAATGATGTTAACAAACATTCAAAGTTTCAAAGCAATATCTCAAAGCTTTAAAGCCATAAGTGGATTTTACCCATATTCAATGTATTTTCTAAGTCAAAAAGGGGCATAATTCTGTCAAAATTCTTGACAGAGTTATGTTCTCTTGTCTGTTGATGTAGGTCATGATGGTAAACAAGTATGGTTAGTTTCAAAGCAATACCTCCAATGGTTTTGAAATAAAGTGAGGTGGTACGAAAAACTTAACCAAGCTCAATACACTTTCTAAGTCCAAAAAGGGCCATAATTCTGTCAAAAACCTTGACAGAGTTATGTACTCTTGTCTGTACATGTAGGTTATGATAGTAAACAAGTATGGTAAGTTTCAAAGCCAAACCTCTAATACTTTTGAAATAAAGTGGGGTGGTACGAAAAAATTAACCAAGGTGTGACACCAACGCCGACGCCGGGGCGTGTAGGATAGCTCCCCTTTTCTTCGAAAAGTCGAGCTAAAAAGGGACATTCTCATTACATGACATGTCCTAAAGGGGACGTACTCATTCTGATGTCATCTAACTGATACAGCACCAAGTCAACAAATACAAATGTATTTAGTAAGTGATATTTAGTAATGAAATAGCTGATTGTCACAGTCAATCTGTTTTTTACAACAATGTTCACAAAGACATAATTATTACAACATTTTAAACTGTATAACTCTCATTATGTACGTCATGCACATACAAACTTGCATGCAGCATGGAACATTATGTCATCTCCTGGACTAGTATAGTAAACAGCACTTAAATTGTACTAAATTTATTAATCACAAAAAAGTTCAATTAACATATTTCTTTAAAGTGGAAATAATTGCTACAGAAAGTTATCCATCATACACAATGCACTTCCTCTTTTCATCTGCTATTTACGTAATGTTATTCCAGATGGCCATGAAGATAGCGTAAGATCTGGTTAAGCCAAGTAACATTCACATAGAAAAAAAATCAATAAATAAGCTAAGGTAGAGTTATGTCCCTTATTCTATATTTTTCATCAGTTGTCCTGTGCTCAAATGTATAGTATCATTGAATTAAATAGTGACTGATTTATTGGTTGCTCAAGGAAATATGGAAAAGGGGGAATAACTTAACAATAACTGACGCAATCATTATGTTTCTTAACTGGAGAAACATTTTTGTGAGCAATGACATATAGCGATCAACGGTGTTGGTTGCACTTTTGCTTGTGAGCATGTGTCAAGAAACCATTTTTTTTGGTATCCGAAAACACAAGACCTAAATAAGATGCATTTGTTACTGAATAATCAATATTTAATACACCATTAAAAGTTCTTGGTGACATCTGCTGTAAATTAAAAGACTCATGAACATTGTACATACAATAAACTGTTCAGCTGCTTTCATTTTCCTTAACATTGTGTCATTTAAGGTGTACACAGCTGTCAGGAGCTGTTAACTTCTGACGTGGCCTAACACAAGCTGTGCGATAAATTACCACACAAATCTTTAATACTAAAAACATGCTTGTGACTTTACCTTGAAGAAGCCGATCACTACAACGTCATCTTTTTCGATCATTTTGGCTGTAGCATCTTTATCTTTTAGTGTTGTGGATGGTGGTCCGGTCTTCTTTTTCAACCAGTTGACGATCTCAGGAGCTGTTCTTCCACCTATTAAACAAATAAACTCATTAGTTAAAGTGAAGTGACATATGCGCATCTTACTGCACATAGTGTATTTTTGGTGACAGTTTTATAAAAGCAATTTTCAGTTGCTGTGCATTTAAATGTGTTAAACTAATGATAATGCTGCATTAGTTTTTGAAGTTGGTGCTTTAGAAATAAAACAAGAGCACCACCTGCAGGTGCCGGACGCTGGTCTGATTTTATCCTTCTAAGTTTATTTATCGCCATTTTTTTAGTAACAGTGTCCTTGACCTTGACCCCAGTACACAATCCCACAAAAGGTTTTTATAATAATAACTAGACACTAAGTTTGGTCACAATAATTCAACTGCAACTAAAGATGTTGTTTTTTTCCCCATTTTTAGAGAAAAAAAACCTGGACTTTGACCCTATGAGCCCCAAACACAATCCCAATTAATCTAAAAGTCTTTATTCATATGTATTACACACTTAATAATTTAGTTACATTATGTAAATTGTAACTAAAGATACTGAACATATTACTGTTTTTTCTATTTTTAGTTATAGACCTTGACAATGACCCCAGGAGCCCCAAATCCAAACCATATCTTCTTAAATACTTACTATAAACAAAAGTTGGTTACATTATGTCAACTGTAACTAAAGATATTGAATATAATACAGTTTTCCTATTTTTAGTAGTGAGTGACCTTGACCCCAGAAGCCCTAAAATACAATCCAATTAAAGATATTCATAAGTACTTCTTATACACTCAGTTCGGTTGCATTATGTAGACTGTTACAAAAATATTGTGTGTGTGAAACTTTCTAAGTTTAGAAGGGGCAATAATCTAGCCAAGTACATTACAGGGTTATGTAACTTGTAAAATTCTTCCTTTATACTACATTTTTTTTGTATTGTACATTTGATGGTGAACACATGTTCCAAGTTTGAAAGTGATAGCTTAGATAGTTTGAATGAAAGTGACCTAAGCGTAAATATCCCCCCCCCCTTCCAAATGTGTGAACTAAAAACCCGTTTGATATATTAAGTACATTATCCATTTATTGTTTGTGAAAAATTTGAAATCAATCTAACAAACTAGATGCCCACCTGCAACATGTCGAGCCCGCCATATGTCAAAAGGGCCAACTCCTTACCAAGTAGAGATGGGTCAAAAAACACCTAAATATTGGATGTAACATGCATGTTGTACCACAGAAAAGTGGTCTTGATTTTTCTCTACGGCCAGTAACAAAAAAGTTACAATATAAGCTATTTATAGTAACAACAAAGGGAAGTAATTCTAAAAACAAGGGTAGCCCATGGTGGTGAACATTTGTACAAAGTAACATCACAATCCCTCCATGCATGAAGAAGAAATGCTCCAAACAAAGATATTCTTGACTTTGAACTTTAATCTCTAAGTGTGACCTTGACCTTAGACCTAGGGACCTGGTTCTTGCGCATGACACTCCCTCTCATGATGGTGAACATTTGTGCCAGGTTAAATTAAAATCCCCCCATGCATGAAAAAGAAATGCTTTGACAAAGTCATTCTTGAATTTGACCTTTAACCTCCAAGTGTGACCTTGACCTTAGACCTAGGGACCTTGTTCTTGCACATGACACTCCGTTTCATGATGGTGAACATTTGTGCCAAGTAACATCAAAATCCCTCCATGCATGAAAAAGATATGGTCCGGACAAAATCAGACAGACGGACGCACGCAAAAACACAGAACCGCCAAAAGTGACAACTATATCGAGCTCACCGCAAGTGGGCTCGACAAAAATGAAGAAGCTATAGCCAATTATCAAAATCAACCAAAATCCATGTTTTTTACCCCAAAAAAACAGGTGAGACTCAGCATCTTTAGCATACAATGTGAAGAAGGGTATAAGATGAACAAAATTCCCAAGTTTCAAAGTGATAGCTTTGATAGTTTCCATGTAAGTGACCTAAACGCAAAACTTAACCAACGTTGACAACGACAATCAAGTGACGACAATAGCTCGTCTTTTTAAAAAAAAATCAGACAAGCTAAAAATTGGACTAATAAAATAATAGTTCCTTTCCTCGCAGTGATCTCCCTTGTGTTATTGTGGTTGTTGGTAGAGATTTCGGCAGTGGATGGGAAGCAACTCCTGCATACAGTTTTTTTTAGTTAAATTTGGAAAGTTTTTATTCCGTACTGGTAGCAGGAAGAGTTTGGTGTATTGGGTTAAAAGCTATTATTTCCTCTACCCTTTTTACACACACCTATTTCAGCTGGATTTTTACTTGAAAAAAAATGTGCATAATTCCACTTTAAGGATAAAACATCAAAAATTCTAATTTATAACAATGAATAACAAGTGACAGGAAATTGTCACAAAACCAGGTTTTCATTTTCCAGTCTGCTAGCCGAGCGCAAATGTGTTTTCAAGTCAATAGATAAACATAATGTGAAAAAGAAACAAAGGTCTTCTGCTATATATTACATGTGTAAAAAAAGCAAAGGGCCATAATTCAGGCAAAATTGATCCAAACACAAAACCCAGACAATATGCACGAGGGCACTTGATGACAACAGTTGTGTGAGAGTTTGGTTTAAATATCTTGAGAAATGTAGGAGGAAGTGGGCATGTGACAGTATTCTTCTATATATAACATATGTGGAAAAAAAAGCAAAGGGCCATAATTCAGGCAAAAATTAAAAGAAAAAAAAAGAAAAAAAAAGAAAAAAAAAACTTGCTCTGTGTGGGGTTTGAACCACTGGTCTCATGAGAAATTTTGTCATCTTACTGTAACAGAATACTCCAAAGTATACAGGACTGGTAATCTATTCTAAAAATAGACAGCAATAACAGAGTATTCTTCCTTTTATAATAGCAGAGTATTCTCCTTTTTATATATACTTAAATAAGGAGACACAAAATTGCTAACGGACGGACGGTCGACCAGATGACCAGGTGCAGAACATTATATATTCAAAATTCTTTAGTTCACAATTATAGTTCTGTGAAAGTTTGGTTGAAATCCCTTGAGAAATGTAGGAGTTGCACACAGAAGAGTATTTCTCTATATATATTACATTATGTGGAAAAAAACAAAGGCCCATAATTCTGTCAAAAATGATCAAATCACAAAACCCCGACAATATGCGCCAGGGCACTTGGTGACAATAATTCTGTGAAAGTTTGGTTGAAATCAGTTGAGAAATGTAGGAGGAGTTGTGCACAGAAGAATTACATGTGAAACAAGAGCTGTCCCTCACAAGTGACGAATGCCCCCGAAAGAGGTGCCTCACAGTCTGTGTCCTCTCCATGTGCTCAATAAATGTGCTATGTAATTTTAAAATCCTTCCATGCATGACAGAGTAACCATGCATACAGTATTCCATTACTTTAAACACTAAGTGTGACCTTGACCTTTGAGGTAGGGACTTGGGTCTTGCACGCGACACATCCGCTTGATGTGCTAGACATTTGTGCCAAGTTTTTTTAAAATCCTTCAAAGCATAATAAAGTTATAGTCCGGACACAAATGTATGCATATATACAGGATTCCATTACCTATAAACTCTAAGTGTGACCTTGACCTTTGTGGTAGGGATGTGGGTCTTGCACGCGACACGTCGTCTTGATGTGCTAGACATTTGTGCCATACTATTTTAAAATCCTTCAAGGCATGACAAAGTTACAGTCCGGACACGAATGTGTGCATATATGCATATATAGAGGAATCCATTACCTTCAAACTCTAAGTGTGACCTTGACCTTTGAGCTAGGGACCTGGGTCTTGCACGCGACACGTCGTCTTGATGTGCTAGACATTTGTGCCAAGTTATTTTAAAATCCTTCAATGCATGACAAAGTTACAGTCCGGACACGAATGTGTGCATATATGCATATATAGAGGAATCCATTACCTTCAAACTCTAAGTATGACCTTGACCTTTGAGCTAGGGACGTGGGTCTTGCACGCCACACGTCGTCTTTATGTGCTAGACATGTGTGCCTAGTTATTTTAAAATCCTTCAATGCATGACAAAGTTACAGTCCGGACACGAATGTGTGCATATATAGAGGATTCCATAACCTTCATACTCCAAGTGTGACCTTCACCTTTGAGGTAGGGATGTGGGTCTTGCACGCGACACGTCGTCTTGATGTGCTAGACATGTGTGCCAAGTTATTTTAAAATCCTTCAATGCATGACAAAGTTACAGTCCGGACACGAATTTGTAAGTGGGGACGCACGGACGGACGGACGGACGGACAGACGGTGCGATTTTAATATGCCACCCTTCGGGGGCATAAAAAAACAAAGGACCATAACTCTGTCAAAAATGACCAAATCACAAAACCCTGACAATATGCGCCAGGGCACTTCATGACAATACTTCTGTGAAAGTTCAGTTGAAATCCGTTGAGAAATGTAGGAGGAGTTGCGCACAGAAGAAATTGTTTACGCCCGCTCGCCGACATACCCCAATCTAATAACCAGGATTTTTCCTTTGGAAAACCTGGTTAAAAACTTGCTCTGTGTGGGGTTTGAACCGCTGGTTTCATGAGAAATTTTGTCATCTTACTGTAACAGAATACTCCAAAGTATACAGGACTGGTAATCTATTCTAAAAATAGACAGTAATAACAGAGTATTCTCCCTTTTATAATAACAGAGTATTCTCCCTTTTATATATACTTAAATAAGGAGACACAAAATTGCTAACGGATGGACGGACAGACGGACGACCAGGGGCAGAACATTATATATTCAAAATTCTTTAGTTCACAATTATAGTTCTGTGAAAGTTTGGTTGAAATCCCTTGAGAAATGTAGGAGTTGCACACAGAAGAGTATTTCTCTATATATATTACATTATGTGGAAAAAAACAAAGGCCCATAATTCTGTCAAAAATGATCAAATCACAAAACCCCAACAATATGCGCCAGGGCACTTGGTGACAATAATTGTGTGAAAGTTTGGTTGAAATCCCTTGAGAAGTGTAGAAGGAGTTGCGCACAGAAGAATTACATATGTGAAAAAAAACAAAGGGCAATAATTCTTTCAAAAATGACCAAATCACAAAACCCGGAAAATATGCGCCAGGGCACTTGATGACAATACTTCTGTGAAAGTTTGGTTGAAATCCGTTGAGAAATGTAGGAGGAGTTGCGCACAGAAGAATTACATGTGAAAAAAAACAAAGGGCCATAATTCTGTCAAAAATGACCAAATCACAAAACCCAGACAATATGCGCCAGGGCACTTCATGACAATACTTCTGTGAAAGTTTGGTTGAAATCCGTTGAGAAATGTAGGAGGAGTTGCGCACAGAAGAAATTGTTTACGCCCGCCCGCCCGCCGACATACCCCAATCTAATAACCAGGATCTTTCCTTTGGAAAACCTGGTTAATAATTTATTCAATACTTCAGACTTTAGTTTTTTGTTGAGGATAAACAAACATTTTAACAGAATTCAGATCTATACATTTAGCCATCACTGACTCATATTTTCAACTATGTCACACAGATCACACTTACTAGTGGGACTATAACCTAAGACAAAGAGTCATGTTCCACTACCTATAATAAAGAGTTATGTCGGTAATGGGACTCTAACCTCGACTCACATTGGTAGTGGGGCTCTAATCTATGACAGAGTCAAGCTGGAAGTGGGGCTCTAACCAATTACAAAGAGACATGTTGGAAGGGGGGCTCTAACCTTTGACTCACATTGATAGTGGGGCTCTAATCTATGACTCACATTGGTAGTGGGGCACTAACCAATTACAAAGAGACATGTTGGCAGTGGGGCTCTTACCTTTGACTCACATTGGTAGTGGGGCGCTAACCTTTGACTCACATTGGTAGTGGGGCTCCAATCTATGACTCACATTGGTAGTGGGGCTCTAATCTATGACTCACATTGGTAGTGGGGCTCTAACCTTTGACTCACATTGGTAGTGGAGCTCTAACCTTTGACTCACATTGGTAGTGGGGCGCTAACCTTTGACTCACATTGGTAGTGGGGCTCTAACCTTTGACTCACATTGGTAGTGGGGCTCTAACCTTTGACTCACATTGGTAGTGGGGCTCTAACCTTTGACTCACATTGGTAGTGGGGCGCTAACCTTTGACTCACATTGGTAGTGGGGCGCTAACCTTTGACTCACATTGGTAGTGGGGCGCTAACCTATTACAAAGAGACATGTTGGTAGTGGGGCTCTAACCTTTTACAAAGAGTCAAGATAGTAGTTGGGTTCTTACCTATGAATAAGAGTCACATTGTTATTTGGACTCAAACTTGTGACAAGGAGACATGTTGGTAGTGGGGCTCTTATCTATGATAAAAGGTCATGTTAGAAGAAACTTACCACCATATTCCATTGGTTTGCCATTGCGGAAAAACTTGAGTGTAGGATAACCCCTGACTTCATACTTTGTAGCACTCTTTTGTTCGATGGTTGCATCAACTTTGGCAAGTTTGACTTCAGAGTTTTCACCAGCAAGAGTTTGTGCTGCCTTGGCATACTCTGGGACCAAAGCTTTACAGTGACCACACCATGGCGCATCTGAAATATACAGTATGTTATATGAATACATGTTTATTGCATCACAAGCTGTCATTATACAAAGTACTATCAGCCAAGCAGTGAAATCAACCTTCCTGATACAGTTCTGTAATACATGTATACATGTACTGGTCAGGAATGCACAACAGTATTTTCTCAATATTTTCACTGCTGGGAAGGAGCAACAGCTGTCTAGAATTGTAAAAATTTAAATACTAACATTTTTTTATACACAATTAAGCTGTATGTCCCTATGTGAAAATTAAATATGCTTTAGTAGACAAGTTTCTGACTTTTATTTGAAAATATTGTACATTCCTTTCTAGTTAACATAACTATATAGGACATTTTTACAGTGACACAAGAGAACTGTACAATGATGCCCCAGAGAGGGCCATGTACAATACTGGAAGAAGAAGAGGCCAGTATCATTGTGTAATTATATCCACTATCATAACAAATGTAGCTCTACCTGTACATGCAATGGTTCTAAACTTGTGTACACATAAAATGTTAACCAGATACATTACTGTCACACTATTCTAAAATTTACTGTATCCTAAATTTTGGAAACCTATGAAAACATTTGTGTCCTCTTACCATTACATGTTTATGTCAGTGTTAATTCCTACCAGCTATACGTATTTTGTAACTAGATAATTAGCAACATTTCCCGAGCTGCTTTCCTTTCACTATTTGCTCCACAATCGAAATACAAATTTATGAAACAGTGAGACATATAGAAAGGAAGAATTATCACCTTACAAAATGGGTATGAATAAAGCGCATGATCACACAAAACTTTATTTGTAGCAAATTGTACACAGTTTGACCTTTAAGTATAGCTCTACTCTAGCTATTTATGACTCCATAAATCTCTTATCCAAATACAGCAAATATAAATCCATAATCATATCCTGGCTATACTCACACAGTAAAGCAGACATTTTATTAAAGGGTTACATGAGTATCTTTAACTGAGCAATGATAGAAAACATACAGGCAATATAACTTTTGATTAAAGGTGTAAACTGAAGTATAAAGTCAAGACAAACATAGATCTCATTACTTATTCATACATCATTTTGTAAAAATTGTCATCTTATCTGCAAAAACAACAATCAGTGAACTATACAAGGATGTTCACGGATGTTTTCAAGTATTCCTATAAATACTGACATTTTCCCTCAGGCAATACCACATGGACTATTGTCGTAGTGACACGTGTAATTCACTTAGCATAGTCATATTTGTATGCATGATGTGGCAAAACACACTTGTCAGTTTTCTGTTTTAAAACCTTAATAATATTACCAATGGCTCAATTTTTTTGTACTCATACAAAGAGAGAAAATTACAGTACCCTAATGAGGTGAAAGACATGTTAATTCATGCTATAACGTTAACAGTCTTAATTAACATTTATATCATGCATCAAGATTAGACCATCATCGATGATTCAGTTACACAATAGCATTATTATAGACTTACAACCTTGAGTACCTTGATGGCTGCTGATAATTAATATATCAAACACAAGTGTATCTAGGAACTATAGAACACTGTCACCTATGTGTACTCACTGCTTCGTTGCTATTGTTTTCTGTACACCCATTTCTGCAACTCATGCAAGATATTCTCATCATACACATTATGTGTAAATATGATTACGATTAGTGAAGAAATGAGCTAGAGTGTAAAAATACTTAGTTAGATATTCAACTTTTTGTTAAATCAGGGGGCAGTCCTCTCTAAGTATTAAACCGATTAAAGTCATTATTGAACCAGTATACTCAATCCTGTCCTGTTTACTTCAGTTTAGTTATGCTATTTGCTTACAGGCTCGAATTTCAGGCGACATCAGACAGTAATTACCTTGATCACCTGCAGGTCATTCAGAATGTAGAGTTTGTACTAAGTCCCTGTGGTTTACAGCAGATAATTATAATACATTGTTTTACATTATATTGTGTAGTACATGAATAGCTCTTACAGAGTAGTAGACATAAATATATTAAACAAATACTTAACCATTGGTGTTGTTGAATAGTTGAATACCTTTAATGGTGACTAGGAGCACTATACAGATGTACCCTTTATATCATGCAGACTGCTCTCAGAATAGGTAAAGAACACCAGCATACTCATCTTACACTGAGGTTAATCCCACAATGAAAAGTTTACCAATATTTTTTGTCAGAAATCTGTCCTGCTACTGCTAGCATATGTTTCCAACAAAAAGAATGAGTATTGATGCATTAATAGGTCGTACAGAATAAGATTTAGTGCTTTTATTTTTACTCCCACTCACATCCAAGTACTGTACTACCCACTGTACCCAGTCAGAGTCTGACTCTGAGTCACAGTGCTGATGGAATATATTCTTACCAAATAAAATCATTTAAAATCTGACCCATTTCTTGCAAAGCTGAAAAAACTCCCTGAATGAAAACATCTTGGTTTCGAAAGAGGTCAAATCTTTTAATACTAAATCATCATCTAATATGCCAATTTGACTTCAATTTTGGTTTGCCATAAATGTTAATTAAATAATTTAATTATTAAATGAAATCTGGGTCCCAATATTAGGACCCAGATCAAATAGATCTACTTTGTTTGTTTTTTTTATAGATATTTGAATTTTGTGCTTTATTTATAAATGAAAATCTCCTGTATTAATTCAGTAATTACCTTTAAGTAGGTGTGAAATCCTAATGTTATCTGATACATTACCATCTTTTACAAGTCTATATTAAAGAAATGGGACTTTGACGAAACCACTGTAAATTATTTGCCCTGATCAATAACTTTAAAGTTTAATCTCATAAAAGTGGCATTTTATAAAAAAACTTAAGCCAAAGTTGATTTTGTTATTATGTATGAATTCATATATGTAAACAACGTATTCAACTGTCAACTGCACCCTCCATAAATGCCTTCAAGCATAGACTTAATAAACACTGGGTCCAAGAATCTAAATTTGAACCCGCATGTTACAAGACAGTTATCCGTAACTTGAAAATACTAATGTTTTAATATGTCCAGTCTTCTGTTGTTTAACCTTCAATTTTGACATGCATTTATATTACAGTACATGAAGTACTGGTGCTAATTATTAATATTTTCTGACCTTAACAAGATCAATACCAATAGGGAAAACACTAACATAGGCCTAACAAGCTAATATAAAGAAACCTAAGAAACTTATTTTGTGTAAAAAATATATAAACTATAGAGGGCCTCAAACCTGGCGCAAAAAGCTGGATGTGTGCCTGAATAACAATCCCTAGTGTTTCAGAAAATTTGATTTCTAATAAAAAGTGTTCTTGACTTTTTCCTTATATTATTTTTTTCCGAACATTACAAGCATCAGCGCTGATAAGAGGATGCAGATTAATAAAACTGTCTGAAAAAAAAAAACCAAGCGCTGTCTTTGTCAGTTTCTTTTAGAATTGAAACCAGTGATGACAGTTAAACGTCCAACCCGTTTGTATACAAATTTTCTTTGGTTTATATAATGCTAACCATATTTACATCGCTCTAGTTAAAAATTCTGCACATACTAAACTTAAATTCAAGAAATGCACATACAGATTTTTAAAATACAGCTTACCCCACCCACTAAAATCATTAACTTACAGAATTCCACTAGGATGTATTGATTGTCTGTGATCGCTGAATCGATGTTGCTATCTGTCAAGACAAGTACACCGTCTTCTTCCTTGATGTCTTCTGCAAAAGTGCCCGCTACTGCTACCAGTAGAAATACTGCTAAAACTTTCATTTCTGGAAATTAAATCTGTTCACAAAACTGACAGGATCTGTTGTGTTGTGTATTCAACGTGGCAAAGAGGCCGGTGGTTATTTACGCATGCGCATATAGTCGGGATTCCTCATGTGTTGAAAGTTGATTGGCTAGACGGTAAAGTTATGCGGTTTCTCTTTGTTTTTTCCCCTCAATTGTTTTTACGTCCGACACAAGGACACGTGCATATTATACCAAATTCCGGGATAGATACATATATACGTACAAATTACCGTGGACGATAATTGAGTACTTATAAACTTATAACTTTTAGACAAAAACATATTAAATAAATTAAACAAATGGATTGGGCCCATCAGGTTTGACTCTAAATGCTCTAAAATGAACGGTTTGCCCGCCCGTCACAGTTTTGTTCGGACGGTTTCAATATTTCACGACTTCTTTTAACGAAGAGCTACAAACAAATAAAAACATAACTTATTTTCCTATGGTTTTCAAATTAAAGGAAAAAGAAAATAATCACAGAATACATGTATATACTCAACTTAGTAGTCATAAAAATCAAGCCTATTTAATAAAAACAGTGCATTGATTATAAACGCACAATGAATAAACAGACACTCAAATAAATATATAACAATTGACATTTAAAGAACAAGTACAAATGAATTTCCAAGCTGTGTCAGGGACCTATATGTCCGTGGCTTTGTTTTGGAGATATTTTTCATAACGTTGTTTGAAAGATTTTTATATAATGTTTTAAATTTCATTGGGATATCATTCCAAACTTTTATGCTATAGTACGAAAAGACAAAGCCACGGACATATACTCAGGGTATAAGTTTGTTCTAGGTTTCTTTTGTAAAACAAGACGCTAAAAGTGCGTGATGAAGAAAGCCTTGTACGAGTCATTTTGGCAAAAAGCCATTATTTCTGACAAATAGTTTGGAGCCATATCATTTAATATCTTATGAACGAGCAATGCAGCATGATATTTGCACTTGACAGCAAACGGGGCAATCATTGCCAATGCAATTCTTTAAAGGTCCTTTACAAAGACCAGTGATCGACTTTGGAATTGTGTCTTCTCAGAAGTATGAGATTTGGCAGACCGATTTAAGATGATCATTGCTACCCTTTCTTGCAACAAATTAATTGTTTGTACATATATAGTATTACGTTCAACAATAATCAAATATTGGATCGAAGAATCTAACCATCGTTAAACATGGACTTCATCTCATTCGATAGGTAATGTATTATGCTTTTTAATAATGCAATTTTGGAGTTTATCTTTTTACAAACATAGTCTTTATGGGAAAGCCAATGAATATACACCTATTATTTTCTAAGTAGTAACATTTTGCGGTATGCAGTTTTTTTTACTTCCCGACTGCCTTAATTCATATTTTGAACTTATAACCATGCAATTGGTTTTAAGGGGATGTAAAGACATAATTGTTTATTTTGCACCATCTATTGATTAAATCAAGGTTTGTTTGTAGGTTTGGTTGAATGTTTCATCGGATTACAGGAAGTCAGATTTATATAATGTTAAATCATCAGCATATAAGTCTGTATTAAGGTATTAAAAACTTAAACGTTAAATCATAAATGTATATAGAAAATAATAACGGATATGGAACACATAGTGTTGGTCCGCATGTTCCCTAGACAAAATAACCTGCTTCCGGTTTTCACCGATTTAGGCGTCTCATACCTAAAGACTGAAACGATTGCTTTTGTACGCACTTAAAACGAAGCTATACTTTGGTTAAGCAATGGTTATTGACGCCGCGAGGGATCGCGGCGTCAGTATTGAATAGGTTTCAATTTTGGACCATGGGGTTGCATAATCAAATAGGGAGCAGCCAACATTATTATTGTAAATCTAAACTATGTTCTGTATGTATGAAAAATGACTTTTATGAATCATTAAATTGTATTAAGTCATTAAGAAAATAATAAAGTACAAAATACTTACGTCTTCTTCCCTTATTACAAAACTTTGGACACATTTAATGAGTATTTAATAACTTTTCAACAAACTCGCAGACTACGGGTTTTTATAGCTTTGTTTACGGACCTTACGACCCGATTCATCAAAGCTCAGAAAAAAGATTCGGAAGATGTTTTGCTATCTTAAACCACTCAGATAATAGAATACATGGCGCCAACGCGAAAAATCAATGAAAACCCATTTTAATTGCTACATATTAGACTATAATATTGAAACTGTAAAGAAAAACCGTTCACCCAACTATGCAATACGTAGGGCCCTAACGGAATTCCATTCCATCATTTGTAAATAAAAACAATACTCAGCCAATGGTAGTTCTGTAAAATGTATACGTCACAGCATAATTAATCATGTGGATTTCTCTCTTTCCGCCATATTGCTAGAGTGTATACGCTTCGGGAATAGAAAGAAAGAATAATCCACATTACCAGCTACAGGGAGGGAGGGGCTGGTATATCTGTTTTACAAATAGTTATTTTTCACAATATTTGGACCCGGTGTAAATTATATTTGCACAGGTTTGTTTGCTTCTGCTTCCTATAAACCGACCTGTAGTCAGGGAAATTGTGGGAGGAGCCATGGTTATAAATAGTTTTGTCTATCTAAAAATAGCCAGTGTAAAATTAGCATCCGAAAATAATTAATGTTGTGAAAAAAGAGGTAACACAAGGATTTAGTATTATGCTAGTTACTAATAAAAAGTTTATTTTTATGAATCAGTTTCATAAACAAAAAAGTACACAGAGGTAATGATCATTTATAGAGAAACCTGTCCAAGTCATGCTTCTAAAACATGCGCGGCGTCTTTGATGCTTTGCATCAAAATTCGTCTTGTTTTATTATTTGAAAGAGTTCTAAGTGCGTACAAAAGCAATCTGTCTATGGAAGATGCGGACCTACACTATGTGTTTGATTGCTGATTGGCTGAAACTAAGCGGATGCATACAAGAAAAATTACTTTGAAATAATCGCTGCATGATAGATCACAAATGAAATATGAAGAGAAAAATCTTGATATAAATTATAATCAAAAAATTTGGTATTTGAAAATACTTACATATTTGGTCGGTGACCACTAAAACTGCCACAAAAATGGGGGTGGTGTCATTGAGCCCCAAATTACTGGCATAAAGTATTTGATCACATGTATAAATTTTGTTATTTTTATGTGGGACTAGGATGATTCTACAAAATAAAGTTCATTTCAGCAGTCGGTGAGATTTTGGGTAGTCGCACCGGAAGAAACTCTTATAATGTAAGTCTATGGAAATGTATTTCGACGTCTCATACCAACTGACGACAAAATTGCCTCAATTTTCACGGTGTCAGAACAGTTTTACCATCATCAACCTGATCCGGTCAACAACTAGGCCATCTATAAATAGTTCAACATCATCGTAATAAAAAATGACAGAACCATATATCAAAATAGCATCACCATATATAGAAAGGACATCACCATATATCAAAACCACTGCACCATATATAAATATGCCAGCACCATATATCAAACTTTTTGAAAACCCGCGCCCCTTTTCGCGAAACCACAGCCCCCCCTCCCAAAAGACAGCCCCTTTATCAAAATGCCAGCACCATATATCAAACACGACATCACCATACAAAAATGTATAGACAACACCATACAAAAATGTATATCCAAACGACAACACCATATATAAAATGACAGCACCATATACCAAAATGACACCACCATAAATCAAAACGACATCACCATTTATCAAAACCACAGCACCATCTATCAAAACGACATCACCATTTATCAAAACCACAGCACCATCTATCAAAACGACATCACCATATATCAAAACCACAGCACCATCTATTAAAACCACAGCACCATGTATCAAAACCACAGCAGCATTTATCAAAACCACAGCACCATCTATCAAAACGACATCACCATCTATCAAAACCACAACACCATCTATCAAAACGACGTCACCACCTTTAAAACGACATCACCATCTATCAAAACGACATCACCATATATCCAAACGACATCACCATATATCCAAACGACATCACCATCTACAAAAACCACAGCACCATCTATCAAAACCACAGCACCATCTATCAAAACGACATCACCATATATCCAAACCACAGCACCATCTATCAAAACCACAGCACCATCTATCAAAACCACAGCACCATCTATCAAAACCACAGCACCATCTATCAAAACGACATCACCATATATCAAAAGGACATCACCATTTAAGAAGTGTGTATAGAAGGCAGCTATGGCGTTCCATACTTCTGCATGTTTTGTACTGTTATGATATACGGTATAGTACCCGTAAAAATGACGGTGAAAGAACTGGAAACCAGCTGCCAGTTCTTTGACCGTAAATTCAACAGTGATGTTTTACAGTGTCTATAAAACGTGTATGTGCTGTGTTGCAGGAGTATTTTTTTCTGAACGCAGATTGCGTTTTGTGAATTATGTCAGGTTTTTCGAAGTACGATTGCATCTGTGTTCGTTTTTTGTATACTGTTGGAAGAATGGAAATACTAAGGGCGATAGTTATTAGGGTCTTCTTTAATACCAGACTTGAAAATATATTCCTTCATTTATTTAAAACTTAAATTATACATTACCTTTTGGAAAAAAAGTTGTTTTCGGTCTGCATAAACTGTTTTTCGGTCCCTTTTCAGTCTCTTTCACTCTTTTTTAGTCTTATTCTGTCTTTTTCGGTTGTTTTCGGTAATTCTATGAACCCTGTAATATCCAATTAGAAGGTGCCTTACAGCGTAAATTTCTCAATTCAAAAAATGTTATACATTCTACTCGTCATTTCATTGGCGGTCAAAGGCGAGCTTAGTTCGGCTGCGCCGAAAAAGACACAATCAGCCAAAATAGTCCACGACTGACTAAGATGAAATTGTACTAGTCCATTTATACACAATTTGACCTGTGATTTATTGGCTGATTGTGTAAATTAGAAAAGAATAAAGTTCAGGAAACAGGGAGATTGTGATTCATACAGCATGCTTGTTTATAAGAGAAGGTATTTGTCGATGATGTGGTGACCACCCTACATTCAGGGGCCTACCTGGATTAAAATGACGTAAACGGAGGGTTCCGGGGGCATGCTCCCCCAGAAAAAATTGAAATGCAACATTGCATCCGGTGCATTCTAGGGGCCCTTTGAGCACGTACAGAAAATAAACTAGGTATACCACATGCAAATGTATTGCATCACCTTTACTATAGACAAGGTTCCCAAAACACGCTTTATGAAAACAAGAAAACTGTCATACTAAAGTATCACAGCGGGCCTTAGAATAGTAACTTAACTTGATAAATTATTGCCAAGTCCCATTTTTTTTCTCCTTTCGCGTGACAGCTTCCTACTTTTTTGTTACACGAGCAAAATGTTCCACATATTACAACTTATATCTTAAATAAGTCAATATCATAATTGGTTACTGAAATATGTGCATGATAGTACCTACATGTAGCAGGCAAAACTTTAACCAAATTTTTAAAGAGGGCCATAATTTGTACTAAAGTTATACAAGAGTTATCTGTCTTGATTGTATGACACCTCTAAAGACATGAACAAAGTTTCAAGTCAATATCATAAGTGGTTACTGAGATATGTGCATGATTGTACATAGCAGGCAAAACTTTAACCAAAGCTGCAACGCCGACGCACAAGTGACTGTAGTAGCTCTATATATTCTCCGAATAGTCGAGCTAAAAACTGTTAACTTCTTTCTAAACGTTTGCAAAGAACTATTCACTACTTAACTTACATGCCATCCTAAATATAGCAGGCCGCTGATTCAACAAACATGTCGCTCTGAAAAACTATTCCAATTCTTTCAAATTTGAGTTATGTCAAACAAATTTGGACGAATTTAAGTGGGAAATGATAGCCTAGCGCTTTTAAGTTTACTTCAATGGAAGATTCCATGCCATTTTCCTTCTTCAAGCGAAAATGCCAACGCTGGTTTAGCAATTTTCGCTCAACCCAGAAAAATGTCACACATTTTCCGACGGTGATTTTCGCTAAATTCTCCGAAAGCCAACCTTTATTATAATATCAGTTTTAATGTATAGATAAAGACATCGGTACCTTGGTTTTTTGAAGATTAAGAAAAAACAAAAACAAAAGAGAGGGGGAGGGGGAGGGGTCAAAGGTATGTTTTTTCCACCTGTGGTTTCACTTTTGAGTCTAATTTCTTGCCAAAAACCATCGTAAGGGGGATTAGATGGCGTTGTGATTTTGAAATTTACCGCTTTGTAATCACCATTCGGATTCCAACAAAGTACCGAACTTCAAATGGAGGTAAACTTGATGTCTTCAAGTACGCATATATAATGTTTTTCAGAAATAGGTAATTAACCTTTTCAAAAACGGACATGTTCTGATAAAATTAGCCCCCCCGGGGGGGGGGGGGGGGGGGGGGGGGGGGGGGGGGGGGGGGGGGGGGGGGGGGGGGGGGGGGTTTTTTTTTTTTTTTTTTTTTTTTTTTTTTTTTTTTTTTTTTTGGGGGTTTTTTTTTTTTTTTTTTTTTTTTTTTTTTTTTTTTTTTTGTTTTTTTGGGGGGGGGTTTTTTTTTTGGGGGGAAAATTTTTTTTTTTTGGAGTTTTAATTTAATTTTATGACTGCTGTTTTCTGAGTAGTAGATCTATGCCCCAGACAAGAAAAATTCATAAAGGAGGATGTACGTAGAATTATGTTTTTTGTCACCGATGTCCTCTGTCATTGTCAAATGGGTCTGTAATTAGTACTTAACACAGTCTACCCGTCTGTGATAGTACTGTACTTCGTATTATATATGTGAAGTAAGGTATTGTCACAGCCGGGTAGACAGTATTACACAGACCCATTTCATCGGTGATATACTCAGGCGTGCTATAGCTTATACAATTTAGAAGCTTGCAGTCCCGTCCTTTATATCCTTTCACAATAGTAGCCACTAGGGTCACGACCGTACCTCTTCATATGACACTAGTACTGGTTTTCAAGGAAGCGGACTCGAGAGTGACTCGATAAGCTACAAGCTTTCTTCACAATCGAGCTAAAACTATTAAGTAAAATAAGAATAATAGAAGCCAATGAACAAATAGTTTGTGTTTTACAATTTAAGTGCCAAGTCTCGATTTATTTCAGTTTTAGTCTGCGTCTTTTATCAGTTTTTGGGCACATCGAACCGATTCCCTGATTGACAGCATTTTAATGTAAATGATTGAACACTATCGGGAGTCTGGAAATACACTGTGTGAACATAATAAATCTTGATCACCATCGGTTCCATCCCTAGCCTGGATACCACCAAAACTCAATATTTCGTTATGTCACTTATCCTTTTCTTTGGCATATACACTAGCACCTAAAGTTTCTTGACAAAGCCCCAATCAGGTTAGAATAATATTAAAAGGTCAATAAACGTCCTATTTATAAATTGCAGATTATGCGTCTCTAGATAAGAAATTAGAATTCAATGACATGAGTAGATTTATAAAGTCTGTTATTGAGAAAAAATTTTGTTGAGAAGTTCGTTTTCTCTAAAGAAATATACTATACCCGGTATCTCATTGTAAAAAATGTCAAGAAAATGTTTGCGGTAATGACTCTAACGACTACTGCCAGTCTACGGCTTGGTTTGGCACTGTCAGCTGACCGTCGATTCCTGGCTTAAACCTAAGCACAGTAGGCCTACCAATGAAGAATTTGATACTAATCTATGTTACTCAATATTCCGGCGTTAGGAATCTCGCCAAAACAAGTGTAATTGCGAAGAACTTTTTGCCAAACTTGATACCGCAGGTCATAGAAGTATATCACACACTCCATAAATTAGACAACCATATACATGTAGCTTTATTGAACTTCCCAATTTCGAAAAGTAAAAAGTACTTGGTCGCCGTTACTCTTTGAGCCCTTCTCCAGACTGTAAGAACCATTCAGTCATAGAAACTTTAAAACATGCAAATTCCACCCTTTGTCACACTGTTGTACATATACTTCCACTTAAAGCAACATGTGTAGTTACATTTTATTTAAATGAATAAAAGTGTTTAAAAGTAAGTAAGTAATATCACACTCATATAAACGCACATTTTAGTTATCAACGTCATGAATAATCATCAGTGTTCAAATTTTAGCCTTAAATGTTGATAAACAGTACTACAACTGTGATATATTTAAAATTTGTTGACCACAGGACTAAATTGGTATCAACGGTCGAACATATCTAAAAGTTTTAGAGAATCGATAAAACTGCAGGTGCTTTTTATCAGTTTTCAAGATAATAACCGTGAGTACTTCATGGTGAAACAAAAGACAATAGTGTCAATAAAACAAAGGCATGATATTTGAATCTACACTGTAGGGACAATTTTGACTGGGATGTACGGAACAATAGGTTTTGCTTGGTTTGGATTTCATTTAATAGGTAATTAGATTATAACATTTACAAAAATGTGTTCTGAATTGAAATGTGTAAAATTTATTTTTTGGGGTGTCGTCTTAAACAATCCACCCGTGTATTTTAACCTCTTGCCTGCGCGTACCAAATAGTTACAACATAATCTATAGTTAGTTGCTAAAGAGGCATACTGGAATAACTAACCGGGACCCAAAAATGTTATACGAATTTGTCTTATTCCGAGTTTCAGTTATTCTTCCTTTAGTTTTGTCTACTGGCTCTTCAAGTGACTACATGTATATTAGACACATGATATTGAGGCAGCCTACCATACCGACTAACCGTTTCTCTCATAGACACTGATGAACAAACTGTTACATGTAAATCCGCTAAATCTTCATTTTCACTGTTTCTTTTCAGGCGACTTAAAACCCTACCCATAGAAAACATTTAAAATATTCTAGACTTCACTTCTTGGCAAGGTCGTACATTGAGACACCTAACTCGTTTTCATGATATGTTTGTTTCGTTTCTTTTTCTTGATATTCTTTGTTCGATTAACATTTACAAATTTTACTTTTGTAAATTTTCCTTTAATCAAATACGACACAGTTTTAGATACTATAAATCCTTGAATAAATGCACGATTTACTTTGATTTTGTTCACATATCAATTACTACTGTTGCAATGAGTTTACTTTGGGTTCTAATGTATACTAACATTTTAAAATTATTTTTGACATAATGCAATGTAACGTTTTTGAAAGGGATGGGTAGAGGACCACGAGTAAAACAATACTTCCCGAAAAATACCTGGGAAATGACAGACAAAAATTAAACATACTAGTGTAGGAACCACCGATGAACATCACAACATTTCAGTCAAATTACGCTTGAATAAAATTATTGATTGAATAATATGGTAGCTGAGTTGTGCCATGTCGTGCTGTCGTACTTGCGGGGTCGCCAACAAGACATCACGAAAAAACAACAGATACATGTGTGTCGTGTTCTCGTGTTGGCGGGGTTGCGGGTACGAAATAATGACAACACGACATTGCAAGAGTCAAACGACAAAGAAAGGGCGTCAGTACGACAGATAGTTATGTCCTATTGTTGTGTGGCGACCTTTCGATATTTCGTCTTTTTTGTCGTTGTCTCGAGTGAGTACGACAGCGCAACAACACGACAAAGTGCGCGAAAGAACAACAAACATGGCGTACGTTGTCGTACATCCTCGGTAACCCAGGCTATTCATTATATGCCCGGAGAGAAGCGGCAGGAATTGACCGTGGGTTCCGACGATGGTTGTCGTGATGTCGACGTTTCGTGCTGGCACCCAAACCAACACGAGTTAAAGATAACGCGAGAATCAACACGCGAAATATCATGTTGCAGATTCTCGTGTTATCGTTATGTCGTGTTGGCGGGGTGCCAGTACAACCAAGTTGTGTTTTGTCTTTGTTTCGCCATGTTTTTCTTAAGCCGTGCTGTCGTGCCTTCGTCCCATCCAACACGAGACAAAAAATGGCGAAACAACGAAAGGTCGCCGTTTATGACATGACTACTTGCCATACCCACTGTGGTGTAACCGAGACGGTTAACATTTTTTCGGAATTTCCAAGATGGCGGACGAGAGTGGATGTGAAAAGTAGGTGTCTTACTTTTGTCCTTGTAACTAGTTAAAAACGAATTTCAGAAATGAAATTCTTACACAGACCGATAGAAAAATGATTTTGCCATTCTAGGCTTCATCCGTTTCATTAAACAGTGTCTACTTTTCTAAATATCGTTGATAAAAAGTGAACCAAATGCCGGTGCTCTGAAATGAAGCGAGAGGTCATGTGTGTTTTCTCGGCAAAAGTTCATTCTTTGATGGATAAGTCCACGAAAACCACTACTTGGTAGATTCTGTTGTTATCTTAAAAGAACGAAAAGCTGAATGTTGATATATGTACAGGAAATGGGCGAAAAAGCCACTTACACGAAATATGCTCTGTACGGTCCATATACATATGTTGAATCACACGTTTCTTTCCCTGTACGGTTCGTATATGCATAAAACTGTTCGGTGCGTAACAAAAATTTAAACAAAATTACTGTACGGTCCGTAGATGAAACCTAGATGAAACAGTACGATGGGTTTTTGTAATATATAGTTTGAAGCTAACATAAACATAAAAGAGCTTACATGAGCGTATTGCACTGTAATGATAAATAATTGCAAATAAATCTAAATCACATAGGCTACTTTATCAGTTGGTCGATTTGTTGTTAATATTTATCTAAAAATTTCTTTATACAATATCTACAAACTGACATATAGTTTCACATTGAACTTTCATGATCCTTTAAAATCAAGTCATGGCATCAAAATGTAGAAGAACATTGAATGCTAGTTTATTTCTGACAGTACTCACTCATTCAAAATCTCTTATTAACGTTATATATTGTCTTCATGTTCGTTTTCTTCATTTTTAAAAAGCATGTCCCGGAAGTATCATTTAATCTATACAAATATATACAGTTGTACTTAGCCGGAGCTGTTAAAACTGTTTGCGACAATTAAAACCGTATTTACGGTCGCAAATGTCAAACTCACTAAATAGTTAACCCTTTTCTAACGCACAAATTGAATGTGTTTTAATGCGATAATTAAAACGTCGTTGGATTCTTGCGACTGTATATACGTTATTTAATAGTCGCAAATTTAAACGACGTCACCGATCAGAAACGACGTTACTGTGTGACACCGGTCAACAAGTACTTCCGGGTCGTTGTACCTTAGGAAGTAGTTCTTTGGAGATTTGAAGTCTCCATTTTAGAGCTGTCTGTGGATGGCTTGATGAAATGTATAAGTTGTATTTATTGTTGTTCTGTAAATTTTTGGCCATTTCTGATTACTCTAACAGTTGTTTTGTTTGTCTTCTTCAGGAATACATTTTGTGATGGAAGAGCTCAGATATTACTACGCGCCGGCATACATGACAGCTGTGTATTGGAAATTTGTACAGTGTCTCCAGATATTGAGTGATAGCAAAACAGTTCATTGTTGACAATGTAACTTTTCTGGTGTAGATTGACTGTGATAATGATGAAGATGAGAAATATGGACAGCTGATTGCTTGAATTTTTTGTGAAAGCCAGAGGAAATGTGCAAAAAGTGCTCTAATTACGATAGAATCAAATGGGACAAAAATGACCGGTGTAACACCTTATATCGGTACTGCGTTAGAAAAAGTCGATAACTGCTTTGAATGAGCGTTCGCGTAGAAAATAACCCTTTGCATTTATTCACCGTTTGTAATATCTGGTCATGTTAGAACCGAAATAACATCCCTTTCAGCATTGTTATCGTCTAATAAACAATGATTTGGAGTACTGATACGCAGTTATTAGCCACGAATGCCGGAATTTTAAACAACGAACACCGCTGGAACGGACGTTATTTCATAAATAAACAATATCGTTCTATTCTAAAATTATTTATTTTCATTTGCTTATTGTTATGTTATGAATATTGTTTAACATGTACTAATACATATAGCCATATTTCTCTTTCCTTGTGATTATTGTTTACTTTTATACATACTGTTCGCTTTTCTAGATTTGTTTATTTTATACATGAAGGTATTTACAGAATTGGAGATGTATTCTTCAATGATTGAATATTTTACGTTGTAATTAATAACCAAAAGATTGGCATATTTTTATCTTTTTATAATATTTATGCCTTCTTTTTTGTTTTATTTTCTAATTTTATGTACCTAGACGGGCTTGAAGAAAATGATGAAAAGGTTCAAACATATAAAAAGGATTTTTCTACAATGTGTACATAAGCAGCAACATATAATTATCATATAGTTTCATAACATGTACCAATTTCTTACGGACATATTTCTGAGTTAAAAATAACCAGTCGGGATATGAAATGGGAAAAATACATTCAAATGATGCATGCAAAAAGCATTCTAGTTAAATAAAATAATACGTATTATATTATTGTGTTTGTCTCATGGCATAGTACCCACAATCACATATTTTCAGGTGTTTTTTTGCAGTCAATGATAACTTCATATTCTTACACCACACTGACAATACACCACACTGACAATGATATTAGTATACGAACTACTTAGTGAAAAGTCTGTTCAAACAAGTAGAAGAGTCGACGTATCTTACGTAAATTGTTTTCGTTCAATAATTATTCTGCATGTGTGTATTCAACTTTCTACATTGTCAAGTTTAAGTCCATGACGAACATGCGGCAATATATTTGCTTCACATGCTTTGTGGTTTTCTCGTACTGAAAAATGGATTCCTGGCTGGTTCAAAGTTCTAAGATACCTTTCCAGACTTCCTTGTCCGTTTACCACGCCTTCGCTCCTCTGTATATCGAAAGAGTGATCCCTGAAAAATATTAATTATTATGATCATTTTCATTACCGATATTATTTCCGGAATGAAATTACGCAATACGCTCATGTAAGCACTTTTTGTTCATGTAAGCTTCAAACTATAATTATATTACAAGAACCCATCAGTACGGTTTCATCTACGGACAGTACAGTAATTTTGTTCAAATTTTGCTACGCACCGTACAGTTCTTATGCATATACGAATCGTACAGGGAAAGAAATGTGTGATTCAACATATGTATATTGACCGTACAGAGCATATTTCGTGTAAGTGGCTTTTTTGTCCATTTCCTGTACATATATCAACATAAAGTATTTTGTTCTTTAAGATAACAACAGAATCTACTGAGGGTGGTTTTCGTGGACTTATCCATCAAAAGAATGAACTTTTGCCGAGTAAAAACACACATGACCTCTCGCTTCATTTCGGAGCACCGGCATTTGGTTCACTTTTATCAACGATATTTAGAAAAAGTAGACACTGTTTAATGAAACGGATGAAGCCTAGAATGGCAAAATCATTTTCTATCGGTCTGTGTAAAAATTTCATTTCTGAAATTCGTTTTTAACTAGTTACGAGGAAAAAAGTAAGACACCTACTTTTCACATCCACTCTCGTCCGCCATCTTGGAAATTCCGAAAAAATGTTAACCGTCTCGGTTACACCACAGTGATACTGGCACCCTTTATTTGTCGTTATTTCTCACTTGCAATGTCGCGTTGTTGTTGTTTCGAGACGTCGTTGTTTCGACCCCGCCAGCACGACAACACAACATACATGGCACAAGTTAGTCACCATAATTGAATGGATATAAACGCTTTACCCAGAGCAATCACGATGTAATTGGCAGGTAATAGTAGTATGTGAAATTTCATGTATTATCATTTTATTTTTGTCAATGTTTGTCATTGAAACCGAGTTTAAATGTAGACAAGTATCTCAACTATATAATTATAATTTATAAGAATTATTTGACTGTATTTATTGTTACATACAAAGATCTATACAGCTTTACAGCTCTTTGTAACATATTAGGAATACAAATGTAATTATTTCAATTGATATAACACCATGAATGACCAGATTATAACATTTAACTCTTCAGTCTTTACATCATCTCTGTCTGTGAGGACACAACATGAACGCCTACTTGTTTACTGGAACCCAGACCCCAACCCTCCACAGCAATGGATACTCACATACAATGTCATGGGAACAGCCTACCACTCTGTGTTAACAGTCCCCGGAAACAGAACTAGCGCAAACATATATACTGCTGATTACAGAGGTGTTTTGTATTTGATAAAGCTCTTTTCATCAAATAATGGAAAGGAAAGACTTGAAGGAACTATTATTGGTAGATCAGGTGAGTCAAAATTTGTTGATTTCTCTTAATAATAATTTTCTCTTAAGTATGCCTGTATTAATTGGAAATAATCGCTTTAACTACATCTCTCTCTCTGACATTAACAAAGTAAATACCCTTTTTCAAACCGTACAGGAGTGTTTATGATTATTTTCCACAGCATTGTGATGTCTATATAGTCACGTGCCCATGCACAGACAGTCATAAATACATTGTTTGTTTTTCTTGACATATTCATGTAAATTTGTTATTAAGGTAGCTACTTGACCATTTTCAGACTGCTCAAAACACATCAACACAACGATTGGGTCATCTTATTCAGTTAAATCGTTTGGTTATCCACGTGGTTTAACCACTGGTGCCATATGTACATGGACATTTGGCGGAAGTATAAACACGTGGTTTAGATTTGAGCTGGAAGATCTTGACACTGGCAGCTCTTCCTGTAACAGTTATTTAATGGTTGAAAACGAGAAATTTTGCGAGAAC
Source organism: Saxidomus purpurata (assembly GCA_022818135.1). NCBI lineage: Eukaryota > Metazoa > Mollusca > Bivalvia > Venerida > Veneridae > Saxidomus > Saxidomus purpurata. Next base: position 14,087,614 of record JAFMSR010000002.1, on the reverse strand, counting down.
GATACAGTAAATGGCACAATATTAGTGCATCAACCATCGTTTGTTATAAGACTGGCTTACAGAGGTACACGTGATAACAGAGGAGTCAAATTTCGTGTATCAGGTGAGTCCAATCATTTAGAACTTACATACACCTCAGATTTGATTCAGGACGGTGTAACAGTGTGAGTATGTTTCCAAAGTAAAAATGACTGTACTCTTAGCAGAAGACACAATGTACATTTTGCCTGACATTTAGCCGAAAAGAATACTTCCTTACTTAAATGTTTCATAAGCTGATTGACATAGATTCATAACTGATTATATGTTTAAAGGTTTCAAGTATCCAGGAAACTGATTAAGTTTTCACTTTATCCTCAGCTCCCAACTGTCGTGCCTCTCTATTTTACACGTTGTTCATGCTTGTGCTCCTCATATCCTCGGAAAGGGAGATATACTCACACAATAATATGCTTGAAATAACGTGATTTATATTACAGCAGATAGGTAAAAGAGCTAATTATTTATTTCAAATGTCACAAATTACTGGAAATAATCGCTTGTATTTCGATTTTGTCCAAGCAATTCATAAACTGCTACAACCGTCAAATGTGATAGCGGTTAATATTGGCCACACTATTGCCGTGGAATGGAAGCGACCCGGCTATCATCCCAGGAACTTCACGTATGTATTACGGATATCACACTTTCCGTTCGCTTCGCATGAAGACTTAGCCATAGATGGAAACGTTACAAGATATGTATACCCCGTCAACGATCATGTTGGACAGAACCACAGTGTGCAGTTACAATCGATCTCTGAAGACCTTGCAAGTGCATTCACAGACACCTTGTTTGTATCAACAAGTAAGATTTTCTCTTTTATTTGGAAGAATACAAAATCAATATACACGTTTTTGACGTTCGTTGTTTGAAGTTTGCCGCGTATGATGTGGATTTCATATATTAAGAGAATAAACATTACACGAACAAAGCTCATTTTTAGGAGGGTGCATTTACCCCTTTGTTATTAGTAACATAATAAAAGGCACACCACCAAGTCAAAGACATAGATCTACTTGTTGCTTTGACATAAGAAAGCCTCCTTGTTAATTGCTGATCGTTTTCTTTCTTTTCTCAGACTGTGACAAAGATATATTTATAAAGGCTACCGAGAAAACTACCGTTTTGTCTGAACAGTATCCACATAGTTACCTGCCCAAACTCTCGTGTAACTTCCGGTTTCAAACTGAGGCCGACTTCTATCTTCTCATCCTGACACATGACCTTGACATCGGTGGAGGTGAAATGTGTGACAAGACTTTCATACAAATTGGAAATTTTGGAAAATTCTGTGCAGATGCACCACCTCAGCCGAGATTAGTGCTGCAGAAGCATGCAATGACGATGATGTTTAGGACAAGTGATGAAGCTGATGGCAAAGGAATCAACATTACGATTGTTTCAGTCGGTTAGCAACCAGATCTATTTATTCTCTGTTTCATACATTTTCACACGTACATTAATGAGAATGATCGCTTTTCACCTTTAATGTCCTTTACTTATCGTATTAGGAATACACAGGAATAAGATCAATGTGGAAATGTTTTTACAATAACAATTGATGCCTTGTGACATTTGTCTCCCGTGTCACCAGTTTTGAAGCCCGTCGGTCTGCAGAAGTAACGTACCGGAACTTAATGTGTGCGTCTGAGTTGACAAAAAGCGTTGTTACTTTCTAATATTTTTTTTGCTTAATGTAAGTGTACAGTTAAACTGTCACCTTTTAATTAGATACGATATTAAAATGTTAACGGAAATCCTCACAATTATTTTATTTCTTCCAGCAAAACCGCCCATAGCACCAAATAATGTTATAACCACAAGCGACGAGACATTAATATATCTTACATGGAAGCCACCATCATTCCAGCAGGAGTATATAAAGGGATACTCTGTACAATATTTCATAGCACCTAGCACGCCAGGGGCCACATTATCTGTTGATAAAAATGTACATAACGTCACTATAAACACACAATCCCACCCAGGAAGACTGTATGCTATGAGAATAGCAGCTTTTACAGAAGGGGGCGTCGGGAACTTCAGTCATCCATTTTATGTAAGATCGGGTAAGTGATGTCGATTAAAATATACATAGATTAAATGCATTGATCCCAAAGGAATGCTTCTGGTAATAGTAAAACTTATCAATTACATTTGTAAGAGTATCGCCTGCGAGGCATGTTCAATAGGTCAGTGATCTATTCAAGCACATTCAGTTAGGCTTTTACTGAGTATGGTCGTGAGTGACATTTATTAGTTATTATTATTTTTTATGTTTTGATTAGATGCGTTTCCCAATGGCTATATTAAATGAATATGTTTTAGGGCGATTGTGTGGAAAGACTGATGATTAGGTCACTCTGTAATTTGTTTCGCGGGAGAAACATGATTGGTGTCCAATAAATTAATTTCGTATTTGTCGGCAAGGTTCGAACCTTTTACCAATCGTTTGATGGCTCGCACCTTATTATTATGTCACTGTTTGGGTTTTCTTTTAAAATGTGATGTACAGAATTCAGCTAAGATAATATGCATACAAGTATCTGTCTCCTTCGACAATATGATAAAAATCATGACATACAGTTTATCATATATATAGGCTGCGGTCATATATTTCATATTCTGAGACACGAATCAGTCGTTATAATGTCACCATCGAACAAAAGCGGTTACTACGAACCGGAGACCCTTTGTCAATGGGTCGTCAAGACAGAGTCCCCTCTGTGGATTAAGATCACTATAAATCAGTTTGTGATAGAGGCCTCCGACAACTGCTCAAATGATTACGTCGACGTCACAGGAGTCGATCGTCTCTGTGGCTTTCATGAACATCGCACCATTGTGATTAAAGAAACAGATGTTGCCGTTACGTTTCGATCTAACGACCAGAATGAAAGCAAAGGATTTTCCATTTCCTTTAAAGCAGTAGGTCAGTTGTTTTTTTGTTCTATTCTTCTTTTATTTGAAGTTGATGAATGTGGTAAACAACGAAACCAGATTGGTCAATACCAGACAGATTTACGCGAATAAAACAACACACCTTAAGGGGGGTTTTTTTTTTTTTTTTTTTTTTTTTTTTTGGGGGGGGGGGGGGGGGGGGGGGGGGGGGGGGGGGGGGGGGGGGGGGGGGGGGGGGGGGGGGGGGGGGGGGGGGGGGGGGGGGGTGGGGGGGGGGGGGGGGGGGGGGGGGGGGGGGGGGGGGGGGGGGGGGGGGGGGGGGGGGGGGGGGGGGGGGGGGGGGGGGGGGGGGGGGGGGGGGGGGGGGGGGGGGGGGTTTTGGGGGGGGGGGGGGGGGGGGGGGTTTGGGGGGGGGGGGGGGGGGGGGGGGGGGGGGGGGGGGGGGGGGGGGGGGGGGGGGGGGGGGGGTTTTGGGGGGGGGGGGGGGTGGGGGGGGGGGGGGGGGGGGGGGGGGGGGGGGGGGGGGGGGGGGGGGGTTTTGGGGGGGGGGGGGGGTTGGGGGGTTTTTTTTTTTTTTTTTTGGGGGCCTACGCTTTACTGGCTATTTTGTGAATAGTTTTAATGAGGCGTTAATATAGTAATTCAACTAATTTTCTTGTTTTCTTTTAAACATTAAACAAGATGTTCATAGTACCGATAGAATATCGATATTTTCACTTTAATTAAGTTCAGTACCGTATGACTTGTAATATACCAATAATATATCGGTATTTCACTTTAATCAGGTCCAGCACCCGGACAACCAAAAGGGGTCAGCGTTTCACAGTCGGGCTATGCTATTTTCATCAAATGGATGCCCCCAACATTGCACAGACGATATTTAACAGGTTACTTGGTCCATTATAATTTCTATGGAGACAAGACTGGGACTAAAAACAGAGTTGATCCAAACACTAATTACCATGTATTAGACATGACTTCGTACCCGGGAAGACTGGTAGAAATATGGTTACAAGCAGACGGTGATGTAGAACTAAGCAATGCCACAAAGACATCATTTATTCGGACTGGTGAGTGTTTGCTTAATGCTAACTTCTGTTTAACCAATTGTTTATTTCTTTTACAAAATTGTAATAGTTTGAACAACTGTAAACAGAAAATCCCACCACCCACCACGAAGTGGTTTGGAGACATATTGATTTGTGTTGTTTATCTCGTCCGGATAACCCCTCTTATACCCCTTCCTGGATTTTCGTGAAACTTTGCGAGATGCATCACTATGAAGTCTAGTTTTGGATATATAAATTTTATTATCGTCCTTGGAAAGCTTAAGGTTATTTATCAATATCTACTGATACTTTGACTGAATAAAAGAAATGAATAAATGAAACGCTTCGATATAATTTCCACCTATACTATATTGAAAGTGTTTGTAAAACGATAAAGCTTACTCAGTCTGCTGTTACAATTACATTTTCCATTTCAGAATGTGGTCACGCAATGGATGTAACTGGCATTACATATATTATTTCTCCATATTATAAAGATGACTATTACCGCAACGTCCAGTGTTTATGGACTTTGAAAATACAGACACATGATTTTATGAAAGTGGAATTTATAAGACTAAATCTAAACAACAAAATAAACACGTGTGAAAATTTTATTCTCATAAACAACGAATCACGATACTGCGATGATTCGTACGAACATAAATCGTTGCTGTTTAATGCTGCAATTTCGCTTACTTTGGAATGGCATACCGGCCAATCCGGTAAAGAAGCATACTTTTTGCTCAGTGTCGAGCCAGCTGCAGGTACTTTTCTCTACATGGAGCAAATGCAATTCGTATTCAGCAGTAGTAATGCAATTTTAGATGTTACTTCACGTGCTCGTAATTAGTTAGATAGTGTCTTGTCATTGCTGCATCCTTCTGTCTTTCCCAAGTAGCAAAATGAATCTTAAACTTCTTTTCAAATACAGACGTAGTGGTCCAGTTCTATAAGTCATATTTAAGCATATTTTGATATCAAAAACAAACATTTTCTACTCTTTTTAAGTTATCCATTGAAAACGTAACCAATTCTAACATATTATGTATATTATCCTTCACAGCACTATAAACCGGTACAATGAAAATGATGTTGTGACGAGATAATGTCTTCAATATAATAAAAGAGAGTAGAAAAAACATGTTGTTTTTTCTTTAAAAAATGTACCTCTTAAGGACTAACAGACTTTGACCGGTGCCTGTGTTTACATATAGCAAAATCATTTAAATGTTAACTTAGAATAATCTTAAATATCTTCTCCCATTCAAAACAGCCCGTTAAACAAAATAAGCAATGCAATTACTTAATCTATATTTCAGACCCTCATAAAGAAATAGTTCCTTCAGGGACTGTATCAAGTTCTTCCGACATAAATGGCTCATCTACAACTCTGTTGATGACTTCCTACTTTGGAACTCTTCTAGCTTCGACTATTTTGACGTCCACAGCGTTGTTATTACACGGTGTAAGTATGGTGGCTAGAGATAAGTGTTGACATTTAGAAAGAAATTATGTTTTTGTATGGGGAAATACCTCTCATGTTTACTTAATTCTGAGTACTGTTTAAGGGACTAGGTTTATGGGACTTTTATTGCACCCTTACCCGAAGGACTGGCACCGAGCAAAATAGACTGACTGAATTTGACTTTGAATTTGACAGTTGACTCCAGTTAGGCTGCTGCTCAATGTTAATAAAAAAAAATTTCGTGCTGTTTACGTTGTGTCCATTTTAGACGTTTACTTATCTTGTCACTCTTCCTTCTGTAATCACTAGAATTGCCATATATAACTTTTCAGAAATATGCAACAGAAAGGTCTCCAAAAGATACAGAAACTCTACAAACTGTATTGCCAAGTCAAGAAGTTAGAGATCTACAGAAAGGAGTGGAATTACAGTCAACAATAGTAACAGACCAAGTCCAAACATATTCGAAAGAAAGTTTTGTTGCTAGTCAAACTGCCCCGATGTTAAATAAAGAAACCACTGTCGTTAGTAACAGAAACTTTTATGACTCAAAACCAGATTCATCACTGCGTTATGATATTTCACCAACAGGAACATTTTCTGTTGTTTCTGTTGTTTTCTCCTCGTCATGTTATACCGAAGATAAACGAACAGTGGTATCAACTAACTCATTTAAAGCTTTTACCGCTTTCACAAGTACCACACTTGTAGCCACATCAGGTTACGCTAAGGAAAGTCACTCGGAGACAATGACCTCTGGGATACTTACAAACGTAATTAATACGAAAACTTTACAGAGAGGCAAGTACATGTCAACTTCAACGCAGTTATTTGATTCATTAAGCGTATTTACCGCCAAAGATTATCAGAATTACGACTCTTTACAGCCCTCTGGTTCATCTTCGATTTCAGTCAGCTCATTGTCTGAAAGTTCATTATCACTCGAGGATGCCAGCAAAATTATGCTTACATCAAGAGATGAAGAAACGGAAAATAATGTAACACCTAAAAAGGATAAAGGTAAATATTTTAGAAGCTTCCTGTCACTAGATTAACTGAGGTTTTTACCAGTAACGCCACGTATCATACAATTGATGAACCAAGTTTTAATGAATATGCAGATATAATAATTTAATTCCTCAAATGACGAGTGTAAGGATAACTTCATACGAGAAAGATAAGACAGACGTGTGTTGAAATAAAACTCGGAATGATGATATAAAATATCACTAAAGACTGATAAGGTACAGAGATGTTTTATATTTAATTATTATCGCATTTGTATAACTATTGCATAATACTTAGATGCTACGAGGCAACCGATGTTAAGAACAGTTGTGACTATATTCAGAAACCTTCATTGACTCGACCTCCACCAAGGAAGGGTCCATTCGTCAACTGATTATTTAATTTAATAAGATTTCGTTTATTTACTGCTTTAATTATTCACTGGCCAATCAGATCTGCATAACGGTCTCTTCCTTAGAGGAACGTTTCTGAATATCGCCATTAGTTTTGTAGATAGAATAAGTTTACATGATTTACGGGAAGTTCACTTTGATCGACTGTTCTGCGTTTTTCAGGACAAGAAAAGAGCCACGATTCATGTGACATGAAACAGTTGCACCCTCTAGTATTTGTCGTCTGCATCTGTAACATAATCAGTACGATAGTGCTCATTTAAACTGTGATTTGTGTAAAGTTTCACCATTACAATAATGGGGATTGTCGAATTTATTATCTTCACAATAGTGACCATGCATGGCTCATGGATATGTGTCTGAACAGTTTATCTCTTCTTTCATAATAAACATATAGTAAACAAACAAGTTTTGTTTTACATATTTATTAACTTTGTTTAAAGCCGAAAACCAACTAGAAACGTTTTCCGTCATTTTATAGATTGACAAAACCAGATTCGTCTATTTCTATAACAACGAACGCACAAGTTGTTATAGTTTCGACGAAATCAGAATTTGTCCACAACTATGTTGTTTAAAACAAATTCGTCATATGCTGGTAATTGAAAATCGTTTATGATGGAAAATGTTTCATGTGGTATTTACAACTTTATCATTTATACAATGCAATATTGAAATCTATCATTTCATAGCAAATAAGATAAAACAACATTAAACGAGAGTCTATAAAGAGAATAAGTCATTTAGTAAGGTGCATCGGCGGTAATGTCTTCAGGAAGATGATATTCTGATTCAACCTCATTTGTCTCTTCTTCCTTTTCTTCTGATTCAACTACTGGTTTAGGCTGGCCCTTTTCAACAGGAATTTCGTTACTGTAAGACAATACGAGTATAGTTTAGTCATAAAAAGATAATTCGGTAACAAACGTTGAACATTGTATCACGCGATGTGCCGTGTTCACTATCTCGGTGCTTTATTTCAAAGCTTGTCGATTCTTATTCGTCTTTGTCGTGTTATGTTGTCTGTCTGCTTGTTTGAATGTTAGTAGTGTAGTGTTATAAACAGTGTCTTTCTTCTTCAAAGAATACTTTCTTCAAATTTTGTAGTTAAGATGGATTTTGCACACGCATGCAAAATTGTATAGTTGAAACCATCAACTTCTTTATGCAATGTTAAAATATGCATTTTATAGTTTACTACGAGTGTTCCAAGGAGAACAATCAGCGCAAACTAACACTAAGTTTAGACTTTAGTGAATTGCCTATAGTGATAGCAATCATAATGTGCCATCGCTACAGCCCTATGGAGAATGTAAATAATTAGGCAGGCAGCAATTTTTATTTCGTTTTAAATCAATATACAAAGTTCATATTAATTATGACATGGTTTATTTTAAAGTTACCTTTCTACGATTGGACGCTCCATACTTCTGTTAGAGTCACTCGGTTGTACAAGTTGTCTGACGTCAAATTCTATGTCACTTATTGCAGTATCTGGGCTGTATCTGTATAGAGGCATTCCATTTTTGTTGATAAGGAAAACCTCGAAGTTCCAGCGGACATCGCTCACAGTTTTTGGGTCATAGTAAAGCATTGATGTATCTTCGAATGTGTCACTAGTAGGACCACACATTGACTGTAGAGTTGAGAAATAAAACATTGAGTAACATAATACTGAGAACAAAAACATTATTATCAATGTGATACTGGCAATCTTAATCTACACGTGTGCAGGTGGTATGATAGATCATTTGTTTATTTAAACCTCCAATGTCAAACAACCAGTATAACGAAAAAACTTCCAAAAAAAAGTAATTGAAAATTCGTGTTTTTTAGATATTTATAAGATATTTAGTGACACAATTTTAATGTATTTGTGACATTCTGCCTCAGGTGGTGATCTTTATTTCTTAGGCTTCACTATTCTAAATACCCCAGTTATGCGGCGGAATTTCATTGCTACCATAGCAACTTTGATGGCTAAGGAACGTACAAAACATTTGACAAAACATTGTTACCTTAAGATAGGTGTAGACTGGATGTTCATCTTTTCCATTGACATCGATCTTCTTAAACATTTGAAAGTTTGGGACGAATCCTCCGCCTGGTCTCACATACTTGATACCGTTCAAGATCTCAGAGTAGTTGCCACCAGGCTCTTGCTGAAAATATACATGAACATGGTTTATGATTCATCCGCTAGGTATATGAGATTAAGTTTTTTAAAGTAGTCCCTTAACAACATCGAACACAGCACTTGCCAAACAGCCAGACTTACTGACAGACTTCCATATACTAGAAAATGCATCACACAAGGAACACGTTAAGGCTACCTTTGAAATAAAAGCGAAAAGCAGTTTTGGTGTCTCGTTTCTTTGCCAATGATCTTAGGCACCACCTGCAAATTCTAGCTGAGATTTTTACAAACGTAGTTGCAAGGCGAAGTTTTAATGGACATCCTAGTAAAGGTTGTTTGATATCCAAGACACTCACTTTTTAATACGACATGTATATCAAAATATACATGTATTCAAAACTGGTAGATATCACAATTTACAATATACGATAAAACCCGCAGACATCACCATTTACAATATACGATAAAACCCGCAGACATCACAATTTACAACATACGATAAAACCCGCAGACATCACCATTTACAATATACGATAAAACCCGCAGACATCACAATTTACAATATACGATAAAACACGCAGACATCACAATTTACAATATACGATAAAACCCGCAGACATCACCATTTACAATATACGATAAAAACCGCAGACATCACTATACAAATGATACACGTCTCGTGTAAAAGTTATTTCTACTTCTTTGATACCAACTTCCTAGCATACTTGTGATAAGTGTCAAGAGGAAAATATAACAATCATAATGTAGAATGTCACTATAATTTATGGTAGAAATATATGGTAGAATTCCATATACCGGTGTTATGGCACAGGTGGAAGGAATATACCCTTGACTTGGCATTTTCGCTTGTAGAACGAAAACGGCTTAGAATTTTCCATTGAAGTAAACTTTTTCTTAAAGCTCTATCATTTCCCTCTTAAATTCGTCGTTCAAATTTGTTTGATGTAACTCAAATTTGAAAGAAATGGAAGAGTTTTTCGGAGCGACATGCTTATTTTTTTGGAGCCTTGTCTACAGTAAAGAGCTATGAAGAAAAAAAAATGTTTTTAATTTTTTTTATTTATTCTGATATCAATTTTAAAATGCATAGAAAAAGACATTAGCTTAAGAAAAAAGTCAAAGGTATGTTCCTTCCACCTGTGTGTTATGGTAGACATACGGACGTCAATGTTATTATAACCACACCATTACAGTGATTTGCTCCTGTCCAATAGATAAACAAACATCAAGCGACATTTCTATATATGTCTTTATTATACTATGGTAATGACAAAATGTAGTTTCCCCTGAAGAAAAGAACATATCTATTCGCAGCAAATACTGAAAAAGGTAAAAATAACAAACAATAGAACATTAGTATAGCAAAAGCTAAAGTACATTTAGTAATAACTAAAACGATGATAGACGTAATTGTCTCAATTTTTTCATACATTATCATACAGGATACTTACCATACCAAAATTATTGCAAGGGAAAGCAAGCACTTCGAATGGAGCGCTCGAGAATTCCTCGCTAAGTGCGTTCAAACCCACGTACTTGTGGGTCAGTCCTCAGTATGTCGCAACATTTATAACTACAAGCACGTTTCCTTCATACTGACACAGAGAAATAGTTTCATTTTCGTATATATTGATCGCACTGTGATCGTATATAGTCCGGTTAGTGTTCTTAGTATCGCAACTGATTCTAATTCCACCGACACATGTCAGCAACCACAGACAGGTCGCTAGTGGAAGCTGTCCCTTCTGAACAATCATTTCACATTCCAGGCTAGCACAACACTGTGTATCCTATAAAACAGGCAATTTCAACCGTGTGTGGTTTCTGATAATTTTGCTAACAGCATATAAGTGCTGCAATCGTTTATAATTAGAGGGCGCACCATTACAAACCAGATTGACATACAAGTGTTTAGAGAGGAAAGAAATATACCATTTCCGTTTGCGTGTGCAGTTAATTGAGAAAAAATTGAAAGTGACAATAAAAACGTGCATCGTACTTTGGACCTTACAAGTGTCAACTCTTATACGCACGTGTTAAATTGCATTGTTCGAGAATTCTCCGTTCCATTTTAGCTCAACTTGGAGCTCTTCTACGGAGTGAGTGTCACAACTTGGTTAAGTTTTTTCGCACCATCTCATCTAAATAGAATTTTCATTCGTGTTTGTGTCGTATTGAATTTATTAAACTCGCCATCTAACAACGATAAAAACTCGGCAGAGCCTCGTTTAATCTTTTATAGATGTCTCGTTTAATAAATTCAATACAACATTAACACTCATGGAAGATCCTCTATATAATTCTACTAAACAATAAATATTCCAAATCTACACAGATAGATATATAAGTAGGAACACAATATAAATATCTGAAAATAAACTTACCAAGTTGAAGTTATTGCAAGGGAATCCGAGCACCTTGAAGCCAGAGCTCAAGAATTCCGTTGTAAGTGCGTTCATGCCCACGTAGTGGACGCGATTCATACCTCAGTACGTCGCCAAATTAATAATGGCGAGCACGTTCCCTGCGTACCTCGAAAAGGAAATAGTCTCATTTTCATATATGTTCATTGCACTAAAGTCGTACACAGTTTTTGCTGCAGGAGCGATATTATCACAAGAAACCCTCTTGCCGCTTACAACGGCCAAAAACCCAAAGAGGGCGGCAGCGAGAAGCTGCCCTTTGGGAATAGTCATCTTTACCGGAGTTTAACTCCTTATTCTAAATCACACGAATGAGTTATAAATTGAGTTGTACTTATTTTACTTATATACTATCGTGATAACAGTTTACATGTATGATACATTATCTTTAATATCGGACAGTCATCTTTAACATCGGACAAGTTTCATCGTGAGCTGTATCATGTTCTGTTTAGATAAGCGTAAGCAATAGAAAATTACATGTAAACTTGTGTATGTCTTATGACACAAGACACGAGAAACAGGACATTCAGATAAGGTTATTTAGCGATCGCTTTCCACGTTTTAAAGACACGTGGTCGGTTAAGGCCTGAAATTTATGTTTTCCAAAGAAAAGGTATATTACTGATACTGTCACAAGATTTATAAGACCGACAGGGAAATGTACACGCCCTGAGCAATATACTAGGTCTACATAAATCTTTTTTGTCATTTCGAATATACATGTACATGTATCTTTATATAAACTGAGTGGGTATCAGTAATAATCAGTACAATGTACACAGTTTCAATATTATTCCAAGAAATGATTTTGCTTATAGCGTCTTAAATAAAAGGCTTTGGGTCTTGACATACCGATGCGACAAATTGTAAGCCAGTATTCTTAGTGACTTCTAACAACTTCTGTTGCGTGTACAGTGTCTTCTTTCATCTATAAATACACACTTTGAGCTTTAATTTAAGTTTGCAGCATAACCAGTTCGGAAAACCACCATATCAAGGGACACAACTCAGTATTTTACTCTCTCGTTTCGATTTTGGTTGTCGGCTTTACTGTGATTGAAGCGTACAATTTAAACGTGTTCACACAGAAATACCTTAGTGCGTCTTAGACCACACAGTGGATCTGCAAGTGGACAAAATATCTGCATCTGTAAACTTAGAATGAATGATCATTTCTACTTTTTTGCCAGGCGCTAGTTTAAAAATTATTTATACCAAGATGTCAAATAAAAGCGTTGTGAGCGCTAAAGGTCGGCATGGGGCTACATATATATATACATATAAGGCCAGCATCAATTTTCTATGTTCAAGGAAAATGTAACAAAGAAAGAGGCACCTCAGAGTTCTTCTTATCTGTGTGCCAAGTGTTTCACTAGACATTGACCTATAATACCATTTACTTCAGCTTTCACTTTTGGACTGTGGACAATGACATGAACAAAAGAAAGTAAGGGTCACTACTATTGCCCATTTGATGAATTGTTCCCATTTTTAGCTCAACTGAGCACGAAGTGCTCAAAGGTGAACTATTGTGATCGCCTGGTGTCCGTCGTCTGTCTGTCTGTCCGTCGTCAGTCTGGTTGTCTGTCTGTCGTCTGTCCATCCACACTTAATCTTGTGTATGCAATAGGGGCTGCATTTTTCACTAAATCATTATGAAACTTGGTCAGTATGGCTGCCTTGATGAAAGTTAGGTCGAGTTTGAATATGGGTCATCTGGGGTCAAAAAATACGTCACATGGTCAAATCATAGAAAAACCTTGTGTATGCAATAGAGGTTGCATTTTTCATTGGATTTTCATGAAACTTGGTCATTATGAGTTCCTTGATGAAAGCTAGGTCGAGTTCGAACATTGGTTATCTAGGGTCAAAAACTAGACCACCCGGTCAAATCGTAGAAACTCAGCGTGTATGCAATAGAGGGTGCATTTTTCATTGTATATTCATGAAACTTGGTCAGTATGATTGTCTTGATGTAATTTAGGTCGAGTGCACATGGGTCATCTAGGGTCACGGGGTCAAATCATAGAAAAACATTGTGTATGCAATATAGGTTGCATTTTCCAATGGACCTTCAAGAAACTTGGTCAGTATATTTGCTTTGATGAAATCTAGGTCGGGTTCGAACATGGGTTATCTAGGGTCAAAAACTAGGTCACGGGGTAAAATTGTAGAAAAACCTTGTGTATGCAATAAAGGTAGCATTTGTCATTGGATTTTCATGAAACTTTGTCAGTATGATTGTCTTGATGAAATTAAGGTCGAATATGAATATGGTAATCTAAGGTCAAAACCTAGGTCACCCGGTTAAAAACCTTGTGTATGCCATAAAGGTGACATTTACAAACCAATTATCATGTAAAAATTGATAAAAAGGTTTGCCTTGTCAAGGTCAAACAGAATGTTTGTGTTTATGATATATATACTTAAGGACAAAATTTCTGTCCGGTATAATTAAAGTAACACAAAAAATGAAATTGGATATTTTATTCATAATTAGAAAAGAATAAAAATATCATCATTTTCGAATTAATTTACACATTTTCAATGTTCGTGACGTCGAATAGAATGTTCGATGGCGTTTAACGCACGTGCAATATGTGTTGTGTTGAAAACGAAAGTAGAAAGATAAAATTGGCGTGTTTGACTTCAAATGTAATTAAGTTCTTCAAAGCTGCAAGTGACAATGAAATGTTTCTAGTTCAACACATTATTGTGTTAGAATCGAAATGATAAATGCCTCCCCGTACTTGAAGTCAAACACGCCAATTTCGTTTTTTCTACTTTCGTTTTCAACAAAATGGCCGCTTGTGGACGATGTTTTATCAGTGTCTAAAAAATTGGTGTGTTTGACTTCAAATGTAAGTTCTTCAAAGCTGTAGACTATGCAGACTAAGATTGTTTACAAGATGCTAAATGTCCGATGTGAAAACGGCAGCGAGAAAGCGTGCATTGGTACTGCACTGGGTATTTTGGTTGTTCCACAGCGTGTGCTAGTAAACCCCCATAGCGTTACGGTCAACATAGAGACCTTTTCAATAAATCAATATTTATATAGAAAAAAAAATCATTTTTTTTTTCGTTTTAGAATTATAACTAGTAGTTTTAATTGTTTTTTTTCTGTTTTTTTTTTATATGGGCACGAAGACTGGACATATACCTGTGATTGTCATAAGTCGCAGGTGAGCGATATAGGGCCATCTTGGCCCTCTTGTTTACTTTTTGTTTGGACTGCATCTTGAAAACTATTAACAGAAATTCTTTGCAACTGCACATAGTAATTGGGGACATTATTAAACGCTTATAACTTTGTGATAGCAATTTTTTTCTGTATACTTGGCTATTGAAACGACACACAACTACGATTTCACTTAAACCTCGTGCGTATACTTGTAATAATTTCTACGGAAGTGTGTTAGTCACAAAACCTTTTGACCTATTCACCGGTAAATGTGTTAGCATTTTGTCCCACGTCAATGTGGTGTACATTTGTATAAAATTGCCGAACTCACTTCATAAGAAAGCACAAAATTCTTACAGTGTTTCATAGAATCTTGAAATGTTTGTCTGTTTTACATCAGTACTTTTAACATGCTGACTTCGTAACTGCACACGTGAACGAGCTGACGGTCAATACAAAAGACGATACTAATTATTTTTATTCATGGATTGACAGTTAAAACTTTAATATTCCTTGCTGTTGCAACACCTTTGTAGGGTTGTTATTGTCCGTAGTGTGATCTAAATGATACGTATATACGTATCCACTAGAGTCGATAAGGGCGTAGTTCTTGTTTGGCTCATTCCCATATCCTGTCACTGCAACTGTGTCGGTTGGTATATCACTCCAAGGGTTCATATCAAAGCCATTGTTGTCATGTACTTGTTCGGTTTTGCCAAAAGTTCTCGTGCCGTACTAAAATTATTAAAATTATTACATCACATAGTACATAGGTCAAGTAAAATGCATGTTAGAACATTCACATCGCAATGTTGTCCTGCCTGGGAAATGTGGCCAGGAAAGGGACAGGATAAATGATAGCAATTTACACAATTGTCTACATTACACATTTATCTTTCTTCGAAAAATCTCGTTTTTGGCCTAGGGACTGAAAACACCAGTAAACTGTAAACATGCGCTATGGTAAAGTAGTGCAATATTGCCCAGGTCAATCTTCTGTTTGAGTGTCGCATACGGTAAGAACATATTACAAATAAAAACAGTATATACAACTTCAAACGATTGCAGATAGGTCCGTAGCTTACGGGCTCCATTTCACAATTTGTTCATGGACTACTACGCTGAAGATAATCATATGCAAGGAAAAGTACGGATAAACGTATGGAACTCGATATAAGAGTTTGTAGTTTGATTTTCAAATTTCTGATGTTACTTCATTGACAATTTTCTTATTTACGAACGATCATATATATATTTACCTAAAAATAAATTTCTTGAAAAAAAAAGGATATAAATTGGCATATATTCCCGACAGGGAACTCACGTGAACAAAATCACCCGCCATTTATGGAAGCTGACGCTGCTTGTAAAATTGGAGCTGAGTAGGCCCAGTGAACGGTTTCACCGATTACAAGGTAACCAAGAATCATTTTTGGTTTTCCCTGTTATACACATTGTACAGTACTGTATTTATATTTCATTGCTGGTATTGCTTTGTTTATTTCTGTTTCAAGGTCTTGTCCTTGGTACACAATAATTTTCGATCCACATCATCAGACCATATCGCTTGAAGTTGAACAAAGCGGGCTCTCAAATTTGTAATGCGTGACACCCATATATTTGTTCATCATACATTCTGTGTCGTATATTAAATTTCGTCCTCTGCACATTTCGACCCGCGCTTTATGTAAGGTTCATCACAAATCACGAAGGTCAAAAGCTGTTTTTAGGAGAGTTAATCTATAGTCCCCACGCCTTCAGCGCTCACAGCGCTTTGATTTATGTAACATGTTCGCTCTGGTAAAGGTACGTAGATGTTTAATCGATGCGATCGCCTAAACAAGTTCAACTATGGATGCCAATGGCATAAGCTTAAAGAGTGTGACGATAAAATTGCTTCACCAAAACAATATAGTATTAAATGCATTGAAATTAGATACCTGACTCGACTTCAAGAAGAACTGATCCCCACCTAGGTAAAAGTGACGTTCGACTGACGAACCTTGTCGGTGTGCTGCCCACTGAAAGTCCTGGGCGTTTAATGCAGTAGTTCCTAGATGGGCTGAATATGTTACGGATCCTAGAATACTGCTTAACTGGCCGGATTCTAACTGCCATCTATATACAGTGCCATCTGAAAAAGGTTCGAAGACACCTAGCATATATCGAATCAACAGACTTACAAAACGAACGTTGTGAGATTATCGCTTTGATCTTTCTTTGTACTTTTTTAACCACACAATTCAGTTTCAACCCTGCAATGATAGAATGAACTAACTCAAACCCCTTATTGTATACAGGGTGTGTGCGGACGAACTTATAAATATGTGTCTCGGCATTTGTAGTTTCATATTCGTATACAATGTATATAAAAACAAGGTTCCAGCACACTCACATGAATACTTACAATATTTGTAATCATTTACAAACAGTTCATGTACTGACTGACAAGTGAAATATGAAGACATGGCCAAGTTTGCTACAAATGTTAAATAAGAACCATATCAAACACAGTACCCATCAACACCAGACTTACACATAGAATAGTGAATGTTCAGACAATGAGAAAATGCATCGTCATTATATTATACACATTGCAGTTTTATGCAGGCATGCAACAACAAAAAAACCGTATGCTAGAATATATTCGAATGTACGCAGTGTAGTTCATATCAAAAGACATTCGCAAAAATTGCGATGAGAAACGTAGTCCTTAAAATTAGGAATCAATTCGTTGATTGCCGAAAAACTAATAAACCACGATCATACATTACCTGAATACAATTCAACATTTGACGTCTGGAAAATAAGAATACCCCTGGACATTTCAGTCGCTGGAATCGACGGGTAACCCCCAAAAACTGAAGTAAACGCCACAGGTCCATCACAGGGACCTATGGTTAAATCATCTATATCATCGTATATAAAAACTCCGTCAGGTGTCAGCACAAGAAAATCTTTGTTGGTAGATCCACCCGGGCACATGTCTCGCGGACCATACACCATGTCAATTACCTATAACATAAAGGTATACATGTTTAGTACATTTTATAAAACTAAAACTAACAAGACACTAAATATCATTTACTATTGTTTGTTTTTTGGATGAAACTGTCAAGAGACATTTCATTCTCAGCGTCTAGCACAGCTCAATGAAATTAAGCTATAAAAACCAATGGCCTAAATTGATAGGTTATGTAACTAGGTCAATCACACTCATATCTCATTGGTCGCCATGACTGGCCTACTCTTTGGCAACCAATCAATTTCAACCTTTGGCTATACCGGCTGGAAATTGCAGTCAGGTAAAGTTCTCCTATTTTTTGGCTTCAAAATTTTGTCTTTTAGGCATGACGGGAGACATGCCGGGGTCTCATCCCAATATTAAGCTAACATACATGCTCTTTGGGACGGACCTTGATAAAATTCTCATCAAATCAAATCAAATGATAGGTTATGTTTTGATTTTTTTTTAGCTCACATTGACTATCAAAAGACTGAAGTATGAGACGAATTCCATGTTACTGTTTTAAAGTTGTTTAAATCAAACAGGTAAGAAAAACTTCACATACTGTCGTTGATGGATGTGCCGCCGTTGTTGTTGTTGTTGATGTTGCTGCTGTTGTTGTTGTTGTTGTGGCGGTGGTGGTGGTGGTGGTGGTGGTGGCTGGTGTTGCAGTAGGTGTACTTGTGGCCAGAGATGACCCTTTCTGGACGTAGCACGTGTTACTTGGTACAAGATCAAGGCTACTTGAAACAGAAGAACCTTGCAGCTGGCAATTGTGTCTGCTTGACACAACTTCCAAATAGTCAATTGAAAATGACATGCACAATGGGTTAGAATTACACTGCGAAGCACAGTGAATCTGAAAAATTAGAGAAAGTCACCGGTTGAGTAGAATGTAGCAAAAGCCAAACATTGACGCAAAGATAAGAGCATTGAACCCATATGAGTAAAAGTTTGTGTAGTCGTAATTTAGAGACTTTGGAGCTTATTCAATAACACTCTAGTCCTCACTCAAAGAGGATCCAATTCCATTTACTCGTTACAAGAAGATTTTACCTGTGTTTAGTTTTGTAATTTTACCATTTTCATCAACGAAACAAGTAAAAAGTTATAATTATTATGGTGGCATATTTTTGCCGCACTTACTTTCGTGTTAATTGTTTAGTTAACCATTTAATATTTGCTAGTTCTGTCAGACTATCTTGAACACTCTCCAAGTAAGCTAATTATTATAAAAGAATGAGTGTACCTGCTACTATTTTCCTAGTTAAACTTGTTAACTAGTTATCAAGTAACTGTTCGTAAATATTTTTAAAGTATGATAATTTGCTTGCGTTCACGTTATGCTTAACTATATATAGGTAACGTTCGTGAACTGTAGATTCATTTATATGCTTTTCATTGAATTCCAAGAGGCCTTAATGTGCTCATTGACAATTTTGTCAATGCCACCAGCTTTATCATTCTTAATAATAATAATAATAATAATAATAATAATAATAATAATAATAAGCTTTATTTATAGAAGGTAACTCATTAAGCCTATATTTTAAAAGAAAACTTATCTAACATGAGGCCTTCTTACAAAATACATAGTAAAAACAAAACAACAATAACAAGTTACGAGATTAATTTGAGCAGAACTAAATTCCAAAGCATAATACATAACACTGTGTTAATTAAGGTAAAGTCAACGATCTGGATTCTCCATATAAGTCGTTTATGAGAAGCTTGAAAAATGAAGATTTGAACTGCATTAAAGTTTTACTGTTTCTCGTTCTTACGGGAATCTCATTCCAGATACACATTCCTGGTTATTCAAATGTTTTCTTTAAAGGGGCACTCCCTACATCAAGCAGATTATATTCTCGATGTTCAATGAACGTAAAATGATAATTCAAAGAATAACCTATGGCCAAAAATACGGTGCCCGTGAAGTGACATGTGATACATTTTTTTTATTTCGTAATTACGAAATACATTTCGTATAAACGAAATAAGATTTCGTAAAAACGAAATGTTATTTCGTAAAAACGAAATCTTATTTCGTAAAAACGAAATGTTATTTCGTAAAAACGAATTCTTATTTCATAAAAACGAAATCTTATTTCGAAAAAAACGAAATGTATTTTCGTAAAAACGAAATGTTATTTCGTAAAAACGAAATGTATTTCGTAATTACGAAATAAGATTTCGTTTTTACGAAATAACATTTCGATTTTACGAAATATATTTAATTCGTTTTTACGAACTCTTATTTCGTTTAAACGAAATCTTATTTCGTTTAAACGAAATCTTATTTCGGTTTTACGAAATGTTATTTCGTTTTTACGACATGTATTTCGTAATTACGAAATGTTATTTCGTTTTTACGAAATCTTATTTCGTTTTTACGAAATCTTATTTCGTAATTACGAAATACATTTCGTAAAAACGAAATAACATTTCGTAAAAACGAAATAACATTTCGTTTAAACGAAATAACATTTCGTTTAAACGAAATAAATACATTGCGGTAAAACGAAATGTTATTTCGTAAAAACGAAATGTTATTTCGTACATTTTACGAAATAACATTTCGTTTTTACGAAATAACATTTCGTTTTTACGAAATCTTATTTCGTTTTTACGAAATGTATTTCGTAATTACGAAATAAAAAAAAAGTCTCACATGTCACTTCACGGGCACCGTACAAAAATGCCTCATTTTACCACATATAGGTTATTGAATGGTTTACGGTACTGCGGTATATTTTAAACCGCTGATTTTATCGATAATGACTGGGAATGCATATAGCTGAAACTTTTAGGTTAAGTTATAATACTTCCAAAGATTCTATTATATGTTTTTGGGGTTATTTAGTGTGATATCAGTTATAGGGTATGTCCCTTTAAGTATTGTGATTGCGGTCTGGAGCTTGTAAGATCTCTATATATTTGTCGCGGACCGTAAAGCGTAGATTTTGTTTTCAGACTTTCTGATTAATTTACAAAAATACACGGGGGCTGCCTTGTTTACAAGAACGCCAGTGCGGTACTTAAATCGTACATCTAATGGCAACCAGGACAGTTGTTTAAACATGGTGTATGAAGGAGTTCTAAATGGAAGCTGTAAGATTATTCTAGCTAATCTTTTTTGCAGTTTCTTGAGTCCTTCAAGTCTGAATTCGATTCCATGGAACGTCATTTCAAATTTTATTTCTTATTCGTCTCATTGTTTCCGGTAGAACTATCGTCATTTCCTTTCATTTGGTTTGTATTATCTTTATAATTTACATCTTGAAAATATTTGCATCGATTTTACTTTTAGAGCCAGTATTTACTCGGATTCAACATTCCCAATTTTCCCACAGTCGTTATTCTTGCCTTTTGAAACGATGTATGGTATTCATTTAATGTATGTTTGTACACATTGCTTTGCGCTTTCAATGAATTTTTATTTTGTCTATATAAATACAAAATGTATTTTGTTTAATGGAAATTTCTGCGAGCTGTTCTAGTCTCGGCCAAACCGATGCGATAAAATATGTCGATATAAAACGTCCTTTTCTTGACGTGGATTTAGTAACACGAGTTCTCGACTTCTTATCTCGATATAAAACTCCCAGTTTTGTCGTGCCCATTGGTTCGGTGTATGTGCGTGCATGCGTCTGTGCATGCGTCATTCGTCCGGGTGCGCTTTCCTCGGTTAATAATTATTTCTTCAAAAAAGTGATAATTTATATCTCTAATTTCGGAGAGGTATTTTTGTATTACAGAAAGAAGTCAGAGAGATATCTCTTTTTTATTACTAGTAAATTGGCTTCCTAAATCCTCATGTATTGAAATTGGCATAAATGTTAACCACTATGGGACGGTTGGTTGTGCGCAAGATCCAGCTCTGTAGCTCAAATGTCAATGTCATATTTAGAAGTGTATAAAATGGACACATCACACCTTGCACGCGCTTTAACTTCCTCTTTGAATTGAGTTCAAACAGCTGTTCACCACAATGGGACGGCATGTTGCACGCAAGACCAAGGTCCGTAGCCAAAAGACCAGTGCCACACTAAGAGATAACAGATAAGTGCCAATATTACTTTTGAAGATACACAGGATTTTGTTTGATTTGATTTGAAGCAAATTTTATAAAGGTCCGTCCATGAGAGCTTTTATATTAGCTTGTTTTCTTGGATGAGACCTCGGCATGGCTCCTATCATGCCTATACTTAACAAAATGTGCTTTTTCTGAGTCCAAAAAAAGAGAGATTTACCTGACTGCAATTTCCAGTTTCAGACAAAAAGTGAATTTGATTGGTTGCCAAAAAGTAGGTCAATCGCAGTGACCAATGAGATCTGCGAGTGTGATTGACCTAGTAACACAGGATTTTTTAAGAAATCCACTTTTTTCTATAACCACACTATTTGAGTTAGAAATCAGAGTCTGTATTGGAAAAAAATGATATGAGAATGGCATTGGGTATATCAATGATTTGTATAGAAAAGAAAAAATATTGACAACTAAAACTTAGTTAACAAATAATCACTTTACTCTATCTTGGCATAACAAGAGCTATACAAACTTTCCATAAAAATGAATCTCGATTCAAAGACATTCTATAGAACTGTAGAAAACATTGGTAACCCTTTCATAACACCATTAGCAAAATATTATTGAAATCTGCAGGAACAAATACACTTTGTTTAATATGAAATGTCAATATCCAGCAAGCCAAGTTAAATGGAACGACCAATTTCTTTTTTGAGGAAAGTAGGTGAAAAAGCATTTTTAGCAACACTTTAATGTTGGCATATTCATTTTTTGTAGATTCAAGTCGCCTTTGCATGAAAAAGAATTGCCAGGAAACTTTAAAAAAATGTTTTTGCAGTAGCGTTGAAAAAAAATACTGCTCTAAATTTCTAACATGTACATCGACTTAAAAAGTAAAGTTATGAATGTTTTTAGTATAATTAAGGTCATTTCCGCTGTTACTTCCTCGTGCAGATTGATCACAACCTTTGATCACACGGCGTGTCAACTACTTGCCCCTATTTCTTTCTATCCATAGCAATTGGTGGGCATGACATGTTGTTAGTGGGCATCCATCGAAGCTAGCTTTTAGACGTATTTAATTTTATGACTGCTATTTATAGCGGGGAAATATAAGCAGATTTTTATTAAGTTGTAATATTTTGTTTATATCAAAATAAAAGTAAGTTCAATGTCAGTTAGGCATGCCTTGTTTAATCACCTCACAGATAATGAGTGAGCTGTGTGACATCGGATACAGCTGCTTTAGAAAATGTAGTCGGGGTTCTTGTACCTTTTTTCGAATAGAGCGCCCCAGTGACCCGATGCAACAAAGACGTATCATTCGTTTATACAAATACGCGGCAAAGAATTTATTATAGAATAACAAAGATTCATACTGCAATTCAGGATGCAGTACTTAGCCCTGGGATGTCTGTCTTTTTGTCCGCACATGTTTGGCGGACAGTTGAATGAAAATTTGAACTTTAATTACTTTCTTGCTGATATTGAAGAAACATTTTCTTTCAATAAACCTTCATTGTTTTCATATGACGATAGCACATAAGGCAAACAAATGTTGACGGACTGAAGCTCATGCACGTCAGGGTACACTACGGCCTGACTGACGGACGGATAAGACAACAGACAGGGTAGGACAATAGACAGATGGTGGGACAAATAGACGGACGGAATAGATGTGACATGCAGTATATTGCACATGTGATAGATGTTTTTAGGCAATTAAGGTTCCTAATTTCTATCTGTGGACATTTTTAACATAGGGATCATGGTTCTTTATATATTCTAATAAACAAACATAGGGAGCTGTATTCGATTTTGCATATCTACATCTACATCTACGGGGATACTCCCAACAATCAATTTCTGATCATAACTGGGAGGTCGGGGCAGTTGTTAAAAGAAAATGCGATGTTACATGATACATGATACATGTATTCATGTGTTAAGAGAGTAAAAGTAGTACTATATACAACTTGGTTAAAAATAAAAACAGGACGATGACATTAGTCCATATATGAGTCTAGGCCAGATGTGAAGCACTGAAGATTCACACTGTCCTTGATGTTATAAGGCAAGGCGTTCCACCTTTGTTTACCAAGGGAGCTGTATTCGTTAATGTGCACCGAATCGGGAGCTGTATTCGAAAGGAGCTGTATCCGGTGTTACAGAGCTGACTGAAAAGTGTTGCCAAACTTTCATTGGACTGACTATGTAATTATCTTAGTTTGAACAATATATGAAATAAATAAAAAATACCGGCACATCATTCTCTGCCGACAGGAAAATGAAAAAGTAGAAGAAAAGTTATTTGTATTTGTTTTATTATTATATCTTAATCCCTATTTTAAAAGGACAGCCATTTCTGACTTATGAGACACATTTACCTCCTTTAATACCAGGCACCAGACAGGTAGGGATACGGTAACCATTATTTAACCAGCTCGGCCATATCAGAACGGACATCTGCTGGGATTTGAACCATCGTCCTCTCGTTGTCAAGGCGGATGCCTACACAACTAGACCAAGGATACGTTGTTAATATATTTTAGCGACATGTAAAAGTTTGAAAAAGGGGGCATTTTATATCGAGAACACGCGTTGACATGAAGAAAGAGGCATTTTATATCGAGAGAATAAGTCAAGAACTCGGGTTTAATAGATCGGCTTGAAAAAGGGGTGTATACATGGTATATTTTATCATTTTAGGTAACGTGGATCTCGAAAAAACTATAATTATGTATTTTTTGTAAAATTCGTGCAATATCTCGACATAATATCGACTTGTTTTGATATCATTTATATTGTTCGCGAAAATACATCGAGATTTTCAACATGAGAAAAGTTCTTATGTAAAATTGTTTTTTGTCAAAGAGAGGCAGATAAATATTGAAGCTATGCATATATAAATGTGTAAATGAATAAAATAAATAAATTAGTACCAGGCTGACAACTTCCTCCGAGTTGATGACAACAGGTGCTGCCGCTGATTTATTTTTGAAAATTTGAAATTCCGATGTTATAATTCCGCATAATCCTCCTTCAATCCGGCAGGAAACCATATATAGCGTCATCAGAACGCACTTTGTGACAGAAAACAAAGATTTCGGTGTATTCATTGTCTTCATTTTAGATTTGTCTTTTTACACCATTAGCACAATCTTAGTTTGACCTTACTCTAGTTCTGCAGCGCACTTTATAAACGTTTAAAACTCGAAAGTAGGAATTTTGTCAATGCTGTAAAAATGTCCGTATTGTTATCAAGAAATACAATAACTCAAATTGCACTTATTACAAATTATTTTAGTGGCTGCCGACAGTTTCCACAAAAAGAAAAAATCGCCGCTAATTGGATCTTATTCATTATTGTATGACATCTAATCATGGGATCAATATTGGGTAATATCTTTTATTTCTCAGCAGCAGTACTCTCAAATTAAAGTGTATCGTATTATGACAGCATTTTAATACAAGCAATGAGAAAATTCAATTTTTTTTTTTTTTTGCACCACCACGTGACTGTTTTCAGCTTCTCTTATTAAACTGTTCCGAAGTAGTATAATACAAAGACAACATATCTAATATAAAAACGCTGTTTGCTCTTGATGGTCGTACATGCATCAGGTACCTGATTTATTCATTCTGCTATACCGGAAGTAACGTAATTGAAAAATGTTATACATCTAAACAGATTGATTCGGTCACCTGCGTGACATATTACAAACATTTCATCTGTCGCTTAGGTAATCTATATTCATTTCATATAATACTCGTGAAAAAGATTGCAGTTCATTGACCATACTTTTTGCAGCATTTTACCACAAACTTGTTTTTATTGCCCATAATTATAGTGTTTACGAAGAGCCCCAGAAGTTTCAATGCTTGAAAAGTGTCAGTTAATTATAGAACCGCAGCTATTAAAAGGTTGCATTTTGGTGAGTCGTATCCTAGTATATGTAGTATGCAATTGTTTGAGAAGCTGAATAGTCAAGTTAGTAGACAGGAAATACTGTGCAAAAACAAGCCAATGCTAGGCGGTGAATCGTGTTTCCCTAGCAATTAATACCTCTATTGGGAATGGGTATTATCACGCATATGAAGTGCAAGAAACACATCGGTTAAAATTAAGAATGCTACAAACCAAATATCTAAGCACTAAACCTTGCAGTTATTTACTAGAATTTTTTTTAAGTTTACATATTTTATATATTTACCTGTATGTTACCACTTGGAGCAGGCCAATTTATACCCAGTAGCATAATTTGAACGAAATTGGTAGAACAAGTAAACCCAATATCAAAGCTCTTAGGCTAGTGATTTTGGAGAAAAAGAGTTTCAAAGATCTTTTTTCTATTTTAGCTCTAGCGGCCATGTGTACCGAAACTATTTGGATAAATTAAAGAGAGCTCAATGCCAGGATGCTTCTGCCTAAGTTTGGTGAAATTTTATTGACCAGCTTATGAGGAGTTGCCGTTTGAACAAATTGTTGACAGACGGACATCAAGCAATCACAATAGTTCACATTGTGCTAAGGTGAGCTATGAAAATACGAGGACCAAGATGGCTCTATATTTCTCGTCTGAGTTAAAACATATGTAAACACCCCATTAGACCAGAAAGGTTAACAAAGGGTAAAAACTTTAAAAAGTAAAAAGAAAGGAAAATAAAGTTTCTGTCTTACATCGATTACTTTCACTGAATAGCCTCTAGCCTGTTTAATAGGTTTGATTTGATTTGGTGACCTAGTTTTGATGTACATAGGCCAGTGTCAGTCTTGACCCCAATATCATTAAGACAACCATGCTGACACATTTTCATGAGTTGGATATAAACAAGGGGGGAAATGATGGCCCCATATCACTCACCTGGCTACCATTGGCTATAACACAAAGTGTGTCATGATTTGAACAATTTAAGTAGATGTTCACTAGACAATGTTATGTGCCAAATATCTAAGCTCTGGGCTTTCTTGGTCTATGTAAAGAAAATCTTTTACGTTTAGCTTTTCTCCAGTTTTGAACGGATGGAATTTTTTTGAATACCTTTGATATGGCATCATGCAATGAACATCCCTGCCAAGTTTGATCAACATTGGCTCAGTGGTTTCAGAGGAGGCATCATTTGAAAAAAATGGTGACTAGACATGACAGTAAGCTATTCCAATAGTTCACCACCCTGGCACTTTGTGCCAGTTGAAATACGTGTACATTGTACTTCATTATTTACCCTATGAGTCTGTTTTATACTTGACATAGAAACCATCAAGATTATAATGTTCAAACCATAATTTGGTTCATAAAATGCTCTGTGAAGTGTTCAAAAGTTCATTTGAATCAGTGACCTAGTTTTTAATCAAATATAACCTACATACTATGTTGACTAGCATTCTGATAAATTTTCATGAATGGTTAATGTGTGACCTCAAGTGTTCATGTTTCCCATTACCTGTTTATGACCCAATCCCATCAAGCTTTCTAATATACAAGACCATTCAGGAAGTCATTCTGACCTATATCTATCATGGTTGAGCACAAAATGTTCACTCTAGAATATTAATTTGGTTTTCCTTTTATTTGACTGGTTGACCTAGTTTTACAGCCCATGTGACAAAGTTTTAAATTTTGGCCTGGAATTAAAACAAAACATTTTGACTACATTTCATAATGATCTGATATAAAATTGTTCACTAGGTCAATGTGATTAGACAACATACAGCAGGTGATGGACACCACATGATCACAATTTCTCATCTTGAGAAATTTCACATTATTGGGAGGACATCTGTCCAACATGCTTAGATGATATGTTAATAAAGTGATCCACATGAGGCATGTAGGTGCCTGAACTTTGCATACACCTCAATAATACATGGTTGACTGCAAAACTGCAGTAACTTATATGAATTAAAGAAGGACTTTTAACAGTTTTGCTGTCAACCCTCATCATGTGGTCTGATTGGTTATAAAACCAAAGCCATGACCACTATTGGTAGTAAAACAACAGTCTGAACTCTATTCAATGGGATTTTATTTACATATACATTGTAATACATGAATGAAAATCACTACTCAGATCTCAAATAAATAAATATTTTCCTTAAAAAAGCATTATATAATCAACCTTTGTCTCAAAAATATTAAGCTCTATTCAAGATATGCTCTACAACAAACAGCTGATGGCTTATTTTTACAACTTAAACTTAATTATCACAGGCTTTTAAAATGAACTATGCTACAAACTACAATGACCTAAACCATATAATATCAAGTAGGTAAGTTTTTACTTCTGTTAGCTACAAGTATTAGGAAAGTATTTAATAACAGAATAATGTAACTATTATAAACAGAAACAAGAGGGACAAGGTGGCCCGAGACCTACTAAGAACACAATGTAACCAATATATCATAAACACAAACATTCTGTTTGACCTTAAAAAGACAAACCTTCTGACCATTTTACATAATGATTGGCTATAAAATGCAACTTCTAGAGTATCAAAGGGTTTCATTGGAACCAACCTGATAACCTAGGTTTAAATCCCAAGCTATCCACACAAACACTTTGACCTAGTTTCATGGTAATTGGGTATTAAATATGCCCACCAGACTGTTAAGCAGGTTTTAATTTTATTTGTTCTACTGTAGTGACCTAGTTTTTGACCAAAAGTAATCCAATTTTAAACTATACCTAAAAAGCATTTGGACAAACATTCTGATAATTTTTCATGAATATTGAATTTTAAACAGGTTTTCCTTTAATTTGATTTGATTAGTTTTCTATCCTCTGACAAACAGCTCCATCTTTAGCCAAGCTGACCTCATTTTGAATTTGAAATACCATATTTCTATGAGTTACATGAAGATTTGGTGAAAAGAAGTACAACCATTTTTTTCTTCTTTGAATGTATGACACTATTTTAACCAAAGAGGACACACTTTAAATCACAATATTTTCACTCCATGATCCCTTTTTGTACCCAAGACAACCAAGTTGCATTCCAAACACAAATTTTATTAAGATAAATATTGTGACCATAATTGGAAGGGATACAAATTCATGTACAACTGACCTTCAGCAGCTTGATGGACAGACAGTGAGACAAAGAACAGACAAAGGGAGATCTGTTTGGCTTATACCTGTCATATGGCAAAGGTGGGCTAGAAACAATCAGTTCCCTACAACCAAAATACTAGGATAAACACAAGTAAGCTGATTGAAGTATACTCGTCAACACTTAAACTATGTCCCAGGTGCAGTAAAACAAGTGAAGTTGAGACAATAAAGTCGTAATAAACAAAAGAACAAAAGTAATATATAATATAGTTATTTTAGCAGTAGACAAAGGTAAAATATAACAATTAGAACACACAGTATAGACAGACAGAACTCTCTCGGATCATGATAAGTATAGTTTTAGTATCTGTGATTTATACAACATTATGATTTACAGGTAAGACAAAAGTAAAATATAACAAATATAACACAAAATATAGACAGACAGAACACTCTCAGATCATGATGTACAAAGATGACATTAGTATAACAATGAAAGTCATATTACCATTCAAAATGACAAGAAAGATGCTAGGAATACTAGGAACATCTTGAAAACATGTACAAAATATGTTATTTCTCTCACTGACAGATACCACTGAAGATATACCTAACAAAGTCACTGCATTTCAGTTTTTACTAAAATGTATAATAGTGGATAGTCAAAAAAGATTTTCATGCAAGATTTCACACTACACTCAAAGGGAATACAACTCTTACACAAATTCATTTATTTTTGGATTTTTCTTAAATTTTAATAGTCACTTTGAACAGTTATATAACTTTAAAATACATTGAAAGACACCTTACTCATTCAAAATAAAAATTTAACATTCTGTGAAAAAAATCAACCTAATATCATATCATAACCAACAGCTGCAGGTAATTTAACATAATTTATGTCTTATGATTTCCTATTTAAATGCCACACGATACCAGTTCTTGTCATTTCCTGCTTTTTGTGATAATGGTTTCATAATACACAGGAAAAATAACTTGAAAAAAACTCATTAAACAGCATGTTTTGGCCTTCAATGACCTGAGAAAATACCATTTATAATGATGGTGGTAATATATTCAGCAGATGTTTAGAGATTCCTGAGGAATGTATGATCTCATTGAGATTCAGTGTAAGATTTATCATAAGCTAACATAGATATTTAACACAGATCCATAATACATAACTGGTACTACACAGTAATTAAAATTTAATTATTTCCTCGTGTTTGATGTCTGCATGTTATAACAATACTAACATCATGTTCCAACAGAACATCAATCTCTAACAGCAGATTACAAACTTGGTTTTGTCAAAGCATCACAAGGATAATTATTGTTTCAACTATTTTACACTTATAAAACATCTTTTTCAGATCCAACGTATTTTTTCATTACCATTAATGACAATAATAGACACATTACCTTTACAATACAGATTGAGTTCCGATATATAATTAAAACAGTTTGGTCAGAAGCTGGGTGTATGGTGGTATGGGGCTCATGAGAACCAAAAATGTGTCCTAGTGACACAAATGGCCCTGCTAAAGCTACAGAGCAAAGTTTAAAATACAATCATGCACAGTAGCCTTGACCTTTAAAGTGGGACTATTTTCTACTACAAAATACAATTCATCATCTTGTTAATATGTCAGAATCTCAATCACCTTCAGCACTTTTTTCCTTGGTGGGCTTAAAAGTAATGTACATGACACAAACAACTATCAATTGCAGTTCATTTATACGCTGTGACCTTGTCCTTTGCGATAGGGACATAGTTCTTGCACGTGATGTATGTATATTCCTGGCAAATATGACTGAAATCCATCCAACTTTTTTCTATGAGATAATGATCTATAACCACAAATTGAAATTTAAGTAAAATTTGGCAATCATTTTTGTAAGAATCAGTGGAATGTAAGCAAAATTTAAATTTACCTGTATTTTATAATCAAATACCTAAATGTTAAGTCTGGAATAAACTCATGCAACCTTTCGAAGTAACTAATCCAAAACCACTATTTTGCTTAAATTTTCTGTTGAAAAGGGGCCATCATTCCTGTAGTAATTGGTAGACAGTAACTGAAAACGAAATTTACTTTTATTTTAAGATCATAACCCTACTTGTAAAATTTGAATAAAATCCTTACAACCTTGTAAAGGTTTCTGATCCAAAACCGACATTTTGCTGCAATTTAAATTGAATTGGGGTCATTACTCCTGTAATAATTTGTATATTGTAACAAAAATTAGTCTTGACCTGTATATCATGATCATAAACAATTTAACATAAATGTAAAATCTGAATTAAATCCATGCAACCTTTCAAATGTTATAGATTGTAAAGAAAAAATTTACACAGATGGACGGGAGTAACACTTTATGGTATACCACTATTCATAATAAAATGGAAAACATAATTTAACCCAATGTTCAATTTTGCTTTATCACATAAAAGGAAGCTACTCACCATGTTATTCCTCTTTTTAAGTAATATATGGCCTTTAAATGTCCCTTTTAAATACAATGAAAATTGATACGCTATACATTGGTATATGCCTTATTACTATGTCATGTGATAGTTTCTGAGAGACTGTCATGTGACTGTCATGTTGTAGTATATGACTTAAATTCTTCAAATATTCAATGGTAAAATTCATTGACCTGGCATTTGTGTGACAGAGAAAATATATTGTTTACCCTAAAAACAATGCCTAACAACCACTTACGACCTGATCTAGAATAAAATAAGATTTTATTTCATCATGGGAAACAAATATGCTTGAAAAATTGGAATCTTGTTTGTTTTTTGCATTTTCAATTCATTTAACAGATGTTATAGATTCTAGGTAGGATACATATTGTTCAAGTCTGAGGTCAAGTGAAAGAAAGGAAATTTACTTTGATTTACTATCACCTGACCCAAATTTTAAAAGAGCTTAAACTCCATAGTATTCTAATCCAGCCAGGGTTTCCAAAACACAGTGATGCTTCCAGTCAAAAAGAGGCTATTAAAGGACATTAAAGTTGAAAAAGTGGCCACTTCCATATCAGAAGTATGAAAATACAAGCAAATTTGTATGTCCAGCTGAGCCAAGGCACAAAATTTAGATGGAAGGAGCATCTCCCTAGTTTGAACTAGCTCAACCACATAACAATACAAGAGGGTATCTGTTCAAACATAGATACTGATTAAAACAACTCACTTTGAGCATTTAGAGTCACGGTGAGCCCAATAAAATATTGCACAAGAAAAATTCAGAAGTAAACTTTTACAACAGACTAGAAACAACTTTTACTTAGCAACATATTCTATGTACAGTACTTTGTACAGATAATCTTGATTTTATTTGCAAACTCGTAATAAAACTGTATTCAAATTTTCATTTAAGTACAAGAACATAACCTTATTAGATCCAGTATTTCAGAATTACATAGGAACAACCATATACAATGTATTTAAAATAGAAAGATGTATTTAGTACTTTATAAGGTGGTGTCTGATTTGACTATTGTGAACCCGCTGGCATTTATCCAACGTCAACACGATTGATAATTCTCTCGACTACTGACACGACACTGATGATACTGGCAAACACTCCAAACAGTACAATGATCACATCCTTCAGTTTGATGAATGTACTAAGGTCATGCCAGCATAGACGTAGATGGAAGAGGCAAGGCAGTATAAAGGCTAACACAGAACTTCCAACAGCACCTGGTGGAAAAACAACAAAATACAGACAAAATCTATGTACTCGAACCTGCACTAAACAGAGTAAAAATAAAACAAAAGATCTCACTGTTGTCTTGTGGCTGCTAAATACATGTACTGGTATTTTTAATCCTAAGAGACAAATCAGTTCAAAAATAGAAATTTCAATAACATTTACCAAACAAGGGAAGCAAGTAACTTTCAATGAAGAAAGAATTTTGATTCTTGCATATTACACATCCTCTATTTACTATATCAAGTTTTGCTTGCCTGCCATCAGTGTGACCAAGACATCAGCCAGACAATTAGTTTCAACAAAGGGAGATTATTAACTTTAGGTATCCTTTTGCAACATTCACTTGTTGACCCCTGCTAAAATGTGAAGTTTCATATAATCATCTTTTATAGTGAGTAATATGCTAATTTGACTTTACAAGAAAGGTTAGCATGACTGAGAGATGGGCATGCTCACAGGACATAGGTTGCAAAGTTATCATTTTGATATTTTCTAACCACATAATGCTAAATCTAATCCTATATTGAACCAAAAATTCAACCCTGTTATATCAGAATGGCCTCACAATGTTATACTAGGTGCAAACTCTTACAGCTTAATATTGCTTTGACATGTTACGTAGAGAGACAATAAACAGACAGACAGACAACTGGTAAGTGATCCCCGAGTGTTGTCTAGCTGCTTCCGATGCTCTCGATCCAAAAGTCACTGTTTAAGATATTACAACACTGCCCACCAAACAGCATGGTCACTTATGCAGGTCCAGCTGTTCAAATCCTATCTGATGTTCCTGTAACCAAGTCTGCCTTGATCTTTTCCTTGATCTTACATTACATTGCAGTAAATTGCAATAATGACGGAAACAACAGTTGACAAATAAATCACATGTCTGATAAAATCTAAACATCACCTGCCTGGATAATGATTCATGTACCTGTATGTTTAATTAGTTTCTTCATGCCATACTGTCTGTGTGAAACATATCACATGTCACATGTATTACATAAAGTTTGTATTACATTTGTAACAGGACCTTAAACGGCAGATATCAGTTATGTGAAACTTAGTAATCCCTTACACAACCGCTTCCTTGTTACAAGTAGTTGATACTTTTTGTTGTCTAATCAAGTCAAAGAGTTTAAAAGCCTTCTTTGATGAAGTCTCACAGAAAGATGTTCTATCATAACAAGTACCTTAAAATTATACAATCTACAAGTGTAAATCTAAGCCTATTACAAGTATAAATCTAAGCCTATTGTTTTCTTACCAACAAAAGCACCAACATAGGCAAAATTATCTTTCAGAATAACAGCCAGTCCGCCTGCCAGAAGAACAATTGATATGCGCAATATATTTCTCTTCCAAGCTGGTACCTGAAACAAGAAGAGTTTTCTTTTTTAGAGAAAAAAGTGCAGAATAACAAAATTAATGCACCCAAAAAAACAAACTACATGTTCAATAGAATAGGTATTTTCTAGAGCATTTTAGCAGGGTGCTGCATTTTCTTGCCCCTTCTGCCCTTCTACAATGTATTGTAACCTACAGTTCATATCAAAAGATACAGAAACCATTTTAAATCCTTAGAGAAGCATCTGTAAGTATATTTTTTATTATATAAAGGCATTACATTCTTCTAGAATCAAAATTTTCAATTTAAAAGGATATTTTCTGACAATCGAGCATTCAAACATGCAAAAAATGCCCTGCCCCTAACTCAGTGCACCCTGCTTTTTTTACGGCACCCTGTCCCTTGCCTTTTTTGGAAGTCTAGAATAAATCCTATAGAACCTGAAAATCAAAGATGACCTTTGGTAAGGATGGAATCAACTGGATTTGTGAGGTGGACGGATTTTTGGGAAAGATTTTGTATGTATGTATTTTGTAGTTCAATCGTTGGTACCAGGTTTTGGGGGGGATAGTGCAAGATACAGAATGTGTCTAAATCCAGAGACACCCTTGGTTCTTGAACATGCCCGGTGTAGTCAGACTTCAGTTTTAGGTCTCATCCCAAAAACCAAAAGTAATGGAAGTGGAGGAGCGGGGATTGAACCTGGATTACAAGTCCAGCATGTTAACCACTAGTCCACTGATCCATTCCTAAAAAGCCACCCAGATTTTGTAAGTTATACTTTGTGACAGACTGAAAACAAAGTCCTGAAATGCCAGTTATTTTGGATCTTTGTTGCTGACAGGCATTTTCATGCCCTTGGCATATCAGACTTATTGAGAGTCATATCAATACACAATTTCATATCTGGACCAAAAAGTATCAATAGGATTTCGGAAAGTTTGAGATCAGGTTTTTGGCGAAATTTTAACATTAATGTAGTAATGGAGAAAAAAATAGGGCAGAGAAAAAATGACAGGTTATTTTTGGTGAACAAATTTTTATGGGTCATGAATTTTGGAAGTCTACTGTGCATGGATTTTTTTTTACCTATTTCATGCTTTTAAGCAGTGCTCTGAAATGTAATATAGATTATATCTTAACAAACTTCAATGCTAGCTTATTGATATAATTATAATTTCAGTCCTTTATCATAGCTTTACCAATCTTTAAAGTCCTCGTAAAGCAGAGCATTTACCATGCTAGGTTTATAACACTTATAACAATACAATTAACATGGACATTATTCCACACTTGTTTAAGCATTACATTTCAAATACATATATGCAAATATTGCCTTTTTTAGTATGAAATAAACTTTGAAGTTATTAGTTTCGGTAAAAGATTGTGATACATTTCCACTTAATGAACACCAAAAGTAGTTACTTCAATGCTACCAATGACAGTGGTGCCAAAATATCACTTTTTGTGTCCATTCAGAGAAATGTATCTCAATCTTTCACCAAAACAAACAAATATCCGCTACATACCTGAAATAAAACCTACCTTCTACCTCACTGTTAGATGGGCCCAGGTCAGTCAAAATCTCAATGTGCGATCTCAGTAATGTTAGTGTTTTCAATTAAAGACAAATAAAGTTTATTTTAAACAAAGACTTTACTTATTAAAATAACTAACAGATACCACTAGTGTATTAAGAACAGCCAACAAACACAAATGGTACAGTATTATCAATCATACTCACACTGTCGGGTACATGAGCCACCACATGATGATCCTCTATTAAAGGTTCGGTATCTGTTGTACTTGGCATCAAAGCTTCATTTTCATCATCTGCATGTATCTCTTTCACTTTGCTCGGACCACATATCCTTCCTGAATAATATTTTCTGCTGTTATTTACACTACACGATTATGGTATTAAGTTAAGTTTAGTTTTTCATCTGGCAGCTGTTTTCTGATAATTAGAGCTTTCACTAACAGTAATTAATGCTTTAAACTCGCGCTATGATAAATTTCAGATTATAAGGGAAGATAATAAAATATGGAAACAACTGTTACTCACCTTCACTGAACAGGTACTTTTCTATGATTTCTATAACTGGAAATATCTGTAAAGGGAATGTAAGCAGGATTCCCAGACATATACCAATATTGACAGCCATGGATACAGGGTTGCCAGCTGGAATGTTAGTGTTTAACATCTGGTGCACGTCTTTACCGTACTTGAGATAGCCCAATATACCGAAGCAGCCAAGTACTGTGGTTAGGAACAGGATCGCACCATGCAGGAAGGCTGAGAATAGATGCCTGTTACCGACCATGCTGGACTCTACTGGGATCACCTGTCAATAAACAATACAACATTATAGACTTAAGTACAGAAATCAAAGACATCAATGGAAGTTTATTTAACTCACAAGTTATCAATCACATATCCGAAACATTTGTCAACCTTTTTCTGTATACATGTTTATACATTTACTTTAATATAAGGCTATCAAAATGTTACATCTAGAAGATTCAGAAGTTCTGAATTTTGTGAGACTGA
This sequence comes from Saxidomus purpurata, assembly GCA_022818135.1. Classification (NCBI taxonomy): domain Eukaryota; kingdom Metazoa; phylum Mollusca; class Bivalvia; order Venerida; family Veneridae; genus Saxidomus; species Saxidomus purpurata. The sequence goes on along the minus strand of JAFMSR010000002.1, from coordinate 14,051,251 downwards.
TACAGTAAACTAACATCTGGAAAATCATTATTTCACTGAATTTTATTATAAAGCCTTTTTTTCATTTCTTTGAATTGTAAAGACTTTATTGTTTCTAAATCCTGTCTGTGGTAAATAAGCAAACTGTGCAATAAGTTTCCCATTAAAACCACATAAGATGAGTCTTGGTGCAGGGCACCTAATGCTACATGTGCCTCAGTTCAACTGTAAAAGGGTACTGATTGGGTTGTTTTGTTTGGGTCCACCTCCTCGTTGGAGGTAGGGTAGGCGGGCCGGTACTGATTGGGTCATGGGCTGGCTAGTTATAAAGGCTTCTGGCTCTTAAGTCTCACACGTGATTGGTCTGATTATGACAAATTAATTTATAACATCTATTACATGTAACATCTAACTGTCTACATATTATGTATATCTATATAGATGGAAATTTGAACAATCCTGACTGGTGTAATACTCATTCACATTGATCAAAGCTCAAAACTGTGATGTTAAGCAAAAATTTTGAAAGAGCAGGAAATCAATAATTACATGGTGAAAGCATTCCCTCAAGCAATAATTCAACAAATAACTTAAGTAATGAAAAATTAAATAAAATGCTTCCAGCCAATCATCATGATCATGGTAAATAAGGTAATAAAACATTGCTCTCTACACTACATACTATCAATAACATGACAAACTTCAAAGTGAGAAAATATATTCATACCAGACCAATTCCTTCAAATGCTCCGGTAACCATACCAAAGAAAACTGGGAACCCTTCTATACGGAATTTTACTATCGAGTCATTCACCTTGAAGTCTGGAAATACATGTGTAAAAATTTTATAACCTGTTTTCAAATATTTTCAAGCATTTTAAACAGGGTCTGGCTTTTTAGAGCCAAAATATTATCAATTCCAACAGCCACATTGGATTTTGTATCAACCAGGGTCAAAATAGTTATGTTCAAAACATAAATTGCCTGGTCATAAATTAGGCTTATTTTACTTTTTTAATATGTGCATTTTGTGTCTTGTTTCAACAAGTTTAGAGAATTCACCACAGTTATAATAATAAAATTAATTGTACATATAGTTTTTCTAAGAATGGTGAACATACCTAATTTTGTAATAAAAAGAACTAGGTACATATCCCAATAATACAATGAGTCTTTAGTAAAATTACATTTAGGGGTTGTTTATTTCGTGATTATCCAAGTTTTAATTTATTTGCAAGTTTCTGAATTCACAAGCAAGCACTATTTTATATATAACCACTGTTTGTTATTTAACTGATATTGATGAATTCGTGAAGTGCTTTATTTGCGAAAATAAAACCTAATGAGAAAAAAACTTTTTAGTAATATACATACATACCAACAAATATAAATGCCAAAACAGAAACACAGCCAAACAAGATTGAAACATTGGCAATCATACTGATTGCTCCAAGGTATCTAACATTGCGTATCAAGGCAAATAGAATGAAGACCACCAGAGGGCAAGCCACTAAAATCTTCAAGTCTGGAGCCGTGTATTCTAACTCTTTAATTACAGTCCAGGGAATTGGTGCAGCAGTTGTTGTGTTTGGCTCTAACGTAGTTATGTTTGGTAACACAGTTGTTATGTTTGGTAACACAGTTGTTATGTTTGGTAAAACCGTGGTAACATTTGGTAAAACCGTTGTTACAACTGGTCCTAATGTTGAACTGATGTTATCTGCAAAGGAATCTGCTGAGTATAGAGAGTTATCTTGTATAAATGGTAATGTCTTTATCAATGAGAAATTTGTACTTTTCACATCACTGTCATGTATAGTATCACATATCCTCCGGTGGGTTGTATTGTCATTGTAACATAGTCTTACTGGAAACAGAGAATGAAGTGTGTTGCCAATAAAAATGAAGTAATTTACACAAAATCCAAACTGTGTAAGCCCAATACAAAAATTGACTATGCCTACACCGACATTTCCGAAAGCCAAATTACCAACATCGCCGTAACTCATGTTTTTTGTGATATGTTCATGTACTTCTGCATGACTGACAACTTCATAGTCACTATTGTCTTCACTGTCTGAGTCTTTCTGCTGTATACATGGTGATTGCCCATCTTCATCATTCTCATCATCATCATCATCAACCCCAGAGTCTCGCCGAGAATTCTTTGTACTATAGTTATTTCGTTGAGTGTTATCATACTGTTTATTTTTTCGTTTAACCATCATTCTGTTTATGCCATGATGTTTTGTTTTCACAATGAGATGACAGCAATGGTCTGTGAGGAAGGCAATAAGGAACATTCCTACTATACCAAGCTGAAATTAATATATGTAAATAAGATAGAAAGAAATAATTAATACAACATGCACTGGCATATACACATTTTAAGAGTAGCATGTGACTCTGAAAATGCTAAGTACCATATCCATTTTAAACAAGACCTGTTTCCTCTCATTGTGCTTAACCATTGTATGAAGTTGTATTGAATTCTAACCAGTTAGTTTTCAAGTTATGCTTCAGACAAGGAAAAATCAAAGGGCAATAACTCTGTAATTGGTAAAGATAGTTATGGTTCTTGTACACTGCACTTCCTTTCAATTTGTGCTTGACCATTATATGACAATCAAGTTGTCTTGAAATCCAACCAGTAGTTTTCAAGTTATGCTCCGGACAAGAAAAATGCAACGCACATACCAACCAACGGACCACAGGGTGACTCCTATATACGCCCTCAAACTTGTTTGGCAGGGGTATACCTAATTAAGGGAAATTCATCTGTGGTTTTAGGAAAGAGTAACATTCTCAAGTTAGCCCAAAATCTTGCATCGAAGAAAGCAATTTGAAGATTTTCTATTCTTGGTACAGTGTACTTAATCTAAGTTTTGACATAATTCAAGCCTCAACAGTCCAGCATACATAAAAACATTCAATTTTGTAGCTTAAATGAAATAAATATATATATATATATATATATAAAAAAAAAAAATAAAAAATTGACTTTATGTTTTTAAATTTCATGTGCATCATTTCCTGCATGAGAAACTCTATCATTAGGAGTAATGAAATCCATATATTATCTCCTTCGTAATTACATATGATATACATGATGAACTGTTATTCACAATTCAAGGCTACAGTTATAAGCACTTAGACCAGAGATCTGTACTTTGTTTGTAAACTTTGCACCCTGTAATCAGTAGCACTTGTCTCACTTCCTGTCCCTGCTTAATTCTTTGTCAGCTAACACACTCAAAATGTTTGTTTTTTTAAATATCACCAGTGATTATTGTTCATGTTACATGTACAATGCACATGTATATACATGTAAATTTATAACCAAGAAAATGCATATCGTATATCAGGGCATGTATGCAATGAATGTTACTGTCTTCAGTGTCTTGTCATGGTGTGGAGTTCTTACGCATGAAAGAGAGTGCATAAAAAGCAATAGATACTGCCCTTCAGAGTGACCATCATAAGTTTAGCTACTGGAGAAGACACAGTATTACAAATATATATATAAATCTGTGTAACAGTTTTATTTCTATTGAGTACAATGAATTGATTTTATATTCTGCTTATGAGAGATATTACACAAAATATTTTTCTTGCTTGTTTTCAGCATTTATAGAGATAATTTTGAAGCGAAATATACGAATGCATATAACCTAAATAGTATATCAGTAACTTTGGTGGGGAAATTTTGGACTATTTCATTTTCATACTTACATATAATCCAACCTGTGAGAATGCAAAGGCCACATATAGGTAGTTGGAACCTATAAATGCCTTCACCATGTTGGCAAAGTCTGCAAAATTCACGTACCATCTTGGACTGGGCCTGAAACATATACATTTGTACCTTATACTAGATGCCCACATGCAACATGTCGAGCCCCCCATATGTCAAAAGGGCTAACTCCTTACCAAGTAGAGATGGGTCAAAATACACCAAAATATTGGATGTAACATGCATGTTGTACCACAGAAAGTGGTCTCAATGGCCAGTAATAAAAAAGTTACAATATAAGCTATTTAAGGGTAGCACATGGTGGTGAACATTTGTACAAAGTAACATCAAAATCCCTCCATGCATGAAGAAAAAATGCTCCAGACAAAGATATTCTTGACTTTGAACTTTAACCTCTAAGTGTGACCTTGACCTTACACCTAGGGACCTGGTTCTTGCGCATGACACTCTGTCTCATGATGGTGAACATTTGTGCCAAGTTAAATTAAAATCCCTCCATACATGAAAAAGATATGCTCCTGACAGTCATTCTTGAATTTGACCTTTAACCTCCAAGTGTGACCTTGACCTTAGACCTAGGGACCTGGTTCTTGCGCATGACACTCCGTCTCATGATGGTGAACATTTGTGCCAAGTAACATCAAAATCCCTCCATGCATGAAGAAAAAATGCTCCAGACAAAGATATTCTTGACTTTGAACTTTAACCTCTAAGTGTGACCTTGACCTTACACCTAGGGACCTGGTTCTTGCGCATGACACTCTGTCTCATGATGGTGAACATTTGTGCCAAGTTAAATTAAAATCCCTCCATACATGAAAAAGATATGCTCCTGACAGTCATTCTTGAATTTGACCTTTAACCTCCAAGTGTGACCTTGACCTTAGACCTAGGGACCTGGTTCTTGCGCATGACACTCCGTCTCATGATGGTGAACATTTGTGCCAAGTAACATCAAAATCCCTCCATGCATGAAAAAGATATGGTCCGGACAAAATCGGACGGACGGACGCACACACTTACACCAAATCGCCAAAACTGACAACTATATGAGCTCACCGCAAGCGAGCTCAACAAAAATGATCTGCTGCTTTATGTCTGAAGCATGTACTAATTTGTATAAGATCTGATTTTCTTCAACTTCCACTATGTAAGACTAGAGGATCTGTAAACCAAAACATCAGTCTATTATTTCAGACCATCTACATGTAGTTATATTTCAGACAAACAAAATATTTCTGATCATCAGGTATCACTGGTCTACAGACAGTAAAACTTTCTTCGTGTCTAACAATAAACATTAATTTAACTATTATCATTTTTCTGATTATGTTGTAATCTATAACAAACACAGTGCATTTGTAATACAAAATCCTGAATCCTTCACAAGCAAACGTCTGGGTAACCATATTATTGTCCTCCAAATAACATCTCCTGGAACTTTCTGTTTTAACTCTAGAGTGTTATTTTGCAAAACAGATAGCCCAACAAACTTCAAAATTTTCACCTTTTTCTTTAGTTTTAAAAATAGCAAAAACTCTTAGGACAAGTAATTCACAGGAATGCAATACTCAGTTTTTACATAATCCCTATATAAGGATATGGTAGGATCTTGGAACCAAAACTGTGTCATCTTATGGGATGTATACATTCTTTTACTTAAATTAACAATGGTCTGCATTACTTTAAAAATCTTAAGAAATTTGAAAAGACAACAAGGAAATATTATCATTTTGGATGCTGATGTAGCTAATGTAAATTACTTTATGGCAATTTCCCACCTTGTGTTCTCAAAGATTTTGAGCCAATGGTACATTGTAATTCATGTCAACTTCTGCGAAACTATCCTAAGTTAAAGACCGTAAGGGCTAAATTGACCCTATATCACTCATCTGGCTACCATTCACGAAAGGTCAACAATAGCAGAAAGTTTTTTTTTTACCGGGGCATCCTGATTTGAACAATATTCACAGATAACCACTACATAAAGCTACATACAAAATATCTAAGCTCTGGGCCAAGAAGAGTTTTGAAGTTCTGCCTACATAAGCCTATGTAAAAATAAAGAGACCCCCAGGGCAGGGTCAATTTTGACCGAGGGGTCATAATTTGAACAATCTTGGTAGGGTCTGACAATACCTGCCAAAATCAAGCTGCTCGGCCTTAAAGTTAAAAACAAGTATCATTTTAGATACTGAAATCTGGCTAAAATCCCTCAGGTAAGGACAACAAACTATGCAAGCAGATCCTTCCGTTCCAGTGCTCCACAATTGTGGAATTCACTAACACAGCATTTTAGAGAAGCTTCAAACTTCTCCCATTTTAAAAGCATGATAAATGCCTGGAACGGAGAGGTCTGCTCCTGTTGTTTCTGTTCTTAGATAATGATTACATTTTTTAGTTGCTATTTTGCATTTTATCAATAGTGTTGCTTCCTTTGATTGTGATGTTTCTCTTTTTTGTTCTCCTCCTTTGGATTTACCCTCGCATTTGGCTATTACTTTAGCATACTTTTTCTGCTTAGCTTCCAAGTTCCAGTTCACTTCATTTTAGCTTTATAAATATGATTTCAGTTCATTTTTGCTTTCAGTTCATTTTGCTTTTACTAAATTCATTTTGCTTTCAGTTCATTTTGCAGACAGTCTAAATCTTAATTAACCTTCATTTCAGATAACTATCTGCATTCGTAATAGCATGTTTAATTATCATGATTTTATGTGAGACAGCTGCTGATCAGTTCTCCCCAGATTTGATTTAGGGGGAAAAATGCTTTTACAACTATCTTATTGGTCACACTTTTTCGTGCTTTTTTGATTTTCAGTATCTTACTTCTCTTATACAGAACCAAATAAGTCTTTTATTATCAACACTATTGAATCACTGCAGTTATAGTGATTTTATATTGTCACCAGGTTCATTTATCCATGCCCTCTAATCACATGTATAACTGACCATAATAAAAGAGGTGACAACAGCTATCAAAATCCTGCAAAAAGTAAAATAGATTCATTGAATTAATCCATGCCCTCTAGTAAAATGTGTAACTGACCATGACAAAAGAGGTGACAACTGAAAAATAAAATGATGCTTGAAAAGTATTTACCAGCTGTGTATTTAAGAAAAAATCTCAAATTAAAGCTTCACTGTTTGGCAAGACCACTTTGTTTCTCTTTTGAAGGATAAGGTCATTCAGATCCAGAATGTTCTGACCCTGAATCAGAAATAAGTTCTCCACCCCGTAAAAGAGAAAAAACTGATAATTTCTTCAGCTTCCTCCCTTCCACCCCTAGTAGAAAAAGAAATCCCTCTGGAATTATTATTAATACTGTACAAGACCTTTTATTGGAAAAATAGTAAGAATGACATTCCGTTTGTTGCTAGACTAGCAAAAAGATATTTGTCTGTCCAAGCTACATCTGCCCCAGCAGAAAGACTCTTTAGTGTAGCCGGAAAAACATTTAGAGCTGATAGATGCAGACTATCTGATGAAACATTTGAAAAACTTATGATGATTAAATGCAACACACACTTGTAACTGAAACCAGCAAAAAGATATTTGTCTGTCCAAGCTACATCTGCCCCAGTAGAAAGATTCTTTAGTGTAGCTGGAAAAACATTTAGAACAGATACATAGATGCATACTATCTGATGAAACATTTGAAAAACTTATGATGAAACAAGTGTGTGACTGTTTAAAATTACTGACATTGCATGAAAACAGGGTATTTAACATTGTATAAATTTGTTTATATATACATAGTAAAGTGACATTATGCGCATTTTTTTTTCAAGTAAAAATCAAGCTGAAAATGGTGTGTGTACAAAAGTGTAGAGGAAATAATAACTTTTAACCCAATACACCAAACCCTTCCCGCTACCAGTATGAAAAAATAACTTTCAAAATATTGATTTTCTTATTTGACTGGGAGAGTCAATTTAAGAAAAGAACAACTGCATGAAACTGCATGCAGGAGTTGCTTCCCTTCCACTGCCGAAATCTCTACCAACATCAACAACGACACATTCAACTATCATTTTATCAGTCCGATTTTTTTATATCTAAAGCACCAACTTCTAATACTAATGCGGCATAATCATTAATTTAACACATTTAAATGCACAGCAACCAAAAATTGCTTTTATAAAACTGTCACCAAAAATACACTTTGTGCAGTTAATATGCACATAATGTCACTTAAACTTTGAAAAATAAATATAAAAAGCTCAAAAGTAATTAGTAATTTAATTAATTACATTTGTGATGTAATTGTAATACAATTAATTACATTTGGAAACCTGTGTAATTGTAATTTAATTGAAGACTTTCTTAATGTAATTGTAATGTAATTAATTACATTTCAATGTAATTGACCCCATGTCTGGTGCCGATGATTCGCGATTGTGCAAGCATCAATTATTTTGACAGCTTGAGACGTTTTCAGGCCATGATAAACTAGAAATCAACTTTTAATCCGTGTCAGTTACGTAACACAATGTGGTCACCAATAAGGTTGTATATTGCCATTTCCAGGCATCCAATTATACGATTAGCGGACAATTAATATGACTTGATGATAGAGGTATTTTATGTTTGAAAGAAAGATATTCGCCAGGGAAAACTTTTTTGGCCACTTACTAATTTTTTTCGCCGCTTTAATACGAATTTGGCAAATTGCAGCAGAAACACTGTATTACTAACATCAGTGCTGGTCGAGTTTAATAAAAAAAAATTATAATGACACTTGATTATCGAGAAAAAAACAACAGGACTGGTATACATATATTATTTTGATCGCCCGAAGCGCAATCTGTGAATTACAATATATAGAGTTGTGCCAAAAACAAAACATCGCTTATTAAATCCTTGTTATAAACAACATAATATAAATTCGCCAAGGTCTATAATTTTTAGTTAGATGATTAACACCTTTGATAATGATCGAGACAACCACGTGCTCATTATCAGATAGTGTCTATTTAGCTCCGCCTTCTTTCGTATACTAGCCAGTAGACTACGATCGATTTATGATTGACACGGCAAAATTGCCGAGATTATTTTGTTGGCGCCACTGAAATTCGCTATTAACTGAGAGAATTTAGCATCAAAATTTATTTTTTGTTGCATTTGCTGCCATTGGCAACCGACAGCGGGTATCCTGTAGCTAAATTAGCCATTTATCGCTAAATTAGTGTAATCTGATACCTTCCCCAACATGGCGGTTGTCAGACTATTCCCCCCCAAGACAGTTCCTCCCAAGACGTTTCCTCCCAAGACTTTTCCCCCCCAAAATGGGGGTGAAATGTCTAGCAATATGAAGACTTTTCCCCCCAATATATTTCAATATTAATAATAAATAAATGATTATTAAACAAATGTCTAAAATATAAATGAATGAATATTTTTATAAAGATATTCTTTGAAGCAAATGAACACATTAGTGTAACTTGTATCATAATGATTATTTTGATGTAAACAGTATGATGCACCCATGTGTGATAAGTCATGTACAACTAGTTTTCCTTATGAAATTAAAAAGTGTGCATGTACATTAAAACTACATTTGAGTAAAACTTAAAAGATATACCGGTTTTGGAATGATGATAATAATAGGATGATAAATTGAGTGGTACTACAAGTGTTATATTATGATATTATGATATTCAAATTTAGACATAAAACAAGTGTCCCTCCCAAGTTGGGCCGGAGGGGGGGTTGTGTTTTCATTGTCAATAAATGCATAAAAAATTAAAATCTCAATCTACAATTCATGCATACGTTTCATTATTTAAACACTAAGTGACCTTGACCTTGAGGTAGGGATTGGGGGTCTTGATGCGACACATGCTTGATGTGCTAGACATTTTGCACAGTTATTTTAAAATCCTTCAAAGCATAATAAAGTATAGTCCGGACACAAATGTAGCATAATACAGGATTCCATTAACTATGGAAACCAAGTGGGGGGGGGGTACCTGACCTGTGGTAGGGAGTGGCTGCATGCACACGTCGCTTGAGTGCTAGACATTGTGCCAAATGGGGGGGGGGGGGGGGGGGGGGGGGGGGGGGGGGGGGGGGGGGGGGGGGGGGGGGGGGGGGGGGGGGGGGGGGGGGGGGTATTTTAAAATCCTTCAAGGCATGACAAAGTTACAGTCCGGACACGAATGGTGCATATATGCTTATATAAAGGAAACCATACCTCAAACTCTAAGTATGACCTTTTTTTTTGGGGGGGGGGGGGGGGTTTTGGGGGGGACACGTCGTTTTGATGTATTAGAATGTGCCAAGTTATTTTAAAATCCTTCAATGCATGACAAAGTTACAGTCCGGACACGAATGTGTGCATTATGTTTTGTGGAGGAAACCATTACCTTCAAACTGGGGGGGGGGGGGGGGCTGTGGGGGGGGGGGGGGGGGGTTTGGGGGGGGGGGGTTTGATGTGATAGACATGTTGCCAGTTATTTTAAAATCCTTCATGCAACAAAGTTGGAGGGGGGACGGTACGGACGGGTGCTAGGGGGGGGGGGGGGGGGGGGGGGGGGGGGGGGGGGGGGGGGGGGGGGGGGTTTTGGTGGGGGGGGGGGGGGGGCATTAAAAATCTAACCTTAATTGATACCGGGGGGCGGCATCATATTGAAAACTTTGTCTGAAAATAACATATATATAAGTCCAAATTCAGCACATATGATGCACATAAAAGCGAGCAATAAAATTTTGTTTAAATTATAATAATGGCATTTACCATACATCAATCAGTTACACTGAAATTGTCTTTTAAACCTCAGCATGCTCAGTACAAAGTTGCTACAAACATTTGATACTTAACCATGATTAATTGATTGATGACCCTTAATTGAGCTTTAACACTTTTTAAGGTGTTTTGCAATCAACAATTAATCACCCTTTATTAATAACCAATACTTTATTAATAACCAATAAGTTTAAGTACTGGTTTGTTGTCCATTGATTAAAATCAAAGGTGCTCATTTTTAAAATTTGCTTTTGGAATAACATATTAAAATAAAATTCATTTTGATGCAAAATCTTTTTAAAACCTGTTTAAATGTAATAATTATAATGTTCATTATCTTATTGTGTCTCATTTTTTACACACTGTAACATTTTTGTCAAATGTGCATATTCATATGCCATAATGAATTTGAAAACTTGCTTGTACATCAAATAGGAATGAAATACGGGTTTAGAGAGGTGGTCAGGTGGTTTATGCTCTTGACTACCAATCCGGAGTCCCCAGTTTGAATCCCGACTGGGAATTTCAGTGTTTCCCGGTCATCTAGAGATGGGGTGGTTAGAAACCCAGAAGCAGTCTCACATGTATCGGTGTTATACACCGGGCATGTAAAAGAACCAATGACTCTATTCGTAAAAGAGCTAGTGTCTGCATTTGTCTCTCTGCAACCTGCGTCTGTCAGGAGAATGGCAAGTTCAACCAAGAAGATATCCCAGGGTTAGCTTGGACTTAAAACAATCAAAGGAAAAGTACTCTTTTAAGTCCCAGGATCACTTTGAATTTACTAATATAATAAAATAAATGTTATTGATGGGATTTATAAGCGTAGAACCACTCTGAAACAATGTTGACTGTAAATGACATAAATGCCTTCATTTGTATTCAAGTTGTTACTTTAATTAGATCTATCTATCTTTGTTTCAAGTTTAATATATTAAAAAATACCGTAATTTGTTGTGTCCATGTGATTTATGTTTGTCTTTGGTGTTGACATGTTAATGTGAAGTAGATTAATAAATATAAAATATGCAACTTGTAGACACTCTCAAAAGTGTGGATAAAATGAAATTAAGCTTAAAATTTATTAAAATGTGAAGCATATTTTTGAATAGAACAAATACCACTTATTTTAAAAAGTAAGTTGCTGTCTTTATAGTAAATTAGATAACATTTTATAATCCAATTAACACCTAAGCATGCTAAGTGAAATGACAGGAGTCAATCACTGCCATTCAAAAGGTGTTGATTAAATCACAGCCTTTCATAAATAAACAGGTAGGCATTCTAATGTACTGAAAATTTAAAACTAAAATTTTGAAATTTATTCACTGTTCATACAGTTAGAAACATTTTCTAACATGTCTAAAGCAATATAACAATTACTTCTTTGTTAAACTCTATTGTGTCTTTAGTCAAATAATAAATGTTTTAATTACTAGTATATGAACACATGCAGAAACTTTTTTTCAGATCAAATATTTAAGAAAATGTATATCTATCTTCAACAAAAGTTTCCCATTATATTTCATTCTATATAATAGCTTATTGTTCTAGTTCTACAAAAGACGTATGATTCTTATTTCATCTTCTGAACAAATAGCATATTTATAAAGTCCTGTTATATTAAGTTCTCTTAATAAGTCTGCAAAACAGAACAGTAAAATCTTACTCAAAAGTATCAAGTTAGTATCATGAAAGAAACCATTTTGTAACATGAAAATTATTTCTCCTCTGATGAATAATTGCTTTAAAAACCACAGTTAGAGTTAGACAATAACAGAAAGTAACTGTCATAATTTAAAAATTAGTGTGACGTTACTGCACTAGGAAATAGGTGTTAAAAGTTATTTAAACACTTAAAATATTATTGACAGTTTCAAAAACAATTTAAACCTTAATAAATAATAAATCACTATAATTAAGTGAATTGAAAATTGGGGGGGAAAAGTCTTGGGAGGAAACGTCTAGGGGGGAAAAAGTCTTGGGAGGAAACGTCTTGTGGGGGGGGGGGGGGGTCTAGGGGAGGAAAAGACTTGGGGCGGAAAAGTCTGGAATTCCAACATGACCATGGCATTTACAGAACGAAATATCTACTAAACAACCAAAGCATCCACTTACAATAAATAGAGGATTTGTTAAATATTAAATGAAAATGTCAAAGATATTTAATTATTGTCTCACCTTCCTACACTTTCTACGTGTACATCACCCATTTTTCTGTTTTTCAATATTTTTATTTACACTTTCACTCGGAAGTACACTTTTTTTAGGAATCTTTAGATTGGATAAAACGTTCTAAATACGACCAATCAAAAGCAAGATAACAAACAGTGAAACAAATTCGCTAAATTCTGGTATTCCAGTCCGATGCGTGTCAGTCGAACTTCCCGCAGTGGTTACTACCCCTTATCGAATGCAGCTCCATAACCCCACCCGATCAAATCGCTGCGAGGTGTTTAGATCTCACTGAGACAATGAAAGCACTTTTGAGTATTACGGGGAACAGAAACTGTGCATATTTGTCCACATATAATTGTCTTCAACTAGGGTTAAATTTACCTCAGGTCTACAGGTGATGTCACGGAAAAAGATTTTGGCTCATAAAGACAATGCTACATGTTAAATATCTAAGCTCTAGGCCTTGTGGTTTCAGAGAAGAAGATTTTTAAAGTTTTTCCTATATAGCCTATGTAAAACCAAATGACCCCCTGGCGGGGTCAATTTTGAACAATCTTGGTAGAGGTTCACAAGACAATACTACATGCCAAAAATCTAAGCTCTATGTCTTGTGGTTTCAGAGAAGAAGATTGTTAAAACTTTTCCTATTTTTTGCCATAGCAACCAGAGTTCTGCATGGAATTGAATTCTTTGAACACGTTTGGTAGAGCTTCATGCAAGGAACATCCCTGCATAGTTTCATCAACATTCACCCAGTGGTTACAGAGGAGATGTTGTTTGAATCAAAATGTTGACGGACGACGGACAATCATCCATTAGACCGGCACTGCGGCAACAACACAGACTTGGACACTTTTACTCAGATTATGTGGAGAGGGGGGGGGGAGGGTTCTGTTGTATTTGCCACTTGCCACCCAAAATGACTAGGAACAATTGGAAATTCCTCCTTATATTGACTTTGATTTGACTTAAGACTTCGGTGTTTATGCAAATTAGGTGTAAAACTTCTGACAGTTCATACCTCGATGAAATGCAGAAAAATACATTCAATTCTTATAATTACAACTTACTATATTTGAATTGTTTCTGTAGTTGACATTCGTTAAAATTATTTAGTGATTAGTAACCCGAATCAGTAAATGAAAGAGTCTTTATGTCAAGTCCGACCAATGAAACACAAAGTAATTTAATTAACTGGTTCATTTTACAATACATCCAGATGCCATTTTCAATATAAATCACATCTTTTTTTGATAGGGTTAAACAAATACCCTTAAGAGTAAGAACACATCAGATCAAAGGGCTTCGTTTTAAGACTGGCATTTAAGCATTGTCAATGGGGATATAACTACTGTCTGAGATACATGAGAAGACAGACGGTCTTAGTTTATCAGCATTTGGATGGTGTTCTAATGGTTTAGGGGTTTAAAGTCGTAGTTTCCAATATTTAAGGTATTTGAGCGTTCCAGATTCAATACATTACTTATATAAATGTTTGATTTGTGCTAAAATGTGTACGTTTATCAATGTCTACATTATGAATGTGTCATCCTTACCCTTGTACTTAATGTAGTTACACATGGATTTGAAACTCTTATTTTCTTACACAAACTACCCAGTTATCATGGGCCGCAATATTTTTGCATTAAAAAAAACATGGTTATCTGAATTGATATCGACCAGCTTTAAGCCATTCACGGAAAATTCCTGAAAAGAAATAAATTTTAAACGTGTTTTTCTCAATATTTAGAGCTCAGTGGTTTGTATTTTTCAGTAATTTTGTCTTATTCATTTCTTTGTTAGCAATTTTATTTGTTGAAAATTTGTAAAGAAACATGGACTTTTCACCAATAAACGAAACAAAATGATATTTTGAACACAGTTTTACACGATGGACACTTTATAAAGCTATTGTTGGATAAGTAAACATATTTGTATAACAAGAAGTATCTTTAAATAGATACAGGGCCAATGTATCAAATAAAATATCGAATTATTGCTTCTTTGTAACAAAAGTTGAACAACGGGTGCACGCTATCGGAGACTGTCGCAGAGTACGCTTAAGGGGTTAAGGATAACTTCTTTCCCAGTATCATTTTATCGATTTTTGGAAGTTGCAAATCCATAGGTTCACTGATTTATAGGCAGTGTGTTCATCGTCTGTCGCGTTAATAGGAACAGCTTTCTAGGCAGAACTTGTGGCAGCCATTCTCTTCAATTTCATTTTTTTGGCACACAAAAATAACAAACTTTTGACCAGAAATGGAGGGTGTCATCTTCTTACAAAACTCTCCCCTTAAGACGTAAAAAAATAATTTTACAGCATCACAGGAGCGATGCTGGGGTCGGTCAACTTAACTTCAGTCTAAAACCTGACTTTCTAAATATAATGAAACTGAACTCGTCTATCGTGTTTTCGGCGCACGGCATAAAGATTTTTAAAAAATCAGCAATAGAGCACAGAATAAAATCTACCACAGTTTCAGTCTTTAGAATATCATATTGGTTAATCTCTAGTACATACTTACAGGAGGCAACTATTAACTACCATTCAATAGATACTTATTATATGAACGTTTTTAAACATCTGAAATGAGTTACTAAGTCTTGATTATATAGATAATATCATCACAGGAGCAAACATGATAATTGAAGCTGAACCTTGTCTAAACGTACAAAGTAAATCCGGTCTTCCGTGAATGGACATCAAATGGTGAACTGTTGCATTATAACGTTCTGCTGAAGACAGTGCAAAAGGATATGACACAAAAGTGTGAGGCATCGTGGAGTCATGATATTCACCACTTACACTATAGGAAAGCTATTTATTCTGTACCTATGGGAAAAGCAGGTTGAATGGGACCAAGCACTGATCAAAGAATACTTCAAAACGTGAAAGAATGACAAAGTAAATCTCTGTTAATTACCGTTAATGTGAACCAGTAAATACCTACTGTCCAACTGTCTGGAAAGTGCTGCATATATATCTATTATGTCAACAAATAGAAGGACGGTCATACAAAATGGCCCAATGGCCCCTTTACCAATTTCACATGTAATAGACTCTGCTCCATTCACAGTTGGTGATAGGTCTTCGATCCTTAAATGATGTGTGAAACGTTCACAAAAATTAGAAAAAACATTTGAGAAGTATGTCATTTTATTATATTTATTGTCCTATGTCATTTTGTAATCGTAACACCATCATTTGTTTTGTTTTTAGCTCACCTGGCACAAAGTGCCAGAGTGAGCTATTAGGATCGCATTCCGTCCGGCGTCCGGCGTCCGTCCGTCCGTCCGTCTGTCCACAATTTCTTTCAAACGACATCTCCTCTGAAACCACTGGGCCAATGTTGATGAAACTTTGCAGGGATGTTCCTTGCATGAACCTCTATCAAAGTTGTTCAAAGAATTCCATTCCATGCAGAACTCTGGTTGCTATGGCAACAAATAGGAAAAACTTTAAAAATCTTCTCTGAAACCACAAGGCCTAAAGCTTAGACATTTGGCATGTAGCATTATCTAGTGGACCTCTACCAAGAATGTTCAAATTATGACCCCCGGGTCAAAATTGACCCCGCGCGGGTGGTCACTTAGTTTTGCATAGGCTTATATAGGAAAAACTTTAAAAATCTTCTCCTCTGGAACCACAAGGCCTAGAGCTCAGATATTTGGCATGTAGCATTGTCTAGTGGACCTGTACCAAGACTGTTCAAATCATGACCCCTGGGATCAAAATTGACCTTGCCCGGGTGGTCACTTAGTTTTACATAAGCTTATATAGGAAAAACTTAAAAATCTTCTTCTCTAAAACCGGAAGGCCGAGAGCTTAAATATTTAGCATGTGCGGCATTGTCTAGTGAACCTCTACCAAGATTTTTTCAAATTATGACCCCCGGGTCAAAATTGACCCCGCCCGGGGGGTCACTTGGTTTTACATAGGCTTATATAGGAAAAAATTTAAAAATCTTCTTCTCTGAAACCACAAGACCTAGAGCTTAGATATTTAGCATGTAGCATTGCCTAGTAGATGTCTTTAAAGTTTGTTCAAATCATGACCCCTGGGTTCAAAATTGGCCACGCCAAGGAGGTCATTTGTTTTACAAAGATGTATATAGGAAAACCTATTTGGTATGTAACATTGTCTTGTGGTCTTCCATGGTCTTCCACCTACTTTGTTCAAATCATGCCTCTTGGGTCAAAATTGACCACACACATTAGGCAAGTGGACTGGTATTCAGGTGAGCGATATAGGGCCATCATGGCCCTCTTGTATTTATTTAGAGTTTGAAAAGACCTCTCCAGATAAAAATGTTTTAATATTTTGGTGAATGGAACTCTAGCTTTTGTCAGAAGCTACATTATAAGTACTTAACAGCTTCATGTATCAATACTAAGGATTTATCCGCAGCTGAATGTTTCATTGATCATCATTTTATCATACGGATAGAGAACAGTTACTGTTAAGAGATTGAATGAAAGTGACCACCTGTGGCCGGCCATATATTCTGGCTTTTTATATTAGACATAATATTCAGTTAACAAAAGCCATCATAAAACTTACTACATTTTTATTCCATTTTGTGAACAGGTATACATGTAAAAGCATTTTAAAGTTCAAAACAGATTCACATAACTATTTAAAATTATTGAAATTCAGAAACACTGGTAATATCTGCATTAAAACACGAAATTTGCATGCAAAACTTTCAAGTTGAACTTTTCTAATAGAAAAAGGGCATATTTTGAACAAAAAACAATTACTGAAGAGTAATGGATATTTTTCCACTCAACACATTGAATATGAAAGATTTGTGTAAAGTTTAAATCTAATATCAGCAGCGCGCAAATCACATCAGCCACCAAAATAAAACCTTGACATAAAATGCAAAACACTAAATCAACGGAAGCTACTATTACATAACTCAAACTTAAAACTGAACACTACGGTTATTATCGTATAAATGTCCTTGTCGCCAGTCTAACTTGTGATAACATTGCGATAAAGGTATAGAAAAGAGAATCAATAGGTAAAACTGCACTGTATGGTTTTAATTGCAAATCTGCACACATTTGCAATAATACTGTTAAAGACTGATAATTTATACTAATTTGTGTACCATGAAAGACTTATTAAATAAACAATTATACAGTTTAACATTATTTAAATATTGGCGGTGGCTTGTAACTGCGCTAATCTATAATGACGGTGTTTGGCACAATCAATGGTGACTGCCAATATAGCCAAAATAAAAACCCCACCAAAATAAGTACTTATACAGTATTGTAAATGAAACCCACACTCCCTAAAAAAACTCAGACAAGTAAAAGATATTTACTATAAATCGGAGTACAAAAAGATTAAAAAAGATATAATAATACAATGATGTTAACTTGCTGGGTATCTAAAGATTATTATTACTTTGCAATATGACTGCAATATTAGGTCATTCACTGCCAAAAACACAAGTCAAAGGTTTTTACTGAAAATCTAAGTAGACTACCTTCGACTGTTTGAGATTTATACAGATGTAATAATTTAAAGTAATTTACATAAAGACTTAACAAACACAATGTTATGAACATCATAACACATACTTTGGCATCAATGTTGAACATTACTCATTTAATCGATTCTCTGCTGATAGTTTGCACATTTGTTTGAAGTAATATTAGAAGCATTGTTTTTGTTTTAGCAATTTTGAACCCATTTTTTTTTCTCAACTTTTTCAAGCTGAGTATCAAAAGATTTTTTTTTGAAAAAGACAGCAGTAAGTCATTCACTGTTACATTCCAACATTTTGAGATGCTGCCATGACAAGCTACGTACTTTTTTTTAATACTTTTGTGGCAGAGACAATTTGTTATAGAAATGACTGTAAAAAAACATGTTCTTCAACAAGAGCTGTCACTCCAAAGAGGTCTCACAGTCTGTGACCTTGACCTTCAAGGTTTTGCATGACACTTTATCTCTATGTGCCGAACATTTGTTACAATTCATTTTAAATCCTTCAATTTATAACAGAGTTAAAATCCAGACATGAACATGTGCATATATACAGGATTCTACACTGGCTGACCTCACTGGTGTGACCTTGACCTTCAAGGTAAGGATGCAGGACTTGCATGTGACATGTGACATCATTGCTCAACAATTGTGCCATGTAATTCGAAACTCATTCAATGTTTGACAGAGTTACCATGTAAACAGGATTCAATGACTTTTAAAATCACAGTGTTACCTTGACTTATGAGATAGGGTTATCAGTCTTGCAAGAGACACATCATCTTGATGTGCTGAACAAATGTGCCAAGTTATTTCAAATTCCTTCAATGCATGACAAAGTTACAGTCCAGACATGAATGTGTGCATATATACAGGATTCCATTACTTTTAAACTCCACAAGTGTGACCTTGACCTTTGAGGGGTAGTTCTTGAATGCCACACATTGTCTTTATGTGCTGAACATTTGTGCTGTATAACTTAAACACCTTTCACACAACTAACAGCCCAGACACGAAAAAATGGAAAGACAGACGCACAGATGGAAGGACAATGCCATTTTAATATGCCCACCTTTCCCCAAAAGAAGACAATGTCGAAATTCATGATATTCCATGCATTTTAAATACAAATATTCTGAATGTTCTCCAACAGCCAGGTTTTCTTATGTACAGTAGACTCCCAAAATTCCTGACCCCTAAAAATCTGGTCACCTAAAAAATCTGGCTGTTTTTTCACCGCCCTTTTTCACTCTATTAACATTGAAATATCCCGAAAAATCCGGTCTCTCAATATTCCGAATTCCGGCCGATATTTTAGGCCCAAATATGACCTTGTGTATTAATGACTCTCAATAATCAAGTCGCTGTCTGGCGATCCGTCTGATGTGCCGATGGCGTGAAAATATTTGTTGACGTTTATCTAATTTTCACAGTCTGTCACAAAGTATTAGTGATAATTAGCATAACAATTGTAACAATGTACTGTATAACAAATGCGTTGGGAATTTGCTTTCATCTCGTGATTGTTAGACTTTTTAAATCAATCTATATTAAAAAGATTATTGGAAACTTAGTAAAAAGAAAGATGGGAAAATGAATTAGAAAGCATGGAACGACGTTTATAAAGTGAAATATCAGTTTTAATATAAAGTGCTAAACGGAAGCACTTCAACTTTACTGTAAACAAATAATTACTTGGGTTTTAGACTTCACTGCATTTTATTATTGCACCGAATCAATTTTATGCAGATCTAAATTATATGAATGTTCTTTTATGCTTTACGGACTTGGACGTGAATTTAAATGTTTAATATGAATTTTAATAAAGACGATCATGTTTGCAAAGGAACCTCCACTTTTCATATAAATGTGTATCCCGTATGCAGGAAAGACCAGAGTAACGAACATTACCAAGTATGGTCCCCCAAAAATCTGGTCACCTAAAAAATCTGGTAGATTTTCTCCTGCCGAAGGCCGACCAGAATTTCGAGGTTCTACTGTAGTTCCTCATATTAGTCATATAAATGTTTTCAAGGAAATGAGTTAATACTAGAACACAAATACAAGAAAATTTCTTCCAGCAAGTACAATTAAGAAGTAATCTATGGCTTGGAGTGCTTTATTGAAATTGAAGCATTCCCCGGAGGTGATGTGCCTGGCGGAATAATTCACGAGGACGAAGCCCGAGTGAATTATTACGCTGGCGCATTACCGACGGGAAATGCTTCAATTTCGATAAAGCACTCCAAGACATAGATTATTTCGATTCTTAGAAGCCGATTTTTTTAAACTACTACGGACCTTTTTTCAGTTCGGCGGTAATGTGTAAAACAGCATAAATAGTAGCTGTTGGAATTCACTCCCCTATTCGGGCAACCATTCAAGATATCAAACATAACTATATTATACAAACTTATTTTAGTTTAATCATCTAATACATAAAATATAAAAAGAAATACCTGACTGACATTATGCAGAAGATGTCAGCTTCAGAACCTATCAAAGCAGCCAACGATTTAAATGCTTACCGTTAATTTGAACTGTACAACGTTTTAATGTGGAGTAATGACGTCAGTGTGATGACGTAAACGTTTTCATTCATAGTTTTGTCTCCCGGAATCAAAACATTGTATGACTGTTAATCCTGAATTTCTTGGCCTTTTTTAAGGAAATGAGGTGAGGGTATTCTAAAGGCTTACTAGATGCAATCAAAAATAATATTTGGTTCTTAAACAAATCTTTTTCATGTGACTGATGTATTTATACTGATATTATTTCCATTTCTATATTTTATTTTTGCGCGGGAGTAAATTAGAAAAGTCGGAATCCATGTCCGAAATTCCGCCTACTAAAAAACTTACATTAAAATGCTATAATATACATAGTAGTGATAGTCTTACAGGTAAACAAATAAGCAACAAAACTAAAGTTGATAGTCTTACTGGTAAACAAAATAAACAAAAAACAAGAGGCCCATAAGGGCAAGTATAGCTCTACTGGGCTGACTAGACTGTTCTGAGTAAGTTTTGTGAAAATATTTTGGAACTTTATTAAGGAAAAGCTTACAGAGGTCAATGGGACCAAACAGTAGGGATCTACTCAGTAAGACCAATCATCTTATCAAGTTTAACAAATATTGTTGATAATAAGATGGCAAAGTATTAAGTGTAAAATATTTTCAAAGTTCAGGTCACTGTGACCTCAACCTCTGACCCACTGCCTAAAAAAACAATAGGGATCATCTACAGGTTGTATGTAACCATCTGACCATATTTCATGAAAGTCAAATGAAAATTGTGACCTGTAGACTGTTAGAAATAATGAAAGAAAAGCTTACGGAGGTCACTCACTGACACTGACTGACCTTTGACCAGTTGACCCCAGAAACAGTAAGGATCTTCTACTCAGTAAAAACAGTTATCCTATTAATTTTATACACACACACATGTAACATATATTGAGCCGAAACAATTTTCAAAATAAGTTTAACAACATCAAACAAAAATAGAAAACATATTATTTCGGATTTAACCAAAAGCAACCTAAAGCAACCTAAAGCTTTCTTTTATTTCGATTTTACTGTCTTACCAGTTTTACTTCATTTTTAAATTAAACAATAATAGAAAATCACTGTCAATGTCACAATTTATCAATGTTTCTTCGAAAGAAACAAACATCCATCTGTATGTCCAATTACATTTTTGTTT
Organism: Saxidomus purpurata; assembly: GCA_022818135.1. Taxonomy (NCBI): domain Eukaryota; kingdom Metazoa; phylum Mollusca; class Bivalvia; order Venerida; family Veneridae; genus Saxidomus; species Saxidomus purpurata. The sequence goes on along the minus strand of JAFMSR010000002.1, from coordinate 14,029,378 downwards.
CTTGTTTTCTTGGTGTCAAAACAACTTTTATACCATCTCCTGGTCTCAGTATTAGTTCTGCCAAGGGACATAACTCTTCCCTCCGTTGCATACTCTTCACTGAGAAGTTTCGAAAGATGGTAGATAACATAACTTTCTCCTCTAAAATGGCAAACTTTTGCCCTGAAAAGGAAGATTAAGACATATCATACAGTTTGAACTGTTCCAGAATCAGGGTGGCATGAGGTCACAGTCTCACAGATCTTGCCTTTTGATCATGAAGCTGCAACCTTGCCATTTTTAATCACACATTGAACTGGTGTGTATCTGCACTGTACTGGCTTAAACATCAAAGACCACTGGTTAGTTCTGCTGAGTGTCAGTAAATAGTTATAATAATTAACCAGGGAATTACATATTAGCAGGGATCATATATACACGTTAATATAATAAATCCTGATATCAGATGCGCTGCCATTAAACAAGATGTTTTACTCACGCCAGAAAGATGAAAGACACACAAATTATTATGTTGTTTTCATCTATTTTAGTATGAGTGGCTGTAAATAGTTAGACCAACTAAGACAAAATAAACAAACAAACATGCTCTGAATATTCTGTCTATTTCACACCTGCTGATATGCATCACTGTTAAAATCCGAACATGCATTTTGCCTTACCTATAACTTGACACATCTTTGTGGAAAGATTTATAATTAAGGATTGATCTAACCTTATAAGGTATCAATGTGACATTGTCTAGTTTTAAGTCAATTCTGGCATGTCTTTTCAGAGGATATATAACAAGAGCTGTCAGTAGGACAGCGTGCTCGACTTTTTTAGTGCTTGCCAAAAAACAAAACTTTGACAGTTAAGGGCACACAAGACTTTAACTAGGAATTTCTAAGTACAAATCAAGAAAATTTTACAGAGTATCTTCTTTGCTTACAGATAGGTCTTACGATGGTACATAAGACCCAACTTCAAAGTAATATCTCAAATGGTTAAGTTAACAAGTGGACAAGAATGAAAATTTTAACTGAGTTTCTAAGTCAAAAAGGGCCATAATTCAAAAAAATCCTTGACAGAAACCTTCTCCTCCCCATGTTTGGGAATCATGATGGTAAACAAGTATTCCAACTTTCAAAGTAATATTTCAAACAGTTCAGTCAAAAAGGGGACTGGTACGAAAAACTTAACCAAGATTCTAAGTCGATAAAAGGCCTTAATTTTTAAAACAAATCCCTGACAGAGTTACCTTCTCTTGCGTACAGATGGAAGTAATGATGTGAAATAGCATTAAAAGTTTCAAAGCAATATCTCAAAGGGTTAAGGCAATAAGTGGATTTTACCCATATTCAAGTATTTTCTAAGTCAAAAAGGGGCATAATTCTGTCAAAAACCTTGACAGAGTTAGCCCTCTTTCTGTTGATGAAGGTCGTGATGGTAAACAAGTATGGTTAGTTTCAAAGCAATACCTCCAATGGTTTTGAAATAAAAGTGAGGTGGTACGAAAAACTTAACCAAGCTCAATACACTTTCTAAGTGAAAAAGGGTCATAATTCTGTCAAAAACCTTGACAGAGTTAGTACTCTGTCTGTAGATGGAGGTTATGATGGGAAACAAGTATGGTAAGTTTCAAAGCCATACCTCTAATACTTTTGAAATAAAAGTGTGGTGGTACGAAAAACTTAACCAAGGTGTGACGCCAACGCCGACGCCGACGCCGACGCCGGGGCGAGTAGGATAGCTCCCCTTTTCATAGAAAAGTCGAGCTAAAAAGGAAAAATACTGAGGATTGAAGATCGTAAGCTATAATTTTTATCTTCTTAGAGATAATTACTTCAAAGTGACCCGAGTAGAAATTGTGACCTGTAGAGTGTAACATGTATCAAGGAAAAGTTGATGGAGGTCACTGTGACCTTTGACCCACAGACATTGTCCAGTAGAGTTTAATATGGTAAGTGATTGCTTAAATGATCAGATAGAACTGAAAAGACAAGACAGACTGTATAACTCCTACAACAACACCTGCCTATCTTCAGGAAGATGCCATTTAAGATCTTACCAATGCAGTTTCTAGCACCAGCAGAAAATGGTATATAAGCAAACGGATGCCTGGACACTGTATTTTCAGGCAGAAATCTGTCCGGGTCAAACTTATCTGGATCAGGGTATATGGACTCAATTCTGTGGATTGCTGCAGGTGCTATTATAACACTTGTACCCTTGGGAAAACTGACACCACCTGCAATATTAATATTTTATTTTGCATCAATGTTACTGTCTAATGAGATTATATTACATTTCTCAAAGAGATTTAATCTAAATCTAAGACTTTCCATAAGCTAGTTTTCCATCAAGTTCCATTTCAACATCTAAATTCTATGATAAATCTGACTTGAAGCATTATCTAGTTCTATAATTATATTCTGACTTTGGTCTAGATCCTTCAACTTACTATGATAATCTGTGAAGCATCACTACAAAACAAGTGGGCTATGCTGGCCTTATACAGCTAACCTGAGTGACATTGCTCAATAAGAAAAATATTCTGGTATATTTTCATGATGACTGAACGCAACATGTGGCCTCTATCGTGTTCACAAACTGTTTCCATGGTGAGCTTGTTATTGACCCCAGGTAACCCAGATTCAAAACATGAAGACAAACATTCTGACCAATTTTCAAAATAATTGGGGGTCAAATGTGGCCCCTAGTGTAAACAGGTTGACCTGGTGACCTAGTTTTTGTCACGAGATGACCCATATTTAAACTAAACCTACATGTAAAGTTCATCAAGGCAGTCATTTTGACCAAGTTTCATGAAGATCCAGTTAAAATGCAGCCTCTATTGCATTCTCTAGGTGTAGTGTGGACAGACCACAGACAGACAGTGGACACCAGGTGATCTCTATTGCTCACCTTGATCCCTTTGTGCTCAGTGGGCTAGAAAGGTTCATGATAAACCTCCCTTTTGACAGATATCTTAACTGAAGGAAAGGTAGAAAAAACACAAACCAATTTTGGTATCCTCTGTCAGACTGCGTCCAAACATAGGTACTGATGGGAATATCCTCAAGGCTTCCTGTAGATAGAAATGCAATTAATGTGTTAACTGGATGCAATGATGTTTGCAAATATATTGTATCTTGACAGAAGTGACAATCTGTAAACAGACTGAATGCATTACAAGTTACAAATAAACAATTATTATAGTACACATCAATATATAATGCATCAGTTTATGCAACCTGTTTTTTAACTTGTAAGTTGGCACCATAATGGTTGCCCAGAAAACGGTCTTGCAAACTTGATGAGATGATTTTTCTGTGGTCACCAGTCGCATAGAACAGTGAGTTGCTTAAGGTTGTTTAGGTAAAAATGAAGAATCCTTTGGGATGATAAAGATCAATCATTGAAGACTGGCAGTAGCTTAACCTAGGTGGTCACATGGCCAGGTTATACTGCATGAATTACCTACAAATGGAAAATGGTCAAATTGACAATGTGTTATTACTGACATTCTCCTTTTCCAGATCATATTGCATTACATTAGTTGAATATTAAATCTCAGCATACGGTCAGGTGGATAAATTGCCTTCCACTAACCTTGATGCAGCATTCAAGGTATTTCATTTCCTTCAGATCTTCCATTGTTGCATCTCTGTCACTGTTACCTGTAACAAAATAATATACATATATGTAATAATGTCACAATTATAATATACAAGGAACATAACTATCTCAAAGCTGTCTTGATCCTTTAAGCCTTAAACATTTACAGTTATACAATTGTATCGTATCTTAGGGTTTTATCGTTGGTACTGGTTTCCCACATGACAGACGCTCCCAGAAGAGGTTAGTTATTTTAGGTTTGGAGGATTGTGCAAGATACAGAAAGCGCCCCTTTTCCAGAGAACGCCTGGTTCTTTAACATGCCAGGTGTATAGCACCCATAAATGGGACCTCGGTTTTTAAGTCCTATCCGAAAGACTGTTAGTAATTTTAGTTGGTCAGCCCCGGGAATCGAACCCGCTACCTCGCTTACAAGTCTTGTGCTCTACCGATTGAGCTAACCCGGCTGATTTATACAATTGTCTTCATCATTGTCATTTATATTGTATGAATGACAATGATGTACATGTACTAACATGAAATAAGACCAAAATGCTGATCAAACAGATTTAAAGTAGTGACAGTATACTTTCATCAAATAAAAGGTTAAAAAGCTAAAACCATCTGGCTAGGGAGCAGGGATCAGGAAATTTTGAAATCTCAATCGGTCCGGACAAGCCGAGGGTACATCGTCACCCCCAAAAAAACACAAATACGAAAAAAAAAAAAAAAGATATTTTGTAATTTATATATTTTTCAAACAGCTTTTCATTGTTGTGCATGGTCATGGAACGGTTAAAGTATTTCATTCCCTCCTTTTGATTCCAAAAGTTTCCAAAAACGAAAAGTTTATCTTCTTTCATTATTGATTAGTAAATCTCACGAGTCGATAAAATAAAGCGCTGTTCACGTGGAGCGTCCATTTTCTAAGGGTTGAACTTTACATCGTTTTGCCATAAAAAAAATAAGAAACGGAATTTCTAAGTAATAAGAAAAATATCGAGCCAGTTTTCATAAATAAATATAATAATTTCCATGTGATTTTATCATTGAAAGTGTGTTCAATTTCGATTAGAACTGATTACGTTCAAAATCACCCCCACAAAGTTTTGTAATAATCCATGTGTTAGGTTTAGGCTATTAAATTTTTGTCGTATGGTTTCGTTTTGAATGTGTTTTTATGTTCTCGGGTCGCCAGTCCGATTAACATTATCTGTCGGCTTGCCCTTCCGACTTTCGGAAACATTGACTACCGGTTGCCAGTCCGGTTATTTGTTTCTTTCGGGTTCCAGTTATTATTCTCCCGATTATCACGAGCCAGTTTGCCATTTCGGTCATTTGATTTTTTGAACATCGCAAATATGTTGCGTTGTGCTATTTCAACAATTCTGGACTCCGGTCTGGACCGGCAAATTTTCGGTTTTCCTGATCCCTGCTAGGGAGTCAAGTTTTTTTTATCACATCTGATCTGTTGACCGACCTTGATATTTCACAGAATCAACTGACGAAAAATTGTTTGACTAGTCTAAACAATCTTGCTCAAAACTACCTCTTGAATATAAAACATTACTATCTCACCAAAGATAGTGTCCATTTCTTCATGTACTTTCTTCTGAACTTCAGGGTCAGTCCCTATCAGCTGAAGAGCCCAGTTTGAAGCCATAGCTGTAGTGTCATGACCCTGGTAAATAATGTAAGAAAGAAAACTTCAATACATTTTTATTATCTGTTGTGTCATGACCCTTGTAAATAATGTAACAAAGAAATCTTCAATACATTTTTATTATCTGTTGTGTGTGTCATGACCCTGATAGTTAGGTAACAAAGAACAGTTAAATAAATAACAAAGTTAACAATATACTTGCAAACACAATTTTAGCCTTGAAAAACATTGTACACTTATTTAAAATACATGCAAAAAAGCATTGTCTGCACTGGTATTTCTACATCCATATTTCTGCTTAGTCACTGTGTCCATGACCTTTTACCTGAGGATTTTTTGTCAACATAATTTATTGTTTAATTAACAAGTGGTAACCATTTTTCATCTGAATGTCACAATTATTACTAGCTTTAACCAGGAGGGTCTGGGGTGTCGTCTACTAACCCTGACCAATATACCTACCAACTTTAAAGACCTTACTTCAAATTTGTCAAAATGTTTAGAAATCAAACCTCAAACATGAAAGTGTCAACTTCTTCTCTGATATCGAGAAAAGAGAGTTTCTGTGTGTCTGTTGTTGCACACAGCAGCATGTCTAAGAATGCTAGTCGTCTTCTCTTGCTAAGGAAACTGCCAGCTTCCTGTTCCTCTAACAGTTCTTGCATCGTGATTTTGCTGTCATATAGCTTTACAAATTCTTCCTGTCTCTCTCTGATCACCTAGAAACAAAGCATTCTCCGTCAAAACTTTTAATTTAGTACATGAAAATATGTCATCCTACAAACTTTATCATTATATTGCATTACCAACAGTTTGGTTACATAGCGTTTTACAGCAACAGTGGAGAGATTTCACAGCTGTTTTCTTGAACATAGTATTTCCTTATCTGCTAGAATAAGACATTATCTGAACGAAAAGGATAAAAAGATGTATAGACAAAGTAAATTGCCAATCTCTGTATGTCTCCTTTTGAAAACTTAAAAATATGTGTATTTTAGTCCCAAATTTGGGGTCACCCTATGATCCATCTTTAAGCTTAGGAGGTTTTCATGATGTAATGTGAATTTGACATTTGCTTTCAACTGACAGACAACCATAATCTATGACTGTGTCATTTTTTCTTGTTTCATTATTTAGAACATCTATGTTCAAAACAATTCAATAGGTGTGGACATTTCTTTCTTGTTATTACTCTAAAATCTTGAAAATAAATCAGTTTTTGATAATAATCAGATACTGAAAATAAGCCATCATTTCACTACAGGCAAAATGACTCAAAAATCTTTTAAGTTACCTGACCTTCAGAAATAAAGTTCTGTTGATAGAGTTTGTAAACACATGTACTAAGGAAACAACAAACAATTTCCTGTATGTAACAGTCAACGTTTGAGGTAACATGGCTTTTGCTCATAGTCTGTACTAGCGATACAAAGTCCAACTGAATTCAATTTTAATGCATCGCATGTTTTATTTCATTAAATTAGTCTTTATTTCATTACCATTTCACTGCTTATGACTCTGTTATTTAACTAGCAGCTTGATAGGACAGACAAAACTTTTAAATCGGATAATCAAGTCTTTTGTGTGGAGTGCTGCTAACAGTTGTTATGGTTTAATTATAACATTACAGCTATATTTTAAGTATTGAATATTATCATATTTACAGTATTGACTAATGGTTAATATTTTTACATCCCTAACTGTAGAACTTTGGTACTTGACAATAAACCAAATCTTACACCACTACCAATTTATATGAAGTCGAACATTCCCCAGACTCTATGATAAGCCAGTTTTAAAAATAAGTCTCAAAAATCCTCATACACACTAAAAGTAAGACACAACTTACTTTTGCAATTTCAGGACACAACAAACACCTACACATATAGTACTAACTGCCAAATAAGGGATCTGTTCCAGGAACATTTTGTATTGTACAGGGTTCTCCCTGGCATATTCAAACCTTGCCCCAATTTCTGGTAAAATTGTCAAAAAAACTGCCAAATTACTTTAAGAAAAGTATTATTTTGAAGTATTTTGTCACCAAAACAGAAAAATTGTTGCCAAGTTTTTGTTTTTGTTGCATCTGGCGACATTGGGGAGTAATAAAGGGAACTGTGAATTTGTGATATGGTGTTACCTTTTCCGTGAATCCATGAAGAACTGAAAGCCGTCTGTTACAGTCTTTACCTGGACCAATGAGATTAAACAAGAACTGTGCCCACATCCAAGGTGACCTCATTCTCATAAATGTGTACTCTGATACTCTGGAAAGCACAATCAACTTGCTATATACATGTATATTATAATCTGATTGTTGTATTTTCCTATATGTTTTTTTTTTGTCCCTTGAACATTTTAAGGGAGAATTAACAACTGAATGTAAGGCATGTTAAAAATGGCATCAAAATGAAGCTGAAACAATTAAATTACCTGTAGAAGTTTTATTCTTATATGACTCCATAAAGCTAAACCTTGTTCTGCAAAAAGATATGAAAAATATGCCTCAGTAAAGCTATACCTACTTGTACACTGCTTGTACATATTCAGAATCACTTTCTATTTGCGCATTCACACTTCTTCCCATAGCTGTCTCTGAAAGATGTACAACATAGAACATTATAAAAGTTGTAATCAAAAGAGGTGAAAGGGGACCAAATGAAGCATTCAGTCAACAACAATGTTTACAATGTCAATGTTTCAATGAATGGGAAAAGCCTTCAACTGTTAAGGATGATTGTGCTGACAAGTTGAATGGTGCATCCATTTCATGTTCAGTCTTCTATATATTTTTTTTAATTTCTATTTATGCTACATGTGGGTAGCCTATATATACATGTAGTAAGGGTCTTAAACAATACACTGCTAACTTTCTAACATGGACTTGTCTATTTTCCAACCTGGACGTACCATTAGTTCTCCAGAAAACTTATTTGCTGAATAGGAAACAGTGCAGACCATGATCAGTGTTAATCAATATTCAACAGACACTTCTGACAGGTGGCTATAATACAATGTTTTTATAGTTGTGGATGACAGTTGTACCAAGAAGCAAATATGAAACCATCCTATACATTGTACCTTGGTACATAATACCCTGATCACCTAGAGCTATCACCAGGCCGCATCACCAACAAACCAAGTTCCTTGTGGGACTCAAGAGGTTAGGGAGTTACATTGTTCACCTTGCAATCAAGAGAACGTGGATTCAATCTCTGGTCAGGTCACATGCATCAGTCCAACCAAATATGACTGCTAGGGCTCTTTCCTCAACATGTGATTGTTTTAGTCACAAGTGTGTCATTAAAGGTCCATTACTAACACCAAATCAAATTTTCTTTTAAATCTGGAATCGTAAAGGGCGTCTTCTCAGAAGGAAAATTTGACATACTGCATTGAATGTGACCATATTGTGTTGAAAATTTGAGTTTAACAAAAGAATTGATAAATTATATTTTGCCTTTTCAAAAACGAAAGTAGGTTTTCCGGTTTTCAAATATCTTTGTAATTTTCCAGAAATCTTCCAGATAGAGGTTGTAAGCAGGTTGTACATAAATAAGCATGCCTATTTTGAATTGTAATGGAAGAAGTTTACTTCCAATGATGTGCAAAGTATAATTATGCCTGACTGTTTACAACATGCAATAAAGTGAAAGTAGGACTAAAATACCACCCAGGTCAATCTAAGGAAAAACACAAACATTCACTCGTTTTTCTGCAGCAGTATTTCAAACAGGGAAAAACTCCACCGCTATTGTGAAGTTTTAGAAGCCAGTTTCAAACTGTATTTCCCTGTTACAATTCCAGATTTAAAAGAAAATCGATTTGGTGTTAATAGTAATGGACCTTTAAGATGATTAATAAAGTTTAGCAATCAAGCTTACCAACTGTCACATTCTAAGATTTAAATCTCAAAAGCAACCTACCACAGATTATATCCAGTGCACAAAGTGTGATATCATTAAACACATCTACTGTTGTTTCCCCATCTGCCTGTGTCAACAATTTCTTCAGGAGAATTTTTGATTGGTCATTGAAAACACCAACAAAATCATGTAGAATTTTAAAATGGAATGTTGGTGTCAGCAGTTTTCTCCTGATCTTCCATTTTTCACCAGTGCTAAAACAAACAAGAGCACTATGATAGTTCTATACTGCTAAATCCACTCAGAAGTGATTATCTGACCTGAACGACTCATGTGGGGTATGAAAATCTGACTGCCAGAAATTAAAGATCTACAGACATGATGATGTACATTAGACAACATTTCCTATGAAGAGGGTAAACATAGCCCCGAAACTCACATGAGGTAGCCATTGCAATTTGAACAAAGCTGACAAAGGGATCTTTATAAAACTTCAAACTACCTTCAACAGCAGTCACCTGTTTGTCATGTGTAAGGAACATTAGCAGTCCTTGCACCAATACCAAATAGGACTTACTATAACTTAACAGTGTCTATATATTTCTGATGGCCATTGTACCTTGTAAGCAGTCCTGTGGCTAGCCATGGATGGAGAAAGTTGTAGTCAATGGACTTGTCCATGTGCTTTGAGCTGTTCATTAAGGGCTGAAATACATCATAAAAGCAATGAATCTCCATTAAGTTTACATGCAATATGCATATATGATATATCCAATTATAAACAGTTACACTGGAGACTGAAAATTTAATTTATTGATTGTAAGGGCTGTTTCTAGAATAAAGTTTTTTCCTTTACAGCCCAAATCATTTCCTTTTGTGTAGGACGATACAGACGGCATACTGAAACTTTAAAACAACCTGAAGCATGTGGCAATTAAACGTGTTAAAGCTGCACGCTCACAGTTTGAGATGAAATTTTTTTTCTCCAAAATGATATATTCAAGTGTAAAATGTACAATGAAATGCAAGAATCAACAACGACAGTAAAGGTCTAGGTAGCATTTTGCAAAATTCCATTGAAAATGTTGGTGGGGTTTGGTTTAATGGCACCGCTACCCCATATGTTTATATCCGAATTTCAAATACTTTAGTAATGCTTTTATCACTTGGAAGTATATAATTTCAAATTTACAGATATACTCGAAAGGAATTTATATTGGGACCTAATACATGTATATAACCATATAATTTTCAGAGAGTTTGGGACACTTTATTTTCTCACCAAAATTTGAGTGTCAATTGATGTTTTACATTTCAAGTATCTGTCAAGGTCTGACACAGATTTAACCACATATTTGTTTAAAAGTTAGTATAATTAATGGACATAAAGTGCACATAATGAATGTATACTGTGCAAGCCAGATCATGTCACGGACAGATAGATCTTTGCACTTGTGTACCTAAACATCAAATACCTGCTAGCAGCAAAACATTGTATGCAGCAGAGTAAACACCATGGACGTCATGTTTTAACCAGAACCTGAAATAATTTGAACAATGACATCCATGGTGGAAACTGGTAGCATGGATATAAGTTCCATAAAAAAGTGCCATTGCTGAATGATAGACAAGAGACGGCAATTGATCCCATTTTACCCTGGTATCTAAATGTTAAATTGATGGTACAATTGTAAACGATTTCCAGGTATATTGCTGTAATGAGAGGTTAAAAAGTCTATAACGCCTGAAATCAAACCTAGTCCAATTGAATATTCCAAATTATTGGAACCCTAATTTACATTATCTGTTTCAAGTCAAATCACACCTCTGCTTCCTCTGGGCTGGTGACAAGTATCAGTGGGTGGTGGCCAATCAACAGTCGAAATACACCGAGATGTGCATAGTCTGCACATAATTGAGAGAGCTGTTCTGTGAATTCTGAAACACCAAGAAATTGAAAAACTTGATCAGTTTATATATCATGCTTAACATTTTCAAATCAGCTGCTAATCATCATTCGCACATTTACTGGAAGACACTGGTAGAAACTCAAAACCCTGGTCTGAAGACGAAATTACCTTTGGGGTCTCTTTTCAGCTGATGCACATTTCCTATAATTGGGAGTGACGGCGGGCCCGCGAGTCTGTCAGCATTTTTTCTTATTTTCTCCTTGTTATACAGCCAGTATGTTAGCAAACACACAACAATAGCAACCAAAACAACTGACAGTGGGACCATTATTTTTTATGATGTATTGTAATGTAAGGGAAATAACTGCTGCATAGAGTTTAGTCACGTATCCGTAACCGGTAGGATCCAGAAAAGGCCCACTTCCAGAAAGGACCAGTCCTAAAAGGCCCATTTTTCAAAGGTACCAGAAAGGTCCACATGAATTGTACCAGAAAGGCCCATTTTTTGGATACTATATGATGTGTTTTAATTATATGTTTTTTAAGTTTGAATCTTTTGTTTAAATGCTGATTATTATTTAGTGAATAAATGTGTTTTAATCATGTTTTTTTAACTTAGTTGTTGATTCTACATTTGTTAAGAATGTTGGTTAGTCCAAGGTCTTTCAAATAGTATGGTCCGGAAACGCCCTCTATAAATGTCTTATCGTACTGATAATCTTGTCTCGGTTATCGATTTTTACCTGGAAGCGTTTATCACGCCGTGCATTTATCACGCCGAGCGAGTAAACTGGTATTTGTCCGATAGTTGTATGCAAAACTGCCCGTCATTTTGTCATTTAAATACCACATTTAATTTTAAAAAATGGTATAATTGGAAAGCTGATGAAATTTTCTGTAAAACTGTGAAATTAAAACCTCTATATATAATTAACTATTATCTTTAAAGCGAGTTAAACACGGTCCATGCTATTCCGTCTTGCGCGTTTTAGCGATGGATGGTAATTTGACTCGCGGTACTGGTCTTACAAAACTGTACGTTATTATGCTATAAAATAAAAAAACGAAAATCTAATTCATATCCGTTCAAAAAAACTCTTTATTTACATTTTAATTAGCAATTTTCCATCATATGACCCTAAATATATAATGAAAACCTGTGCACAAAATCCCCGTATCGCGAAAAAAACACCATTGACGCCATTTTTAGATTTTGGACGGATCTAACTGTCCCAGAAAATTAAAATACGGGTGAAATACGAAAATCTAAGACATAACAGACGTACATTAGACTTAAATCTATGAGAAAAAGATGTTACATCAACCCATAAACACCATGCAAGCAGGAAAGAAGCGCTAAAATTAGGTCGGTTTTCAGCTTTCAGCCATTTTGTAAACAAAGCCGTTCGCACCAAGTTACCTTTCCAAGCTAAAACCACCTAAAAAGAGACATCGGGACAAAGTACTACCATTTTACGATAAGGGAATACTTACATTACATTAAGGATCACTTTGTTGGTCAGTTTGATTTGCAAAATATCGAGATATACGTAGATAAAAAGTGCCAATATTTTCTTTCTTTTTCCAAAATTACGAGTACCCGGATGTTTGTCACGTGATCCGAGGCAGCTTATTTATCGTATTACGCTCGTTTCCGGACCATACTATTTGAAAGACCTTGGTTAGTCATAAATGTTATAATTGTTATTTTTATTAATGTCTTTTTTTTTATTATGTTGTTGCTTCTACATTCGGTTATTTTCATAAATACATTAAATTTATATGAAAAAAATTCATTTCAGCATTGTTATATTTCTTATGCACCTCATTGTTTGCTATGCACTTTGCACTGTTTGTTGTTTTTTCCTTTACATTTTGGTTGGATGATAATAAATTCTCAGTGTACATCTGCTATTTTAGTCTTTTATTTTCCATTAGAAGTTTACTATTCAACATAGAAAATAAAACTGGTCCTTTCTGGTATAGGCCTTTCTGGATTTGGGCCTTTTCGGTACTGGTCCTTTCTGGAAGTGGGCCTTTCTGACACCCATTCCCGTAACCGATGCCACAGCGAGTACAAACGAGATAGGTCAATATATTACACTACATAAAACAGGATTTATTTGATAACACACTATAATTATACAAAAAACTGAAGTAAAATATGAAACACAGAAGCGTAAGCACTTACTATATGTTTCTTATTTAACTTTGTTTTGCATATGTAGGCCTAACATCTTACAATTTTCCACATAAGCTGGGCTCTAAGGACCCAGACATAAGTAAACAATGACTGTATAACATTTTAGTATGGTTCTTTATCAAACAAACATGTTGTCAGACATTAAAACATACATTCAATTCGTATTAATTTGTCTGATCTCGAATGCGAAACAAGTTCTTAGACTGAATCTTGAAGAGAGAGAGAGAGAGAGAGAGAGAGAGAGAGAGAGAGAGAGAGAGAGAGAGGGGGGGGGGGGGGGGAGGGTTTCTGTGTCTTGCCTTAGGACACAACCGCCGTCGTACCGGTGGGGATCGATTCCGGGTTCCGGGACTTGAATTGCATTTTTTCAGGCTTCTTTGCCTTTTACGTCGTCAACCCACTGGATAGGCCTACTATGACTTTTACAGGTCTGCAACAACTCCATACAGTTTCTGGTATAGTGAGATCTCACACGGTTTTATTGTTGATCGCTCCTGTTTAATGCTGTCTCTTGTATGACTGGTCTATGGATGTGCTGGTCAAGTCTATTCTTCATTGTTCTGAGCATAACCAGTGACCTGCTCTTCACTTATAAATAAGAAAGTGACGGCTATCCTCTTGAGTGTGTGACATCAACGTTTGATAACGGTAACCGTATCTTTATGGCTTATTTTGAATGGTGATTGTTCTGAAGTATAATGCGCAACATTAGCCAGTATGTTGATTCTTTTTCATGGGATTCCACAGCAATTAGGTAATTGTTGGTTGATCAGATTTGCGATCACATCGGGGAGATGCTAACTTTTAAGCAACATTCTCTACTGAAATGCTTATCCTTTTTTATCACGCGAAGAACTAGTCATCGATGGCCTTACGTAGGCTCTCTAAATCTAGGTGTGTGTGATAGCTTTCTGTCCTTACAATTATTTGCAAAGTTGCCACTGAGTGCAGGTCATTCCGGAAAGAGGGACCTGTTGAACTGCCTCTACCTTGTAGTCATTTGTAAAAAGAGCATTTGGTGCGTCTCTGGAAGAGCTTATGTTGACCTGAGTGGATGTCAATGCGCTTCTAGTAAATTGTCTGAGTTATGCCCACACATTCGTGATGTACTTTGTACATTGGTGCTGATCGGCTGCGTCTGTGGAGATATTCTCTTGACTCCCAGCAATGGTTTGATATCATATTGGTGACACACCATCGAATCTTAGCGGAATGTCGACGAAGATATATAACGGGCTGTGCTCCTCTGTACTTGCTTGAGGACAAAACCATGATTCTAGATTCTAAGTAGGTGTCCCAGGGGTTTCTAGACTGGACCGTACAATGATCTTGTGCGAGACATCCTTCTCAGAGGGAATGTACATTGCTTTCTAAAGTGTGTGCACAAAAAGCCGATATCACTATTTGAGTTGCTGATTGCGCTTGTCAAATGAAATGTATACGTCACAGCACAATACCGTCAGGTGTCTGTCAATAAAGGTATCCATAAAGATAATACATGTACTCGATTTTTTTGCTGAATTTCTTGGGTGTTTTGTGGTAATGCGAATGACAATGCATTTGTATGGGTAAAAACTCATCTTCTATGCATCTTTCCATGGCCGATAGGTCCTCATGTAGTTGCTGCCTGTCTTTGTTGGTGTTTATTACATTGAAAATGATATTGTCCTCTGGAAATACATTTGTATTGTAGCTAGATGGATTCATGCAGTCATTTACAAAAAAGTACAAGCTATCTGAGTACTGTGTCTTAACGGACATGGGGCAGGATATCTGTTTATGTACAACAAATTTAAGACGTCCTAAGACCCCTTAATGGTCAAGCAATGTGCAGGATTTTGGCGAAGGCTGTAGTACAACATTGACCTGTTTACTGTTTGCAGGACTCTGTCTCTATGGTGTTTACCGTCAGAAGTTGTCTTTGACAGGAACATCATTTCTTAAGCATATTGATTATCGCTCATAATTTCATTACTTGTCAAAATGCTTCATCACACTGCTCTAAAGTACTTTGCACGCTACGAGAGTCTGTAGTTTGCTACTTTTAGTCGAGCGCTAACTGATGCCTATATCAAGCCCCCGGTGGGGGGGGGGGGGGGGGGGGGGGGGGGGGTGGGGGGGTGGGGGGGTGGTGGTTTTTGGGGGGGGGGGGGGGTTTTTTTTTTTTTTTTTTTTTTTTTTTGGTTTTTTTTTTTTTTTTGGGGGGGTTTTTTTTTTTTTTTGTTTGTGGGGGGGTTGTTGGGGGGGGGGGGGGTTGTTTTTTTTTTTTTTTTTTTTTTAAATTTTTTTTTTGGGGGTTGTTTTTTTTTTTTTTTCCCCGCTATTCGAGGGGGGGGGGGGGGGGGGGGGGGGGGGGGGGTTTTTTTTTTGGGGGGGGGGGTTTTTTGGGGGGGGGGGGGGGTGTGGGGGGGGGGGGGGGGGGTTTTTTTTTTTTTTTTGTGTGTAGTAGTTCTTTTTTATGTCCCCTAAAATGGGGAAGGGGTATAAAGTGTTACCTCTGCACTTGCGTCCGTCCGACCTTCCTTCCTTTCGGCAGAACTTTATTTCTGGTAAATACCTTAGGAAAGGTTGCATGGGTTTTATCAAGAGTTTACCTGTAGATGTATGAGCATAAAATGCAGGTCAAGTCCGATTTGGATTACAATCTACGAATATTTACAGGAGTAATGGCCCATTTTCGACTTAAAGTGACATTATGCGCATCTTACTGCAAATAGTGTAATTTTTGGTGACAGTTTTATAAAAGCAATTTTCGGTTGCTGTGCATTTAAATGTGTTAAACTAATGATAATTCCGCATGAGTATTTGAAGTTGGTGCTTCAGAAATAAAATAAAATGGACTACCGGTAATAAAATAATAGTTCCTTTCTTCGCAGTGATCTCCCTTGTGTTACTGTTGTTGTTGATAGAGATTTCGGCACTGAAAAGGAAGCAACTCCTGCATGCAGTTGTTTTTTTATTGACTCCCCAGTCAAAATAGGAAAAGTAATATTTGGAAAGTTATTATTTCTTACTGGTAGCAGGAAGAGTTTGGTGTATTGGGTAAAACGCTGTTATTCCCTCTACCTTTTTACACAAACCTATTTCAGCTGGATTTTTACTTGAAAAAAAAATGTGCATAATTCCACTTTAAATTTCAGGAAGATGGCGCTTTGTGATCAATAACTTTGAAAGGTATCATGTATTTTATTCAGATTTACATGTAAGTTTATAATCATAAAGCACAGGTTGAATTCGATTTCAGATTTTTTGGCCCCTCGATAAAAATTTCAGTAAATTAGTGGTTCCTATCAATAACGTTTGAAAAGTTGCATGGATTTTATTCAGATTCTGATCATAAGGTTCATGTCAAGCTCGATTTTAGTTATAATCGAATAATTGTTATGCACCTTTTTGACTTAAATGTCAACAAAATTGCAGTTTCCGATCGATGCTTTTTGAAAGTTACATAAATTTGATCGAGACTTTTCATGTACACGTACTTTTTTATCATTAGATACTGTTCAAATTCAGTTTTGGTTACATTCCACTAATTCCTACATAAATTGTTGCCCGTTTCCGACTTTCGACGATGTGTTTTGTACCAAAAATGCCCCCCCCCCTCCACCCTCCTCCCCGCCCAGAATGGCCGCCCCACATTCATGATCAAACCACAATGTATGACCGTATTTTAATTAAACTTTGTTGTATGAATTTGACTTAAAAGCCTCAGCGGGAGCATCCGTATCACACGAACAGATTTCTAGTTTTGCGCCAGTGTTCATCCAGGGAATGGTATACTTTGATTTGGTGGACATTGTTCACGCTTCTCTGATGGGCTTGATGTTGTTCCTGGATTTATTGGATATTCAGCTTTGGTATATTTTGACCTTGTGACCTAGTTTTTGACCCCAGGCAACCCAGATTCGACCAGACCTAGAAATCATTAAGTCAAATATTCTGACCAATTTTCGAGAGAATTGAGCATTAAATGCTGCCTCCAGACTTTTAGCAAGGTTTTAATTGGATTGTCTAGTGACCTAGTTTTTGACCCAAAGTGACCAAGTTTCAAATTTAACATAGAAGTCACTTGGACCAACAGTCTGACCAATTATCGTGAAAATTGGATATTAAATGTGGTATGAAGAGTGTTAACGAGGTTTGTCTTTAATTTGACATAGTTTTTGATCCCAGGTGACCCAGATTCCAACTTTACCTGGAAATCATTGAGACAAACATTCTGACCAGTTTTTATGACTGTCTCACACATATGAATCATAACAAACTTGCATTGTTTTGCTTGTTAACATCTAATACATAAAGTACGTTTTTGGTACGTGGCATTCCCTGTTTGATATTATTTTTGTTTTTATGCTCACAACTGTGTTGTTTGTGCCGTGTGGCGGCCGTAAAAAGTCTCCCCGTACATTCAATCAATGTTGTTATATTTTCATCCTTCAGGGTTGTTATTCGTTCTAAAACCCTCGGCCTCTGTCAAGATGAGGAGTATTTTATACCGTGTTGAAGGTTCTGTGTTCACTGGCATTCGGGTCCATGCTAGTTATCCCGTCCTATTGTATTGTGCGACCTCCAGCGCGATTAACCAGGTTGTGTTTAATTGTCGCTTAATATTTTCACTTGACGAATTGATACTGATGACTTTTCTACCCGAACGCCACTTTTCACAGAATGGTATTACAAAAATTACATTACATGAGTACATATAATATAGTTCCGAAATTAATTCTTTCACCTCTTCGGTTACACTCTGCATCATCTGTACATCTGCCTAATAACAACAGTACTTTTTTAAGACATACACCATCTATCTGCCTTTCTCCTTTAAAGCTACATTCTGCACAGTCATTTTATATTCCACGTACTCATTTTAATTCTCCAGCTGTTTTTCGTAATAATCTACGTATTCGTCTATCACCTTTAACTTCTACTATACTGAAGAAATATAAAATAAAACATACAAATTTTCCGCAGAGATGTAGAGGGTACCGTTCTATTAACAAGTGCAATGCTAAGAGGTGCGGTTGTTGCAATCATTTATCGCACAGGTCTACAATTACCTCAAATGTTAACGGCAGAACTTTTAATGTGGTACTTAACTCTGACGTTGATTGAAATGCGTCCCACATGATTTATGTACTGACTTGAAACGCACCCAATTGTGGTATTCAGTATGTTGGGCAAACTGGGCGATCTTTAAAAATTCGTTTCCGCGAGCATTCTTACAAAATGCGAAGTCGGAAGAAGTTCACTACATTTTTATATCAACACTTTCGTAAATCTGGCCATACAATTGATCAGGTAACCATTCAGCCAGTAGAGCAAATCGTCTATGATATAAATTGTACATCTAGTTTTAAAATCAAAAGCCAGACATTTAGCAGAATTCAAATGGATTAAAAATTTACAGTCACCGTTTCCGTTGGGCTTAAATGATAATATTTATCAAAGAAGGTAATATCTCTAAAAACCCTGATATCGATATATTTTCAATTTTGAATATTAGGAAACGTAAATCTAGGTCTCATGGAATTAGACGCAATGGTAATATTAAGCGCAAATCAAAAGTCAATATTTCTGTTGCAGACCTCGATATAATTCTTTCAAACTCTGGTAGACATTCAATGCTTTCTCGTCTCACATCTTTATCTATTCAGTCTCTTAAAAAACTAGACGAGGAAGCGGACCAGTACGTTATTCAAACAGATCCGTTTTACACTGTGTCATACCTTATCCAACATTACACACAACACGTTCTCCGTCCACATATTGACACTCAATCTGATCATGATAGACATTTTCTTAAAATTCATTTCATTAATAAAAGGTATTGACTTCATCGATATACCCAGTATATTTCGTGATAGACGTGTCATTGATTCTGTGCCTAAGTATTTCCGAAACTCCGAAGTTCCTATTATCTGTTATAAATATAAAACACCTGTTAGAAATGTTATATTCAATTACAATAAAATTGTTTCCGACCTAGATGTTCAAACAAATACCCCTTCTTACTGCGAATGTAAAAACTCGAAATTTTGCTATTCAGATGCCGGTCATGTCATCACTGGTAATTTTGATATTATTAAAGACAAGCGTATTCGTAATTTATTTTTAAAGGACCAAAATACAGAATTCCGTCTACTATTGATTTTCATGATTGTCGTGGTCATATTGCGGAATCCATCGAAACTTTTTGTGTTAAATGGTGTCGTCGTGAGAATGCTGATCCAAATGCATTAACGTCTTGGAAACGAAGTATTTTTAACATTGTCGATTCTCGTATAAAATTTTACCAAACAAATGAACACCTACTTCCATCAAAACCCAAGTTTACTTTAAGACATCTGAAAAAGGAAATCCAAGAATTTCATTCTAAGTATGTCTTAGTTCCAGCAGACAAGGCGGCCAACAATATTATCATCATTTGACGCCTACATTATATTAATGTTTTACAAAACGAACTAAATAGCACTAAAGCTATATATTGAGTCCTTCCGTTGAACAAAATGTGGTCACTGATCACATCAGTGAAGTTTCTAATTTGAAAGTTCGTATAGATGATCAACATATTAAACTTCCTACTATGTACTGGATTCCTAAATTACATAAACAACCATATAAAGCTCGTTTCATCGCTAATTCAAGCTCTTGTACCACTACAAATATTTCAAAACTATTAACATCTTGCCTAACTGCTATAAAAGCCCACGTGAAAAGATATTGTGATAAAGTATACGAAAACTCTGGTAAACATTTATTTTGGTCGATCAAAAATTCTGGCGAAATCCTGGATAAGTTTAAAGTGAATAATTACAAAGTAACTTCAGTCAGTACATACGATTTTTCTACTCTGTATACCACTTTACCACATAATTTGATAAATGACAAGCTTACTGCCCTAATTCAAAAGACTTTTGCCAGGGAGAATGTTACATTTCTCGCCTGCAATTTCGATAAAGCTTTTTTTACTAGCTGTATTGTTAAACATTATACTATGTGGACCTGTGACGAAGTTTGTAAAGCCCTTTCCTTTTTATTGAACAACATTTATATAAGGTTTGGGAATGCAGTTTTCAGACAAGTAATCGGTATTCCCATGGGAACAAATTGTGCACCCCTTGTCGCAGATTTGTTTTTATATTGTTATGAAAAGAGACTTTATGTTGAGTCTTTCTCCAGACACGCAGGCAGACATTATCACTGCTTTTAATAATACATCACGCTATCTGGATGATATTCTTAATATGGATAACCCGTTTTTTGGTCAATTGGTGGACACTATTTATCCCCGGGAACTCCAGTTAATTAAAACTAACAATTTGGATACTGGTGCTTCATTTTTAGATTTACATCTCTCTATTTATAACAATATTATACATACCAAAATTTATGACAAGAGGGATGATTTTAATTTTAGTATTGTAAATTTCCCCATTTGGATGGGGATGTACCTCAGGCTACATCTTATGGGGTATACATTTCTCAGTTAATTCGGTTTGCCAGAGCGTGTAGTTATGTTGAGGATTTCAATGAACGTAATCAATATATTACAAATAAACTTCTTCAACAGGGCTACCGTTATTACAAATTACGTAAATATTTTGCTAAATTTTACTATCGTAATTCTGATTTGGTTTTGAAATTCAATAGTAATCTAAAGACTCTTCTGCGAGAAGGTATTTCAAAACCCGATTTTTATGGGGATGTGGTTTACAAACTTCGTAAGATTTTTGGGTCATGGCAATTTTCCAACTGTATTTGCTAAAATTATAAAACGTTTTGTTAAAAAGAGGTTACGACCCAACTGTTTTGAGACACACCGCATGTTTGGTGTTCAACCCGTTTACAGTTGGACGTATGCTTCCCTCTTTGATTGTGTCTGACGGAAGAGGGGGAGGACTCTGTGATGGGCAGTTTTTAAATCCCACTGGGACGAAACTGTTTTGATTTCTGTCCTCTGGCCTTTTCGTCGGGCCCTTAAGGGTGTTTCTCTTGGTGCTCTGCCTTCTGCAAAGGCATTGAGTACATACGTTTTTTGGTTCTCAAGGTTTGCTTTTTATATATTTATACACGAGCATTTTTGTGTTTTACATACCATGCCTTTTGTTTCCATTACGTGTGTTAGAGATTCACCTAGCAGGGATTACTTTTATTTACACTGTCCGTGACTTTGGAACATGGTGGGGGTAAGAGTGAGGTTGGGTGCGCACCATAAACCGGTTTAAGCTCCCCAGTGGTGTTTTTGCCACTGACCGTTCCAAGGCGGTGCCCCACTGTGTTCCTTTTAATTGTTCGTTTTGTCCTCGTGTGTTTGCTTTGTATGCTAGTGTGTGTTGGTGGTGTATATGTGTGTGTGTACATGATTGTGTGTGTGTGTGTCGTGTGTGTGTGCGTGTGCGTGTGTGTGTGTGTGTTGGTGGTGTGCACTTCTGGGTGCTGTGGGGTTCGTTTTGGGGAGGCTGCGTTTTTGGTACGTGGCATTCCCTGTTTGATATTATTTTTGTTTTTTTGTCTGTACAAACAACTTAAATCATTTTTATTGACAAAATAAAAATACACTTACAATATCTTACAATAATTGAAAGATAATAAGTGATCACAAGCAATATACATTTTTGCACAGTAACAAACAATGATATGTATGATACGTTTACTCTAACACTTTGAAATCAGGAGCTGGAACAGATCACAACTTGCTAGACCCTGCTGTGTGCTTTTCCCAAAGAACCCAAATTACACTTCTGACAAATATTTATTCATCCACTTTCATTGCCATCTTGATGCTTAAAGGAGGCCTCTAGTTCAAATCTAAAGACATAGTGAAAGCACTCAACAAAAGAAATTTTTCAAAAACTTAAAGATTAGATAATGTAGAACTTTTAAAAGACATGTGCACTATAACAACAGACACTGTATGTTTCATAAAAAGCTTATGGTCAAGTTTAAACAAAATATTTAAACAAAAATTAATTGAAAATAGACATCTTAGACCAAGTGTGTCACACCATTCCTCAAGTTGTTATTATGGTGAAGATCTTATGATGCAAATATTAGCTTTTAATTGTAGATTATAGTTCTAGGAGACCCTGATTTGCATCCGAATTCAACTGTCCAAAAAATGAACTAAAATTTCATTCCATATCATACTTACAAGGGATTTTTAAAAGAAATGTTCACATCAATTATTCTATTGCAATAGACTATATATCTTTCAAATGACAATATGTCAAATGTCATGTACTAAGGCTTCTATTCCCTAGTACGTTTATACAAACTATATGAAAATTTTGTTGTCATTTTCAGTAGAAGCACTCATCATTCTAACTCTGTGTTTGATACAACCGTTTCTTTTCTTCTTTTTCCAAGGACAACCTTAATTCCATCTCCTGGTCTCAGAATTAGCTCTGCCAAGGGACATAACTCTTCCCTCTGTTGCATACTCTTCACTGAGAAGTTACGGAAGATGGTAGATAAAATAACCTTTTCCTCTAAAATGGCAAACTTCTGACCTATGAAAATGAAGATTAATTACGCTTATTTAATGTGAGGGTTATTTTAAACTTCTCTACAGTGAATATTATATAAAGTACAATGTGTGTGTATCAAATTAAATTGGTGAAAATCTTCCATAGTAGTAATATACCACTCTTTTCAATTTTTGAGTGATCACATTTTGCTTCTCTAAAGATCTATTTCCAATGTGGCTGGAATAAAATCTCATATTCAAACATTGTGTATATACTGTAGTAATGAATGGTACACTTAGAGCTATTATTGGAGTATTAAAATGTCAGGAAGACAAAGGTATTTGCTAGTTGTGACATCAAAATAATTTTGCAACTACATCGCACTTGCCTTTCTATAGCACAACTATTACTCCTTTTTTTATTCATTTTGTACAAAACAGCATAGTGTATTTATTTCACTTTCAATTTTACTTGTATGTTCCAAATTTGACCTAAATATCTCACCAATGCAGTTTCTGGCACCAGCAGAGAATGGTATATAGGCAAATGGATGCCTGGACACTGTATTTTCAGACAGAAATCTGTCAGGGTCAAACTTCTCTGGGTCAGGGTATATGGACTCAATTCTGTGTATTGCAGGTGGTATTATCAGAGCGCTTGTTCCCTTTTGGAAAGTTACACCACCTGGAATCATTACATATTAAGTTTAATAGAATGTCAAAAAACTTCTAAACAAATTATTTTCTCACTAAGAGACAAAACAAAATTCAGCAAATAATGTTTTAGGAGTAAAACTATAACCAAAGCTCAAGGAATGAAAAATTGAATTCCATAATTCTAGAAATTTGACAATGCCAGGAAAAAAGTGGTACTTGCAACTAGTTACTTGCTGTCCAAAGAAAATAAGGCAGGTAAGATAAATGATATTTATGCTGATATTAGTGGCCTTACTGTATCCATTGACTGGCTACAAAACACTTACTTGTCAGTATACTGTGGAAGGAATATTGCTTTTGTAATATACTTAATTGGCTGATGCAGACCTCTAAATTTTGACCAGTACAGCTCATCATGAAATCAAACTAACATTTAGATAGAAGCCATCTAGAGGTGACCACAACTCTGGATTGTATAACTATTAATTTTGCAGTTGTTTCATAAGAAAATTTTCAGTTCAAGCTGTCTAACATTTTTATGTTTGGGACATACACACAGACAGACAGACACAAAGATAGACAAACAGGACGTATAACTACTGGTGCTATATGCAAACAAACACCTTTACATCATTAAGACATTTTTAGATACACGAGGGCCAAGATGGCCCAATATCGTGAGCTATATGAGACCTACTTATGACCATATGTGACCAAACTTCAATCCTAAACTATATATCATAGACACAAACATTCTGTTTTTGACCTTGACAAGACAAACCTTCTGACCGATGTACATGGGGATTAGCTATAAAGTACAAACAAGGTTTTCCTCGGAGTTTCACGAAAATGTACCCTCTATTACATACACAAGAGTTTCCTTTGATTTGATCGCATGACCTAGTTTTTGACCCATGATGACCCATATTCAGATTCGATCTAAGATTTTATCAAGGTTGTCATTCTGAATCGTTTTGAACAAGTTTTATGAAGATCCAGTGAAAATTGCAACCTATGTTGCAAACAGTGTTTTTCTTGGATTTGACCGCGTTTGTTTTACCCAAGGCGACCCACATGCGAACTCAATCTAGAATTAATCAAGATAGTCATTCTTACCAAGTTTTGTGAAAATTTAATGAAAAATGCAACCTTAATTGCATACACAAAATTTTTCAATGATATGACTACTATTGCATACACAGGGGGGGGGGGGAAAAAAAAAAAAAAAAAAAAAAAAAAAAAAAAAAAAAAAAAAAAAAAAAAAAAAAAAAAAAAAAAAAAAAAAAAAAAAAAAAAAAAAAAAAAAAAAAAAAAAAAAAAAAAAAAAAAAAAAAAAAAAAAAAAAAAAAAAAAAAAAAAAAAAAAAAAAAAAAAAAAAAAAAAAAAAAAAAAAAAAAAAAAAAAAAAAAAAAAAAAAAAAAAAAAAAAAAAAAAAAAAAAAAAAAAAAAAAAAAAAAAAAAAAAAAAAAAAAAAAAAAAAAAAAAAAAAAAAAAAAAAAAAAAAAAAAAAAAAAAAAAAAAAAAAAAAAAAAAAAAAAAAAAAAAAAAAAAAAAAAAAAAAAAAAAAAAAAAAAAAAAAAAAAAAAAAAAAAAAAAAAAAAAAAAAAAAAAAAAAAAAAAAAAAAAAAAAAAAAAAAAAAAAAAAAAAAAAAAAAAAAAAAAAAAAAAAAAAAAAAAAAAAAAAAAAAAAAAAAAAAAAAAAAAAAAAAAAAAAAAAAAAAAAAAAAAAAAAAAAAAAAAAAAAAAAAAAAAAAAAAAAAAAAAAAAAAAAAAAAAAAAAAAAAAAAAAAAAAAAAAAAAAAAAAAAAAAAAAAAAAAAAAAAAAAAAAAAAAAAAAAAAAAAAAAAAAAAAAAAAAAAAAAAAAAAAAAAAAAGGAGGAAAAAAAAAAAAAAAAAAAAAAAAAAAAAAAAAAAAAAAAAAAAAAAAAAAAAAAAAAAAAAAAAAAAAAAAAAAAAAAAAAAAAAAAAAAAAAAAAAAAAAAAAAAAAAAAAAAAAAAAAAATAAAAAAAAAAAAATTTAAGGGGGAAAAAAAAACAGGCAGGCAGGCAGGTAGGCAGACAGACACTCAGATGAGCTAAAAACAAACCAATTTTGGTATCCTCTGTCAGGCTGCGTCCGAAAGCAGGTACTGATGGAAATATTCTCAAGGCCTCCTGTAAAGCACAAAATGTAATTATTATATGATTACTATTAAGATGACCTTAAATCAATATGGAAGATTTACTCAACAATGCTTGTGTTGCTACTTTATTGTTTGGAATGCATTTAGCCTCATTGGTGCGGGATTCCTTCTTCATGAGCCTGGTTATTAGTTGGTGCTGTATTTGATAGTACATGGCAATGATTTTCTTATGTTACACACGAATAGTCTAGCTGAAAACGACACTGCAGTGAAAACAGTTATAACAAAAACACAAGGGATATTTAAAAATTAAATGCCACAAGGTAGAAAAGTGAATTTGAAAATTTGCTGTGCGATTTCAGAGTCATATCTCACTGTGTCAGTACAAAGCCTCTTGATGCTGAATTGAAAATCTCCTTCAACCAACCTTGATGCAGCACTCGAGGTATTTCATTTCTTTCAAATCATCCATAGTCGCATCTCTATCACTGTTACCTGTAACACAATTATATACATATATGTAATATAATGTCACAATTATAATATACAAGGAAACTATCTCATACACTTAACAGGTTTAGAAACGCAAATATTTCCCCTGTTGAACATTTTTATTTGAATGACCATGTGGCAGAAAAAGTGTCACAGCCAGGGCCAATACACGCCACAAATTTACTATAGGTTTATATAGGAGCGCTGTCATTAACTTGCGATAACATTTTAACTGATAAAGTTATTTTAAAATCACAAACGGGATGATAAAATATAACATTTCCCCTTTTTAATGAATATTGTTTTATTTTTCTGAGACTTTATTTGTTTGGTCTTTTTTTAACTTAAAAACTCTACCCGTCGTTTTACTATATAATATATAGTAAAACGCCCAAAATGTGACAATTTTAAGTGAAAATTTTGCAGTTTATCTTCAATTTGTTAAAAAACTATAACACTTATTTTAGAATCACAAACGGGATTGAATAAAACAATCATTCTACATTTAAGTGATATATTTTATATAAAAATAAAGAAAGAAGAGAATGGTCTTTTTTTAAGGTTTTGTTTAACAGGTATATAATCTTATTTTTACGATCGGAGCTCGGTTGCTTCCGTAATGCTGGCCGAACACTTCCGAATGATTTATCTAACTGCTTCAGGCCATAGATAAGTTTTATGGCCGGATATTACGTAATATTTATCATGATCTTTAAAACGTTGTATATTGGGTTTTATTTTACATTAAAATACAAACTCGGTGAGAATCTTCAGTTTTTGTTAATAACAAGGCAAAACCTTTCATTGAAACCGGATATACATGATATCGTCTTTATAGCGAAGATCCATAAAATTTTCAGTATAATTATCAATAATATTATTTAGCTTTTGATGTTAATTTGCAACACATAAAAGATTCACTTTGCATGCATTTTTATTTCGAAGCACTTGCATGGGGTATTTTATTTTGTTTCACATTTTTCTTTGTCTCGAGTGAAAGGCAAGCATTCGCTCCGCTGAAATTAGTGTCATTTTATAGGTTTCTTCCAGATTCAAAATATACAGATAAAACCAGGTTGTCTGATCCCTCGAATCTTTTGTCTTTCATTTCACCCTGAAGAAATAAATTAATTATTACATTAACAAAAAGAGAAGAAAAAACACGCAAGGTTTGATCGGTGTGCAGAGTATTAAATGACACCATCTGTAAAATTTAACAGGTATTATTCTACTGCAAAAATGGAAAAGTTTTTTACCACATTAAATCCTTATTTCTTCTTAATGTTAATTATAATTTCAAGCAATGTGGAAAGTGTTACAATCCAGCTGTAATTTTGAAGGAAAAATATATTTGACCATATGGTTTGAAACTGAAAAACCACATTCTTTTTACGACATTCAACACCAAGCGTTTACTAGAGTATGTGAAATCTATTGATATTCTGAAAAGGAAACGGTGCTATTTCTCAACTTAAAAAAGCCTACAGAAATCAAATGTTAGTTTTTATCAGATCAGGAATAACTAATTGGGAAATAAACAAGCCGACGTACTATTTAACGCGGTCGCCCATTTACGTTTTAAAAGCACACCATGCTTGTGCAACATATTTGCCGTGTGCGTCTGTACTTGAAAATTGTAGGTCTACAATTTTCAACAATTCTCACGAGCAAACATTACGCACGTGTAAAGGGATCAGCCGAATAAGAAAAATCAAGTGCACACTAGATTCATTCCCATTATCATGTCAAAATTCACGAATGTTGTAGCTTTTGGATTAATCTGTGACTATTGGCAATTAATCTTCTTTTTCTTGTAAGAGCACATAATATATAAATTTGCGTACAAGGATATCTAACTGATACAATCACATGCATTTGCAAAAAAGAGACATGACGAATGTTGTTATCAGTATTAATCAGGATATGTACGAAATAAAATGCATCGTTTTCTTGGGGTTTGCTAAGAGTGTACTTTCGCCTACGTAACCTTCCCAAAATAGAATGTGTCATTATTATTTAAACCAATCTGCACATATTCATGTCTGCCATCTATCCATAATTAATCAAAATGCACCATAACACTTGCAATATCTATATTTTCATCTATGTTAAGATGGTTTTAAAGTACAATGTAATATTGAATTAGCTATGTTTTGCTGGTTTTGAGCTGTTAATTTAACTAAAGTTATAACTGAAGGCGAGTCATTATGGCAAGCCAATTTACTATTTAATAAAAAAGAGATTATTTTCTTATTATAACAAAGGGGATATATTTATTAAATTAAAAAATATCTCTGTAAATAAGGAGATGTCTATCATAAAGATATCTAATTTTTTGAAAGATATTTCACAATACTAAAGAGATATCTCTCAGTGTAGTAGATATTTCTCTTAACCGTAAAGAGATATCTCTCCAACATAAAAAGATATCTATGAAACGAGTCATCTGTTTAAAATACAGAGATATGTCTTAACTTTAGAGAGATATGTCTGTAACTGTGAGAGATATCTTTCAAAAATAGAAAGATATCTCTCAAATGATGTTAAAGACTCAGTAGCACAATTAAATGTAACTCTTATTTTACCAAGAAAGATGTCTTACCAGCGGAAATGACCTTTATTTGTACCAAAAGCATTTCCAATTTGCATTTTATTAATCGTAAGTACATGTTTGAAATATAGCGCAGTATTTTTTCAATGATATTTCAAAACAAGAGATGTCCCTCATAAGTGACGAATGCCTCCAAAGAGGTGTCTCACAGTCTGTGTCCTTATGGAACCAGTACTTGTGCATGCTTTTGCAACATATTTGCCGTGTGCGTCTGTACTTGAAAATTGTAGGTCTACAATTTTCAACAATTCTCACGAGCAAACATTACGCACGTGTAAAGGGATCAGCCGAATAAGAAAAATCAAGTGCACACTAGATTCATTCCCATTATCATGTCAAAATTCACGAATGTTGTAGCTTTTGGATTAATCTGTGACTATTATTGTCAACAATTACTTCCAATGAATTCTATTTTCTACATCCGTTATTTTACATTAAACTCCTTAATGACTGAACATTTGACTGTAATGAAGAAGTGCTCTCTAGTTAAATCATTATTATCATTATTATTATTATTATCATTATTATTATCATTAATTGCGAGTAATGTGAATGATACTGTTGAATGTTCTTTATCTTCTGGTAGAAATGGTAAAATTTAAGCAGAAGATTATCCCCTTTACGCACAAAAGTAACATGTCAAGTTCAATATCTCCCTTAGGCAATATTCAAGTACAATCGATAAATCAATGATTTATGACCCTGTCCGTTATTTACGGATATTACCGAACCGTAGTTGTTTCCGTTAACTTCTAATCCCCAATACTTATCGATTGTCAGCTGATATAGCGGTTGGCACTTTTCTGCCGTATGGCTATTGTTTTTGTTTCTATTTAAGTCACTTTTGCGATGAATTATTGAAACTTTTACAGTAATTCAATTTTATATTGTTTTTGTTGTGTATGAAATTTTAATAAATTTGAAACACGGTAACAATGATAAAATAAATATTTTGCCACTTTTGCGTTTCTAAACCTGTTGAGTGTAGCTCTCTTGACCCTTTATTAACCCTCATTAACACTCATAGTTACTGAAAATTGTACAACAATGTAGATATTCTCTTAATTAAGGTTACACTGCTTAAGTCTGGTGTATCCACATATAGATTCTAGAACACCAAAGTGTACACTACTGAATACTTTTTGCAGATATCAGTAATGGATCATATCAAACATGTACACGTATTCAATATAAGGTACCTACTTTAAAGATCAAGATCGAGGTGAATCACAGGCTTTAATGTATATAGAATTAAATTTTACAAGCACACAATGTGTAAAATTTCAATACAACATATCTTTTACAGTTTCTGAGGTACCCTATTCTGGTTTGAGGCATCAAATTATTCTTGGAACATTTTAAGTATCAAGGTCAAGTAGCTATTTCAAATGTATAAACAATTTACTTACCAAAAATAGTGTCCAGTTCTTCATGTACTTTCGTCTGAACTTCAGGGTCAGTCCCTATCAGATGAAGAGCCCAGTTTGAAGCCATAGCTGTTGTGTCATGACCCTGATAATAAAGGTAACATTGAAAACTTTGAAGGCGTTCGCAAGAATTTCCTATATTTATACAGAGCAACAATTTTCCTAATTGAAGTATTTCTTCAAACTTTTTATGTTGACTGAGAATCAAGTTTAATACATAATCCGAAATAAAAAGCGTAGGTCACCAACTGTGATTTGAATTTTCTGCGCTTGAACACTGCATTTTGTTATATTTTCTGGTTTTCAATGACATGTCATTCAAGATCAAGGCCGGTGACTTATGATTTTTATTACATATTTCTTTTTCAGATTTGATACTCGGTCAACATACTTAGTTTAAAGAAATTATCCTTTTAGGACAATGTGCCTAAAAAGTTACACAAATCGGTTTTGAAAATGAACAATTGCTCTGAAAATACAAAGCGCAAAATGAAACCAAAGCATAAGCTGCATGCTTACAGTTTACCCTGTTTTAATCATAATCAAGAGCTATGCCTGACTATGAACTGGTGGACAATGACTAACACCATATATTGCCGTCGGCATTTTTTTGTCTGGCAGTATGCTAATAAGAGGGTGCCATTGCTATTAGGTGAGGTAAAAGTCTTATAATCAATTAGCAGAAAGCCTCTCCAATGTAAATGACTCAAATTGGAATTGCCTATTGTCAACAAGTTCAAAACATGACAAACCTCAAACATGAAAGTGTCAACTTCTTCCCTGATATCGAGAAAAGAGAGTTTCTGTGTGTCTGTGGTTGCACACAGCAGCATATCTAAGAAAGCTAGTCGTCTTTTCTTGCTAAGGAAACTACCAGCTTCCTGTTCCTCTAACAGTTCTTGCATCGTGATTTTGCTGTCATGCAGCTTTACAAATTCTTCATGTCTCTCTCTGATCACCTAGAAACAAAGTATCTTTCTTTTCATATTGATCAGTTATCAAATCAGTGAAAAGGGTTGAGCCTCAGTGGTATTCATAAACCTCAACATTGGAGGGTCCCAGGTTTTATCCCCTTTAGTGCAATGGTGGTTGTGTCCTTATTCAAGACATGGATATTTACACATTCCAATTTTCAAACACCAAGGTGCTGTGTTGTATAAATATCACATGTCATGTTCCCCATTTTTGAAAAGCTAGAGCGTGAATACTGTCTCAGAAGTTTGGTGAATTTTAAAATCTTACGCTCACACACTGTCTTAATACTGCCTGTTACATACTACATTCATTTTCTAGTTCACTTTTCAGGGGATAAGTCAGAACGGTACCTTTTCCGTGAATCCATGAAGTATTTTTAGGCTTCTGTTATAGTTTTTCCCTGGACCAATGAGATCAAAGAGGAACTGTGGCCATAGCCATGGTGATCTCTGTCTCAAAAACGTGTACTCTGAAGCTCTGAAAATTATTTTTTTTAAATCATAACAATGTCAGTTTTTATGTAATGATGAACATGGCCAGAAATGGAGCGCCATTGTAAACAGAGTATTGCCCCTTGCTTATAAGGCCTGTGGGAAAATGGATTGTTTCCCTTTACACCAAAAAGTGACTCGTTGAGCGCTATCGATTATTGGATTTTTGTCTTATCAGCTATCTTTATCCAAGCGTGAACTGACCACGCACTGGTTGGGTCAAGATATTCATTACGACCTCGGTTGTTTTCTCGAAGTTTTATTCAAAATAGCCATAAATATCAATGTTACGCCGAAAATTAAATAAAAGGAAATCAAGAAATAATTCGAATTTTTATCAATCTTATTGTCTGATTTTTCGGGACCGAATGAAAATGCATTTGTAAAAGCCATTCTTTGTACATATGTACATGCAATCGTTACTATTAAATTGTGTGTACGAAATTAATGCAAAACCCTCGTAACAAATTTACTGCAAATACTGATTTTAAAATAAAAAGTCAAGATTTTTGCTTAAATATTTTGTTTACACTTGTCGAACGTTTAGAATAGAAGAACTGTATCTGCTTCTTTGTTGATGTTGAGATACAACAGTTTTACATCGTGTCATAATTATCCTTGTTAATTGGTGGTGTTATTGCCAGAGGCGAGAAAACGGATTAAGTGTCCATGGACGATTTTATAACTGTATTAAATTTGATTTAAATGTGCTTTTATTTTGCATAAACTACAAACAGATGCATAATACTTTATTTTAATAATCTTGGAAATACATGTATGAGAACTTTACACGCTCTGGTGATAAAATACACGAGAGACATAGAATATTCTGTATTTTCGAGAGACATAGAATATTCTATGTCTGTGGTTGAACAATCATAAAAACATATTTTAGATTCAATCTAAATTTTATTTTAAAATTAAAAAAGAAGTATGACATAAATTAATGAACAAAATGCAGGCTTAAGTCATCATTGCTTATCTTTTGCCGACGGGAAATCATTTTAATGTGCTAATATTGTGTAATTGTATTGCATTAAATTGCGATGAACCGATCACATTTTCAAGACAGATAAAAGCTATATAGCAGATTTTATATAACATGTAAAATATGGTAATATCAAATACCTAAAACACGGTTAAAATAATAACCGTTTCATGCCACAAACTTTTAATATAATAAATTGACCAAAAAAGAGTTTTCCCCGAGGGTATAATTTAAATTTATCAAGTAACGGCCAAATGCAACGTAAATGACATACACTTTGAAAGTGATAATTGAAGAACTGTATCTGCTTCTTTGTTTATGTTGAGATACAACAGTTTTACAATCAATCGTGTCAAAATTATCACTGTTAATTGACATCGTGTTGTTATTGCCAGAGGCGAGGAAACAGATTAAAGACTGTCCTAGCATACCTCGGACGTTTTTATAACTGTATTAGTTTTGATTTTTAATTTGCTTATTATTTTGCATAAACTACAAACAGAAAGGACAACTTTAAAGATGCATCATAATATAATTGTTTATTATCTTATAAATACATGTATGAGAATATGATCCACAGAACTGTACTCGATCTGATGATGAAATAATCTAAGATAAATATGTTGCACAGTCATATTTAGATTCAATCTAAATTTTATCTAAAAATTATAAAGAAGTTAGACATAAACTTATAAACAAAATGTAGTCTTCATTCATCACTGCTCATCTTTTTCCGACGGGAATTTTTTTTTCATGTGCTAATATTATGTTATTTTATTGCATTAAATTTCGATGAGCCGATCACTTTTTCATAACAGAATAAAGCTTTATAGGGGCTTTCATTTAAGATGTAAAATGTTGGCATAATTATCTAAAAACATTTGATCAACACAACATTTTTATAAATCTGTATAAAACTCTAAAAACAGGTAAAACTTTGATGATTGATTTAACCACGGACCTACATACACATACAGGTCCGTGAAATAACCAGTCACAACATTCGTCAATACAGGTGACTAAAGCTGTAATTTGGTAAAATCAGTTAAAATCGTTATTTTCAAACGTTTAGGGAAGCAAGAAGACATACAAATAACTTAAAAAATAAAAACATCTAAGTAAAGATACAACTTTCTAGTTTACTTCAATAACTTAATAAATATTGTCAGTTAAGTATAAATATGTAAATATCTTAAATGAAAACCTCATGTGAAGCTAAAAGAAACGCACATTTCCATTGAAGTCAATGCGATTTGATGCAAAAATAGTTACAAATAGTTTAAAATCAATAGGGAAGCAAGAAGATATCAATTTATTTTAATAAAAAATATATTGGAATAAAAGTGGAAAGAATGCAGATTACTTCAATAACTTAATAAATATTGTCAGATTATGATTTTATTACTTTTTGGTGAGTTAAAAGATTTTACTCCTCTATATTTCAATGTGTATAAAATGACCGATAACGCTTAATCGATTAACCCGATAAGCTGCTTTCAAGGGAGACAATTTCGCCGATAAGCCGATAAATCTGAAGATATTTCTGGGGATGCATTCTTTATTGTCTTTCAGTTACTGCAGATAGTTTTTGCATTAACACTAAACCTCTTCATTTCTTAATATATATGCTTAAGTAAATGTCTACAGTTAAAAACTCCAAAAAGCCTACCTCTGGTTAGATCAGGAAAAAGTTACATACTAGTATTAAAGTAGTTCTGCCAATAAAATGTCAGATACCATGCTGTAAGTGTTCACTGTGTCATCATGGAAAAGGTTTTAAAAGTCAACACACATGTAACAAAAAAACTGATTCTGTTATATTTCTAATCAATACTAGCAGGCTCTTTGTTAGTGTCAGGTTTTGCCACTTTTTCAACTGATGTTCCACAAGTCTGCCTACATAGAATACATACCCACCTGTAAACTGCTTGTACATATTCAGAATCACTATTTCTCTGTGCATTTACACTTCTACCCATAGCTGTCTCTGTGTAACATATACATGTCCATTATATACGTATGATTAATACAAGCAACATCTTCATTATTTAATAAGATTCATTAAACTTGATGCTATAATATAGTCCAATAATTGTAATGACAATATGTCAAGTCACTTACATTAATTGTGGAGATAGCAATTCCACATGTAATGATTCAGTTTACATTTTCTATGTCATAAAAGGGTCAGTTTTATATGAGATATGGGACTTGATCCTCTGAGCATATATGTTGTGTATATCCGCATAACTTTTGGAGATAAAAATTATAAATTTATACAGAAATAAACATACCATGATTTTTTAACTGTTATCAGGAAGACTCAGAACTCTTTTTCTATGAATACTTCTGAAACTTATAGCTCCATATTGAATACAATTCCCTTATTCTAAATCAGAAGATTTAAAAACTAAAAAAAGCAACCTACCACAGATTATATCCAGAGCGCAAAGCGTGATATCATTAAACACATCTACTGTTGTTTTCCCATCTGCCTGTGTGAACAATTTCTTCAGGAGAATTTTTGACTGGTCATTGAAAACGCCAACAAAGTCATGCAGAATTTTAAAATGGAATGTTGGTGTAAGAAGTTTTCTTCTGATCTTCCACTTCTCACCAGTGCTAAAATGATTGTAAATTTATATGACTTTCTAACAAAACATCACACTTAATGAGCATGTTAAAATTTCTACAGAACTGACAAACACCTTCCTGAAACATATATCACATGTCAAACATTGTACGTGAAACGTTTGTTAAAGATACCCCAAAGATCGAAAGACCACCCTTCCAATAAACACCAGCAAGAACACAGCGGTGCATTCTTCATCTGTAGTATTTTAATACTTAAATAAGAAGACTTAGAACATCTAAATTGTCACAAAATACCACTTGCAATTGACTCAAATTGCTTCCATTTTGCATTTACATAAACACTCACAACAATTTTAGTAAAAATTGATTGCAGATTAAATTTTGTTTAAGATAGAGACAAGACAACTCTAAATTTGTCCAATTTTAGCAATTAAAGGGCAATAACTTGGGCCATTTCGCTGATTATCAAATTTAGCTGACATGCTAAGGCAGTGTACATTCACAGCATGTTCAGTGAAGATTGGGTAGGTACTGCTACAAACTGGACAACACTAAATTTGCTAAATTTTAACGATTAAAGGGCAATTACTTTAAAGTGACAGGAGAGATTTGATTTGTCATAAAATTGATATTACGTCGAGTAACATTTACAGTTTTGACGAGAGTTGTGGAAGTGAGAAAGATGTCAACTTTGTTGATGCTGCCTGTCCGCAACAAGCAATGCCATAATATGGCCTGTAACAAATGGCACTCAAAACCCCATGTCAACCAAAACCTCTTTAATTTCTCCACCCAAGTGGTTTGACTAGATTTTATAGCTGGGATTAAGAAAAGATTTGGTTGGACGAATTAAGGACGCTGTGCCGTCCAACTTTCTGTTTTCGTTCTCTAGCCATGTACATACAGATAAGTTTTAGTTTTAGTTTAA